>SJYW01013177.1:126231-138243 GCA_006410735.1 Raphicerus campestris | reverse complement strand
TAGTGTTTCCTCATCTTTTGGGAAAGCGGAGGAGTTGACAAAGAGACTTGATTGCATCTGCTCCCCTTAGAGCTGTATAAGTGAGCTTTCAATAATGTTTATATCAAATCAGTCCCCTTTTCAAGTAAATTTATATTTATTTCTGACATATCCTCTTCTGTTTTGATGTTCTTATCCTGAACTTTGAAATTCACATGTTCTCAATATTTTTGTGACTTACACACTTCTAGGATTATCATTACATTGTGTTTGTATTGGTATCGAGACAACATATAATGTAATCCCAGAAGAGTTCTTGAATTCTGTTTGACCTTTGTGCGTAATGTGTCCAAGTGAAATTGGACCGTTTGCTTATGGAAGGAACAGTGACATAGCTATACTTAAGAGGAGAAGGCCCTGAAATCTTGATTTGAAAAGACATTTATTCATAGTGTTAAGTGTTCATGGCACCATCCTGGCCAAAGCCTTAATCGTTTGACTTATCAGTGTTTTCTTTTTTGGGTGATATAAGAAGAGTGAGAATATGATATCTGGCTTCTATCCAGCAGAATCAGTAATGGATAAATTAAAATGATTTAATTTGGGCTTATGTGGTATTGGATAGCACTGATTCCATTAAGTCATTTAAAATATATACCTTATTAGATTATTCAAGTATGCACATATTAATATAAAAGCAAAATAAGAGTTATTTAAAATAACCATATAGAAGGAGGCCTTTTTTCTGGCTTCTTTATTTTTCCAGTTTTATTGAGAAATAATTGACATACATCACTATATAAATTTAAGATGTATGATGCTTTGTTCACTTTTACCATGAAATAGATTATGATGATAGGTTTAGTTAATATCCATAACCTCATAGCTGCAGTATAAAGAAAAGAAAAAAGTTCACTTATAATGAAAATTCTTAGGATTTACTGTTAGATGGCCCAGACGGTAAAAAATCTGCCTACAGTGCAGGAGACCTGGGTTCAGTCCCTGGGTTGGGAAGATCTCCTGGTGAAGGGAATGACTACCCACTACAGTATTCTTGCCTTGAGAATTGCATGGACAGAGGAGCCTGGTGGGCTACAGTCCATGGGGTTGCAAAGAGTCGGACACGACTAAGTGACTAACACTTTCATATCATACACAAGTATTATCTGTAGTCATCCTGTTGTACATTACATCCCTAGTCCATATTTATTTATAACTCTTACTAGTTTGTACCTTTTGACCATCTTCCTCCAATTACTCCTGCCCCTCCTCTCTGTCTCTGGAACCACAAGTCTGATCTCTTTGTCTAGGAGTTTGGCTTTTTGTTTTGTGTTTAGATTCCACATATTAGTGAGATCATACAGTATTTGTCTTTCTCTGTCTGACTTATTTCACGTAGCATTATGCTTTCAAAATCCACCCACGTTGTCACAAATGGTAGGATTCTGTTGGTTTTTATGGCTGAATAATATTCCATTGAGTGTATATGTATATACACTCTATCCATTCATCCTTCAGTAGACATGTTGGTTGTTTCCATGTCTTGGCAATTATAAATAGTGCTGCTATGAACATGAAGATGCAGACATCGGTTCGAGTTAGTGTTTTGGGGGTTTGGGGATATGCTGTCAGAACTGGAATTGCTGGACCATGTGGTAGTTCTCCTTTTAATTTTTTTTTAGAATTATATACTATACTGTTTTCCACAGTGGCTGTACCAGTTTACAGTGTCACGAACGGTGCTCAGGGTTTTCTTTTTTCCATATCCACACTAGCATTTGTTATCTTTTAATCATGGCCATTCTAACGGGCATGAGGTGATATCTCATTGTGATTTTAATTTGCATTTCTCTAGTGGCTAGTGATGTTGAGCATCTTTTCATGTATTTGTTGATCATTCATATATCTTCTTTGGAAAGATACTTATTCAAGTTCTTTGCCCATATTTTATATAAATTGGGTTTTTTTGTTCTTGGGTTCTATGAATTCTTTATATATTTTAGGTATTAAACTCTTATCAGGAATATGATTTGCAAATATTTTTCCCACTTCATAGGTTGTCTTTTCACTTTGCTGATGAGTTCTTCTGCTGTGTAGCTTTTTAATTTGATGTAGTCTCACCTCTTTACTTTTTACATTGTCTCTTAATCTTTAGGTATGATTTCTGTAAAACCATTACTAGACCCATGTCAAGGAGCTTTCTGTGTTTTCTTCTGGGAGTTTCATGGTTTGGGGTCTTACATTTAAGTCTTTAACCCATTTCAAGTTAGTTTTTATGGGTGGTACAAGAGAGTGGTCAAGTTTTATTCTTTTACCTGTGAATATCTAATTTTCCCAGCACCATTTATTGAAGAGACTCTTTTCTCCACTGAGTATTCTTGGCTCTCTTGTCCAGTATTATTTGCTTGGGTTTATTTCTGGGCTTTCAGTTCTGTTCCATTGGTTTATTTGTATGTCTTTATGAAGGAGGCATATTTAATAATTGAATTATCTTGTGTTCTTTGTTTAGGGTGTTCCAGTGATGGCAATAAGAAACAAAATGATATCAGAAGGACTAGACCCAGATCTTCTTGAGTAAGTAGTTCTTCTGATAAAATGATATTACTATAAAGGTGTTGAATTTATCAGTCTTCATAAAAACATTTCAAGCTCTGTATATGTTTTACCTATACATTGTTTTATGGTCAAGGAAACCTCCTCCACAAATAATGTGTCTGTCTGTTATGTTTAAAAATTGAAAAATCTATGCTATACTACTAAAACTAGCCTTAAAACATTTTAGGAGTATTTTCAATAAATTGATGATGAACCTGTATATGCAAAAGAGATGGAAATTGATGACATTTTTGTTTCACAGCAGTAGTATCCACAAGAAGCATTGTTCCTTTTCTTTCTGTGCTGCATTTTTTCTCTCCTTTCCTCCCTGTCCTCTTTTTCTTAATTTGTTGTTATTCAGTCACTCAGCAGATTTTTATGTTTAAGACCTTAGTGTATAGAAATTTTACTCTACATGACCGAGGTTGAGCCAGATGGGAAAATAAATAGAGTAAGTCTATGGTAATGGTTATTATGGAACTAGATATTATTTATGTGAGTTTTATAAAAAAAAATTTTGAAAAATGCTGAAAAGTTGTGACTCAAAAATTTGACAGTTATTTATTCCATCCAGGCAAACCTGGCTACACAGCTCATCCTGGATAAGATATATCTTAATGGATTATTCAGAGCTATTCTCTTTTGCAAGTATCTAGACACATGTAGAGTCTTTCCAGTTTGGGGGTTTTAGTTCACCCCAATGTATTTAGCTGTGTTAGCTCTTCAGGCATTCATACTATACTAGCAGTATACTTTAGAATTCTTCTTGGCTCTGAGCCCTTCAAGAAAATGTATGCATTTTTTTTCTTTCATAAATGCAATCTTTTTCTCATTTTATCTTTCAAAATATGAAATTTAAAAACATATTTTGAAGTCTAGAAGAACAGATTTCTTCCACGTATCTCCATTTAGTATATATTTCAGTAGCAAACAGTTCAAGTACAGTGGTATGGATTGGTAATTTGAACCAAACATCTCCAGGATATTTGGCATTTGCTCTGGAAATTGTTTCTGACACACTTTAAAAGCAGATGGATTGTGACACATACTTTAATGTGAATTGAACATATGGGTCCAATCCATTTTGGTACTCATTGGAATATATGTTGTAAATAGATCTAACATTGACCATGACCCCTTTTTTGCTTCTGGAAATACACAGTAGAGCTTCTGTACTAACAGAGAGCTAAACTGACCTTTAAAATGATGATTTTTCTCTCTAGAGAAAATGTAATAAATGGGAAACTAGCAGCCCTATTAGCATCAGCGTATGCTAGTTCTCCATTCCCTCCACCCCCTCCTGGCTGCATTGTATCCCCTACCTAGCCTAAAACTCCTTCATAATCCTTTACTTCAACTGGCTACCCACACTAACAACTTGAAAGTCACCCTTGATCCTGCTCTCCTCCCTTCCCCTCACTATGTCAGTCACTGTGGTTTTCTCATTTTTAATCTCACATCTGACCATCTGCCTCCATGCTATTGCTGTTTAGTTCAAGCCCTCATCATTTCTCACCTGATTTATTTTAATTGCTCCTTGTTGGTTTTCTATTCTCTTTCAGTCCATCACTAAAAACTTAAGTGAATGTCTTCATATAGTTCATCTGTTCATAACATAAAAGTCTTCCTGTGACTCTCTGCTGCACCTAATATATGCTCTGACATCTTAGAATTGCAAATAAATGCATTTATCATCAAGACTCTGGCTTCATTTCTTGCCAATCATCCATGCATCCCTGTCTGTTACAGCTGTAGCAGACTACTTATATGGTTCTCTGACTGTACCATTTTCCTGATGTCTTTGAAAGTTTGTATTCTTCCCCATGGAACTTCCTTCCCCCATGTTACTGGCCAGGCTGATTTGATATTCTTTAAGATCCCATTTAGCTATCACCTTTTTAAGAAGTTAGTGAATGACTACCAAGGGGAGAACCCCCTAGGACCAGTACTTTCTTGATGTATCTCACTTAGCAAGTTTGAGCGCACGTCATTGTCTGTAAATGTTGAGAAACATTCAGCTGCAAGGTGGTGCCAAGTTTTAGGGTAGAATTCCAGTAACAGTTAACATTGTCTTACAGAAAAGCTGCTTCTCAACCACAGCCTGGAGCCTGAATTCTGACCCATTACCTCATGAGTACATGCCATTGGTCACAAGGGACACTGGTTGGAGTAGGGTGACTCACTATAACCTATCACCACGACAACTAGAAAACCAGCTGCAACTACATTTAGCTAGATATGATAAGTGGAATCAACCACCTTGTTAAAGAGGACTTGTGTCACTTAGGAATCATGTTTACATAAAAGTTAAGGAGCCTTGTTTTAAGGGGAAAGTCTGAGATGAAGAAGAAAATGCACCATCCAAGGAAAGAGTGTGCTTTTATTTAGAATATTAGGTACATATTAAGCCTAAGCCAAGAACTTTGAGTAAATACAGTTCTTTTCTCTTTTAAAGTATAAACATAAACTTTTTTTTTAGCCCTAGGTAGTGAGACAGACTTATGTGACTACAGGAAGAAGTAGTCTAAATCTGTTTGCACTGAACAAAGAGTAAAACTGAGGTTAATATAGGAATAAATACTGATCAGAAAATACACTGTTACTCAATTAGCTTGTGTTTATAACAGTTTGGAAACTAAGAGTATGTAACTTTGAACCAAAACAATTTACTTGATAAGGGAGAAGAGAACCTGGCTATTTTCCTACAAAAATGACTATCACTGAATTTTAGAAAGTCTATAAAACTGAAGAAAATGCCAGATAATTACCAAATAAATAGTATTTGTTTGCTACTTCTTAGTGATTATTTAATCTTCTTAAAAATCTAAGTTTTTAAAAATGATGATAGGGCTTATATAACCAAGCCTTACTTCTTGGTTCTAGCTTGTAAAAATTAGTTCTTAGCTTGTAAAAATTAGTTTTTAAAAATGCAGTGAATTAAAAAGATATGTGAAAGAGTACCTTTGTCACCTTTGTCATCATACACACAAGTTGATGGAAAGGAAAGAAAACAGGAAATTTTCAGGTTGATTTGTTTTAGAAATACAGAGCAGATAAATCATGCCTTATAAGTTTTTTCAGTCAATGCCTAGATTCTCTTACCAAGAAGAAGGAAAAATGTTTCTCCCTATCCTATTCTATGGCTTCATTTATGTCCCATAACTAAGGTTACTATTACTAGTAATTACTACTTTTACTACTCTAAGATATAGAGTATATATATATATAGAGTATATATATATAGAGAGAGTACATATAGAAAGAGTATAGAGAGAGAGTATATATCTGTCTCTTATACACATCTAGATGTGTATAAGAGACAGGCCTNTTGTAAAAATTAGTTTTTAAAAATGCAGTGAATTAAAAAGATATGTGAAAGAGTACCTTTGTCACCTTTGTCATCATACACACAAGTTGATGGAAAGGAAAGAAAACAGAAAATTTTCAGGTTGATCTGTTTTAGAAATACAGAGCAGATAAATCATGCCTTATAAGTTTTTTCAGTCAATGCCTAGATTCTCTTACCAAGAAGAAGGAAAAATGTTTCTCCCTATCCTATTCTATGGCTTCATTTATGTCCCATAACTAAGGTTACTATTACTAGTAATTACTACTTTTACTACTCTAAGATATAGAGTATATATATAGAGAGAGTATATATATAGAGAGAGAGAGTACATATAGAGAGAGTATAGAGAGAGAGTATATATACTCTAGCCTCTGAACCTGTCTAGCAAGAGATGAAATTCGTGATGGTTAAGTCTCAGTCTAAGGCAGACTTTAGAAATGGTCTACTTGCTGAGGTCCAGATTCCACCCTGCCCCTTTCTAGCTATATGACCCTGAACTAACTAGCTAATCAATCTGTGCATCCGTTTCCTCGTAAATGTGAAATAGAAGAGTTTACCCTTTATAGATTCATTCAGACTAAGTAAGCACTCAGCGCAGCTCTGAACAAGCAGTAAATGTTCAGTAAATGTTAGTTGTGATTTATGAATGTTTTAATGGAAGAATATGTAGCAAGTTCTAAACAACTGGATTTACCAGGCTCTCAGATCACAACTTGTTTATAGTCCCATAGTTGTCTGTATACCATTGTGGTCTCAACACAGACATATATAATGTACACAGAGTAATTATCCTTTTGAGTTATATTCTCTGTTTTCCCAAATTGAAAAATCTGTATTTTCAACTTTGTAGTAAAAAACAGACTTCTGAAATTTAAATTTAACTGGTCACATTCTTAGTGTTAGTAGGAGAGTACAGTTTGCAGCATACTGATTTGGCTAAAGAAATCAGGTTATGCAGGCTTTAAACAGAACCAGCTAAGTTGGCAATTGCCCTGGATATATCTATTCAAAAGACATTTATACCCTTTTCTCAGACTGTGCAGTGACCATGATTGTGGTTGCCAGGAATAAAAGTAACCACCTCAGCCTACTTATCACTGAGATGAGAGGAGATTTATTAGTGATAAACAAAAGGATACTGGAAAGCAAGAAAACTTTATTTAATTATATTCAAGGAGTTTCCTGCCCTCTAAGGGAATTTCTTATCTGCTAGTGATTTGCCTGTCTCCTGCTACCGAACAACATAATGGATTAAAGGTTGGATTTTGACTAGTTGAGCATAGAATAGATCTCAGTTCCCCAACTGGGCAATTCCAAAAACAGGTTTTTTCATTTGTTCCATTTTTCTAGTTCTTGCTTAACTGGGATTCCATTCAAGGTAATTACCAGTCGTTGACAGAGGATGAGACAGACGGGCAACAGAGGATGAGATGGTTGGATGATATCACCTACTCGATGGACATGAATTTGAGCAAACTCTGGGAGATAGTGAAAGATAGGGAAGCCTGGTGTGCTGGCGAACAACACAAGCAAGCGAACAATCAAGCAAGCGAACAACAACAACCAGTCCTTGACCATTGGCTGGCATACTGACTAGAAAGAAGTATAGGACAGGAAAAAACAATGTCAGAAAACTGTGATTAGTCCACCGTTGGAGACTTAGATCACAAGAGTCAGTTCAGTTCAGTTGCTCAGTCGTGTCCGACTCTTTGCGACACCGTGAACCACAGCACACCAGGCCTCCCTGTCCATCACCAACTCCCAGAGTCCATCCAAACCCATGTCCATTGAGTCAGTGATGCCATCCAACCATCTCATCCTCTGTTGTCCCCTTCTCCTGCCCTCAATCTTTGCCAGCATCAGGGTCTTTTCAAATGAGTCAGCTCTTCGCATCAGGTGGCCAAAGTATTGGCGTTTCAACTTCAACATCAGTCCTTCCAATGAACACCCAGGACCGATCTCCTTTAGGATGGACTGGTTGGATCTCCTTGCAGTCCAAGGCACTCTTAAGAGTTTTCTCTAATACCACCGTTCAAAAGCATCAATTCTTGGGTACTCAGCTTTCTTTATAGTCCAACTCTCACATCCATACATGACCACTGGAAAAAACCATAGCCTTGACTAGGTGGACTTTGTTGACAAAGTAATGTCTCTGCTTTTTAATATGCTGCTGCTGCTGCTAAGTCGCTTCAGTTGTGTCCGACTCTGTGCGACCCCATAGACGGCAGCCCACCAGGCTCCCCCATCCCTAGGATTCTCCAGGCAAGAACACTGAAGTGGGTTGCCATTTCCTTCTCCTATGCATGCAGGGGAAAAGTGAAAGTGAAGTCACTCAGTCGTGTCTGACTCCTAGCAACCCCATGCACTGCAGCCTACCAGGCTCCTCCACCCATGGGATTTTCTAGGCAAGAGTACTAGAGTGGAGTGCCATTGCCTTCTCCGAATATGCTGTCTGGGTTGGTCATAACTTTACTTCCAAGAAGGAAGCCTCTTAATTTCATGGCTGCAGTCACCATCTGCAGTAATTTGGAGCCCCAAAAGATAAAGTCAGCCACTGTTTCCACTGTTTCTCCATCTATTTGCCATGAAGTGATGGGACCGGATGCCATAATCTTAGTTTTCTGAATGTTGAGCTTTAAGCCAACTTTTTCACTCTCCTCTTTCACTTTCATCAAGAGGCTTTTTAGTTCTTCTTCACTTTCTGCCATAAGGGTGTTGTCATCTGCATATCCAAGGTTATTGATATTTCTCCTGGCAATCTTGATTCTAGCTTGTGCTTCTTCCAGCCCAGCATTTCTCATGATGTACTCTGCATATAAGATAAATAAGCAGGATGACAATGTACAGCCTTGATGTACTCCTTTCCCAATTTGGAACCAGTCTGTGGTTCCATGTCCAGTTGTAACTGTTGCTTCACAACAGTAAGAGAGAAGAGATAATAAAAATACTGAAGAAGCGGTGTTAAAAACAGTTGAGGTCTGCCAGTGTCTAGCAAGCAAGAAGTTAGGGGAGCTATTGGGATGTAAGAACCCCAAGATAAATGGCAGAAACTCATCTTACCTGGATGACTAGCTTTCTTTTTCTTTATCATGTTAGGCATTATGTTGTTTCTCTGGCTGGGGAATCTGCTTATCACTGCAAAGAACAGGTATACCTGCCTTGATGGGCATTCAGAATAGAAAAGACCAAACTGTGTGTAGTTTGAATAAATGTAATGCTGAAATAAGTCTTACTAGTTACTGTAGTCAAAATTGTCCCTTTTTTTTTTTAACTATCCCAAATGTCTTTATATATTCAATGTAATCTTAGTTCAGGAATTCAGTGTTTGGCTCTTTCCTTAAGACCACTTATTACTATTGCATAGGTGGCTCAGATGGTAAAGAATCTGCCTGCAACACAGGCAGACCTGAGTTCGATCCCTGGGTCAGAAAGATCCCCTGGAGATGAGAATGGCTACCCACTGCAGTATTCTTGCCTGGAGAATCCCATGACAGAGAAATATGGTGGGCTACAGTCCATGGTGTCGAAAAGAGTCAGACATGACTGAGCAACTAACACTGAGAACGACACTAATTGACAAGTATCATGTGACATTATAACTGTGTGTGCTATAGTTGCTATTGAAAAGTGATTTGAATAACTATCACACCCTATCCCCACAACCCTGCTGCTTAGCAGTATTTGCACTAACAATGTTTTTGGCACTTCATCTGCTTTAAATTCCACTGTTTTAAATTGAAATAAAATGAAAAATATCTTTAAACTATTTACCTACATAAATAAATGTTTTTCCAAAGAATATTTATAATGTTTGCCATCAAAGTGGTTTTGATTTTAAGCACAAATGTAAATCTCTTTTTAATGAAAACAAATCAGATCAATGACGTTTATATTTTAAGACTCCTTTATGTACAGGATCACAGAAACGTAACTCAAACTAGCTAAAGTAAAAAGGGAAGTTATTGACTCACATCCCTAAGAAGTCTAAGCAGGACAAAAACAGGGGCATAGCACCATTATTGCTGGCTGGTTGGTATTTTCTCTCACCTGTATCTTGGTCTGCCCTTAATCAAACGTGGCATAATCACTTTTCTCCTACTGCTGATGAGCTTCCTCCTGGAAAACAAGGAATTAGCAAATAATATTTGCTTTATATTTTAAATGGCTGTAATATTGCTAGTTTCACCAACTGAAAGGAAAGAAAACCCTTTCTCCATAGTCCATAGCTCATTTCTAGGGAAGCATTCTGATTGTCCCCATTTGGCTTATGAGCCCTCCCTTATTGCCGATCTCTTTACAGAGAATGATTCTCCTGACCTGCCAGTCCTGGATTATGTGACTGAAACAAGGAATGGTATAAGGAAAGGATGAAGACAGCAGGGATTGTGGTTGACAGTCTTGTTTATGTAAATGGGAGAAACATGACAGAGAAACATGCACACAGCATCCTGTTTGCTAAAAAAGTACTGATTTGTATATGATTAGTCCTTTCGGAGAAGGCAGTGGCAACCTACTCCAGTACTCTTGCCTGGAAAATCCCATGGACGGAGGAGCCTGGTAGGCTGCAGTCCATGGGATTGCTAAGAGTCAGACAGGACTGAGCAACTTTGCTTTCACTTTTCACTTTCATGCATTGGAGAAGGAAATGGCAACCCACTCCAGTGTTCTTGCCTGGAGAATCCCAGGGACAGGGGAGCCTGGTGGGCTGCCATCTAGGGGGTCGCACAGAGTTGGACACAACTGAAGTGACTTAGCAGCAGCACAAGCAGTCCTTTTTCTTTCTAAATTTTGGCTCAGTTTTAGTTGAGATCAACCTAGTAATCTTTGAAAATATCTCTTTAAAAGAAATTAAACAGTAAGGAGTTTAAAGTTAAGCTTTAAAAATTTTGCTCTTACTAAGACTTTTATTGATAATCTTAATACCACAAATTATATAAATATGCTTATTAAAATATAGCTACCAAGATAACCACTAAAGATTGAGATTTTTTAAAATATATACATGATAAATCATGACTATGACTTCATATTTTTTCTGCATTTTTCTGACATAGTCGCTTTTAGTGATTCATTTATATGTTTAAAATACTGAGAGTATTATGNAAATATAGCTACCAAGATAACCACTAAAGATTGAGATTTTTAAAAATATATACATGATAAATCATGAATATGACTTCATATTTTTTCTGCATTTTTCTGACATAGTCGCTTTTAGTGATTCATTTATATGTTTAAAATACTGAGAGTATTATGAAATCTTCATTTCCACATTTTAGTAGTGAAGTGTGATTAGTAGTTTAAAGTAGCAACCATTTAAAACATATCTTTAAAACTTCTTTCTATGAAAGAAAATTAAAAGGTATGCACGTGTGCACACACACACATACAGAGAATCAAGCCAGAGCAGTTCTGATTATTAAAAAGCCAAATACTATTCCCCCTAAGAATATAATATGAATATCCAGTCTGGAAATGTTGTTAACAGTTTTATTATTACATTAACATTTTTAAAGCTTTATAACTTACAAAATGTTTTCATGTATTAACCTCATTTGATTTTCACAATATTTGAGGTTTTTTATATAACAAAAGGAACTCTAGTATGTAGCTTTTCTTTTGTTTTCATAGCATTACAATTCAAAGTAGCTTTAAATTTATTTTAAAAATGAATGAGGGCAAGCAAAAAAGTATCAGTAAGAATATGGAGAAATTGTAACCCTTGTGCACTCTGGGTGGGAATGTAAAATTATATAATTGCTATGGAAAACAGTATGGCAATTGCTCCAACAATCACTTCTGGGCATATACTCAAAAAAGTGAAAGCAGAGACTCAAATAGATGCTTGTATACTCATGTTCATAGCAGCATTTTTTACAATAGTCCAAAAGTAGAAACAACCCAAATGCCCATCCATAAACAAAATAAACAAAATGTATTATCTGCATACAATGAAGTATTATTAATCCTAAAATTGAAAACAAATTCTGATGCATGGTACAATATGGATGAATCTTGAAGACATGATAAATGAAAGAAGACAGTCACAAAAAGACAGGTCAGTTCAGTTCAGTCGCTCAGTCGTGTCC
>SJYW01013177.1:92009-105449 GCA_006410735.1 Raphicerus campestris | reverse complement strand
AAAGCTCAGGGCTATGTTACTGTGTTGCTGGAGAATGTGTGTGGTATGTCTTGCTCTGGAACTTGTTGGTTCTTGGGTGCAGCTTGGTTTCAGTGTAGGTATGAAGGCTTTTGGATGAGTTCCTATCGATTAATGTTCCGTGGAGTCAGGAGGTCTCTGGTGTTCTCAGGTTTGGGGTTTAAGCTCCTGCCTCTTGTTTTCAGTCTTATTCTTACAGTAGCCTCAAGACTTCTCCATTCATAAGCACTGATGATAAAACATCTAGGTTAATGTAGAAAAGATTCTCCACAGTAAGGGACACCCAGAAAGGTTCACTGAGTTATATGGAGAAGAGAAGAGGGAGGAGGAAGATAAAGGTGACCAGGAGGAGGAGAAGGGAATCAAATGGGAGAGAGCAATCTAGCCAGTAATCAAATACCTATGTGCTCTCCACCGCCTGGAACACCCAGAGAGGTTTACGGAGGTATATAGAGAAGAGAAGATGGAGTAAGGAGATAGAGGTGAACAGGATGAGAAGAAAGGGAGTCAAAAGAGAGAGACAGACCTAGCCAGTAACCAGTTCCCTAAGTGTTCTTCACAGCCCAGAATACCCAAAGAAATTCAGAGTTGAGTAGAGAAGAGAAGTGGGGAGGGAGGAGATAGAGGTGACCTAAGGGAGAAATAGAGTTAAAAGGGGGAGCATGCAATCAAGCCAGTAATCACACTCCTAGGTAAAAATGGGTACTGAAAATTGGATTCTTAAAGGTACAAAATCGATAACAAATACCAAAAAGCAAAAATTAAAAATCTAGAGTAGAGGTTAGACTCTCAAAAATACAATATTTTAAAAAAAATCACAAAAATTATATTTAAAAATAGATGAAATTTGCTTTAAAAATAGGGTCCTTTTTTCTTGCAAGGTAATAGTAGGTTATAAAATGAAAATTAAAGGTGTAATAAAGGACTTAAAATTTTTTTAATTAAAAAAATGAAAATAGAAAAATATATCTAGGAATTTCTCTGGAGCTGTTGTGTGGGCAGTGTGGGGTCAGTTCAATTTCAGATAGTTCCTTGTTCCAACTTATACTTCTCAAGGTCTATAAGTCCCTTCCCATGTAGTTGGTGCTAACTACAGGGTTTTAATCTGTTGAACCTGTCACTTCTGAAGCGGTTCCCTCTGTTTATTTAGGCTTCTTCTGTTTGCAAGTCTCCGGTGTCTACTTTCCACCCTGACACAAGGGGACGGTGGTGATCACTTATTTAGGCTCACTTGTTCAGTCATGCTGTGGGGAAAGAGGAACACTGCAAACAAATATCACTGGCGTGGGTGGGGAGTGCTTGCATTGTCATGGCCACACTGGGTTTGCCCCCGCTCACAGCGTATGTGCTTTCCCAGTCTATACTGCTCAGACTCCAGGTTGCTCTGCAGGCAAACTGTCTAAAGCGGGCCCTGGGTTGCGTGCACTTCCCAGGTCTAAGCCAGTCAGGTTCAGGTTCTCGGGTACTCCACAAAGGCGGAGACTCAGTTGGGCCTGCGTTTTGTGCCCTTCCTAGGCCCGAGCAGCTCAGGCGACGAGGTGCTTGGTGAGCGCACTCTCCCCAGGTGGGGCTGGGCGTCTTATCACCTCCCCAGGCCCAGCCGCTGGGTTTCCTGGAGGCACAGCGGGAGCACCATCGCAAGTGTGCTGTGTGTCTCCTCTGGGGAACTGATCTCTGGCTGTGACCTTCCTGATGGATGTCAACTGTCCAGGATTCTAGGAAGGCTTGGATAGCAACTGGGAGCCTGCTCACAGTTTGGTAGAGGGTGCCCTCTCTGGGGCCGAGATTGCTCCTTTCTGGCTCTGGTTATTGCCTGCCTGCCTCCCTGCCTCCAGCAGGCAATGGGCCAGTCCAAAGATGGCTAGCTCTCCTATGGTATTAGCTCAGTCCTTTGTTCTGTGAGTGGGCTGGCAGTGCCTTGGGTTAGAGCTTTTCTAGGGAAAGTTCTCTCTCTTTTTTTCTCTCTCTGGCTTTCACACTGTTTGCATCGCTATCTCACATTAGCGCCTTCAAATTGCCCTCAGGGCATTCAGGCTAAGTCCCTACCCTAAACAGTGCCTCCCTGTTCACCCACCCCTTGCTGGTGGCAGATGCCAGTATCTGGGCTACTTCTCCCCTGGGAGTTGCCATTAGGCATGTAATCTGTGAGTTTTATTTATTTTTCCTCCCAGTTATGTTGCCCTCTGAGATTCCAAAACTCTCCACAGACCAGCCAGTGAGAGGGTTTCCTGATATTTGGAAACGTCTCCTCTTTCATGACTCCCTCCCCGGAATGGGTCTCCATCCCTAACTCTTTTGTCTCTCTTTTTATCTTTTATCTTTTGTCCTACCTCCTTTTGAAGACAACGGGCTGCCTTTCTGGGTGCCTGGTGTCCTCTGCCAATGTTCAGAAGTTGTTTTATGGAATTTGCTCAGTGTTCAAATTATCTTCCAATGAATTTGTTCAGGAGAAAGTGGTCTCCTTGTCCTGTTCCTCCACCATCTTAGGACTGCCCCCCATAATCTAAAATTGTACAGCAGAGCAAAGGGGTTTATATTTGACCCATTGCTAAGGAGCAGTGCCAGCATTCCTTCTGTTTCATAGCAGGACAGACATGGTACTAAAAACTAAGTCAGAATTTGGCCATAAATTCATAATAACTAATAACATAATTCATAATAACAAGTAAGTAGGAGACTATACATTTTATATTTGTGGCAAAGAAGAGTTTTGTTTGTTGGTATCTTAAATCTTACTAAGAATCAAGGAGCCTGAGAGAAAAATAAGTTTTGTAGCTTTTAATTACTAACACAGAGCAGCTGTATTAGTCTTCCTTTCCCTCTTAGTTTCCCCCAGGTATACTTTGCTTAATTTGCTTTCTTGGTTAGAGTGAATAGGTGCTGAGTGATAGTGCTGCCATATTAATTAAATGATTTATTAACAAACACTATGGAACCTATCAAGTTGACTGTTTTAATGACACCAATAAATTTCCTGTGGGTTTTTTTTTTATAACACATCTATACAAAGCTGGAGTTTAACCATTCTCACATCATCTTGTGCCTAGGGAATCTTCAAGACATTATTTTTATGAACTAATTCTTCTTATGTTTATCTGATGATAAAGCATATAAGTGAAAACACTCAGCAGACATTAAGAACCACCTTTGAACAGTCACTCTCCTCCCTTACAAGATTTCTGTATTGCCTGTGTTTTTTACTGGCCATTCTTGAAATCTCTTCCATTTTTAAATTACTCCCTTCAGCTTTCCTGAACATGAAGGTTTTTTTTTTTTTTTTCCCACTTCTAGCTTTTCTCTCTCTGTACCTTACGGACACTTGGAGGCTGCAAGGATCTAGCACTGGTCATGCCAGCCTCTCCAGATCACATCTCTGCTGTCGTTGGGTCTCCATGGTAATGAGAAGCAGAAAGTGCTGAAGTAGCACACTGTGTAAGGGCTGGCAGGAGGAAGCAGTGCCATGACCTGTACAGGAATGGCACTGAGTCCCCATGGTACTGGAGAAGCCTGCGAGAAGCATGCTGTGGTAGAGAGCAGGGAGCTCTCAGTGAAGGACGCAGACTTGGCAGATTTATTAGCAGCAATATTCTAGGATGAACCTTATTTACAGGTAGTGATTTTTTTTTTTTCAACTGGAAAAATCATTAAATTTTTTTTTTTTTTTTCCTTCTCTTTCAGGAGGCCAGATGCTCCAGTGCCTGACGGTGAAGGTGAAAAAAACACAGAAGAAAGTTCAGATAGTGAATCTTCTTTTAGTGACTAAGCTTAATTTTCATAACAGTTACATACACATGTGTTAGTACACCTTTACATTCTATAAGAGAGCCTGAACTGTAATTCTTGGTTATAAAAACATCAAGTGGCTTCAGATCTGCCACCAAGCTTCCTCTGTGTTAAAAATAAAGCATTTATAATAAGCTGGCAGTATGTCTTGTTACCAAAATAAAGGTCCCTACTGAGAAATTGAATAGCCTAAATAAAGTACTAACATGGAGTATTTCAGAGATGCAAGGAGCATGTAGAATGAAGTCAGTGTGAGGTTAGTGTTCAAAAATAGACTCAATGCAAAAAAAAAAAGTGAATGATTCAATTTTTGTGAATATTTTAGCATGGTAAGTGTTATGTACACTTGTATCATAAGAGTTGTTAAATTTCTGGCAGAAATTAATACTGGATTGAAATTTTTTATGACAACTGGAAGCTTATATATCACGTTTATTGTGGGTCTGGAACTTATTGGTAGTATTTATTAACATATAAAGCTTTTCACAGCTTGTGCATTAGTTAGATATACCATCAAAGTCAGGTATTTGTCATCAGATAGAAATTAAATTGTAGGTAGTTTCAATGTAGTTCAGAGTGAGCTGATGGCAGAAGCTGGCAAAAGGATGTGATGTGGGACAAAAGAAGTATTTTCTGCTGTCTAACCCTTGCCTATTCAGAATTGAGTCCATGTTAAATCTACCCATCACCATATCTTCAAAGTGATGAGCATTCACAGTCTGTTGAAGACTACCCAGGAGGATTAGTGAGACAAGCTATAGTTCCTGTTGCTACAACTGAACCAAAGACCAAAACTCATATTCATCATCTCCTTCCTGCACTACCAATTTGAGACTTTGCTTGCTCCCTTCCAGAAATTCAGCAAGTCTAGTTTAGCTGCCTGGTAGAGTGACCCAGACCTTCATCCTTTCAGAGATCTAGGGCCTTGGTTACTGTGCCCCTTTTCAGCTACAGTTACACATTTGTCTGTTGTCTGTTCACACCAGGCATGGAAGCATCAGAAATCAGGCAAATCACTGAATTGCATGAGTTCCAGATACATCTTCCTTGTTTCATTTTGTAGTTGTAATCTTAGCTCCTCATTAACCAACACATTAGCTCCTTTTTTTTTTTTTTTTGCTTGTTGCCCCAGAGAAGAGCAGTCCAGCAGGATCAGTTGGCAGCAGTTCTGTTTAAATCTTGCTGTGCTTCTTGATAGAAATGTGCTAGCTTTTTCCTGTTCCCCTGGAAATAACCTCCAATCCCATGGTAAGGTCAAGGTGACCACCTTGGTAACCTCCAAGGTGGTAAGGGTGGGAAGCACCATTATGCCTGTAGGTCACTGAGAATGCTGGAGAGCCAGTCCTCTTTCTATCCCCTTGGATCTTAGCTGCATGAATCCTAGCAGTTGGGGATGTGGAATCACATACTGGCTTTTGGTACAGTGCATGTATCCCATCCTGAAAAACAGCACCCCAACCCTGCCGACAGTCGTAACCAAGCTGGTGTCTAAGCAGATGCTGTAATGGTTCATTTTGTGGTTCCTTTTTGACTGCTTCCAGATAATGCTGTATATGTTAGGATCATGGATCCAGTAATTCATGTCGCTCTTCATTTGCCACAAAATAGTTCCTTGATCTAAGGTGAGATAATACAAGATACCATGTTAGGTGTTGGAGAAGACTCTTGAGAGTCCCTTGGACTGCAAGGAGATCCAACCAGTCCATTCTGAAGGAGATCAACCCTAGGATTTCTTTGGAAGGAATGATGCTAAAGCTGAAACTTCAGTACTTTGGCCACCTTATGCGAAGAGTTGACTCATTGGAAAAGACTCTGATGCTGGGAGGGATTGGGGGCAGGAGGAGAAGGGGACGACTGAGGATGAGATGGCTGGATGGCATCACAGACTCAATGAACATGAGTCTGAGTGAACTCCGAGAGATGGTGATGAACAGGGAGGCCTGGCGTGCTGAGATTCATGGGGTCGCAAAGAGTCGGACACAACTGAGCAACTGAACTGAACTGAATTGTAGACTGTTATGACGACAGAGGGACTGATGAAAGGGAAAACAAGAATACAAATTAATTACAATGGGAGAGAATTGCTTCCTTCTCCAAGATGGAAGAAAATTAATGCAAATAACTTGCTCCCAAGTGACTAATTTATCTTCTGGAGTGTTAAAAAATCACTGGTCTCTACTGCTGACAGATCACGTACTCAATAGTGGCATAACTACATTCAGTTCAGTTCAGTTGCTCAGTCGCGTCCAACTCTTTGCGACCCCATGAATCACACTACACCAGGCCTCCCTGTCCATCACCATCTCCCAGAGTTCACTCAAACTCAAGTCCGTCGAGTCGGTGATACCATCCAGCCATCTCATCCTCTGTCATCGCCTTTTCCTCCTGCCCCCAATCGCTCCCAGCATCAGAGTCTCTTCCAATGAGTCAACTCTTCGCATGAGGTTGCCAAAGTACTACAGTTTCAGCTTTAGCATCATTCCTTCCAAAGAACACCCAGGGCTGGTCTCCTTTAGGATGGACTGGTTGGATCTCCTTGCAGACCAAGGGACTCTCAAGAGTCTTCTCCAACACCACAACTCAAAAACATCAATTCTTCAGNCCCCACAGTCAAAGGCTTTGGCATAGTCAATAAAGCAGAATGAGATGTTTTTCTGGAACTCTCTTGCTTTTTCGATGATCCAGCAGATGTCAGCAATTGATCTCTGCTTCCTCTGCCTTTTCTAAAACCAGCTTGAACATCTGGAAGTTCACGGTTCACATATTGCTGAAGCCTGGCTTAGCCTTAGAGAAAGTCCAAGTTGTTGGATTCATGCATAACCTCTGTCTCTGCCATCACACTTGGTTCACTTATGGGTTTGATGTGGAAGCCTTGAGTGGTCAAGGACAAGGCTGGCAGAAATCTACTGAAAGAATCATCCTGTCCACCTAATCTTTGCCTCCTCNAGAGAAAGTCCAAGTTGTTGGATTCATGCATAACCTCTGTCTCTGCCATCACACTTGGTTCACTTATGGGTTTGATGTGGAAGCCTTGAGTGGTCAAGGACAAGGCTGGCAGAAATCTACTGAAAGAATCATCCTGTCCACCTAATCTTTGCCTCCTCAGCTGAGTACTCTTTTGTTGACATTCCATGATACAAAAATCTACACACTTTCCTTAAAAAAAAAAAAAGTTATAGAAAAATTCATATTTATCCTTAACTCAGGCCACATCTTTCTCCATCACCATGAATGACCTAGGTATACTATCTCAAGCTGCGTCTGTCAGGAAGATTTTTTCCCAATCACTAATCCTTCTAGCCACCTCTGAGAGAGGCTAAGTGTGAAAACCAGCCATTTTTTGGCTCACACCAAGATATCATACTGGTCCACCCAGGAACAAGGCCCACATTTTCCTTCTCTGCCATCTAGTATTTAATACCTCAGCAGTACCCTTACTTCTTTACTTCTCCCTGTCTCCATGCCCTTTCTCATAAAATTCCATTGCCTTTGCTTTCTGAGTGGAACATTCTGCCTCACTTGAGACTTCGAACTTAGACATGTGATTTTCTTTGGTTCAATAGAATGTTAATAAATCTAATCCAAGCAAAAATATGACAAATACTTGACTGATTGGTCTGCCTTCTCTCATGTTTCTGCCACTAATATGGAAACATGACTGGGATAGTCTGATGGAGAGAGAGATGCGTGGAGCAGAACTAAGTTGTTCTAGTGACTTAGCAGCTAATCCCAGGATGTGAGAAAGCCCAGCCAAGATCAGCATACCTCCCTAGCCAATTCCAAGCTGACCCTTGACACCCCAATAATGAATGCTCATGGTTGAGTATCGAAGTTTTTTTGGTTATTACAAAACATTATTGCAGCAGTAAATACTTATACAACTGACCATAGGGGATTCTCCATGGATCACAGGAGTAGGTAAAGGAGATACATCACTGCATGAGAAGTGATACGGGAACCTAGGCTAGTGTCTATGTAACTTACATATGCCCTCTGGACTTATTCAGGCTTGATCCCAGATGTATCATTTGCATCAAATAATGGATTGTTACTGTTAATATCTGACCTTATGATTTGATGAACCTGACACCTAGCTCATGATGGGTAGCTCTGGTTCATAACTTGATGTCATATGGGAGCAGATTCTGAGAGTCTTTTAGGCACAGAGGCATGCCAAGTGTTGTTTTTCAAACAATGAGAGGGCAGGCCTTTGTTCCAGAATCTAACGGCTGTACTGTTAGTTTTCCTTTGGAGCTTGTCAGAGATGCCATAAAATGTCCTACCACATATATTTGTAGCATTGATAATCTGTCATATAGCCTGAGCAAGAGGGCCACCTGCTTCACAGCCTGAGCCTGCAGCAGAGTACTGTCTCTTGCTCTGAGTCCCACTTCAAACAAGAAGCTTCCACTCTTCCCCAAATATGAGTGAGAGCAGCATTTAACTTCAAGCGTCAAAGTTATCATCTTAATGGTAGAGGGTGCAAGTTCAATAACTTAACTTGGAGGGCATGTCCCAGCCTCCTCCAGACCATTGGACCCCTAAAATCTGCAGGGTCTGAATCTTCCATTCTCTGGCTTGTGTGTGTCTTATAAAGCACCTGGAGTCTTTTCTACTTCCTTTTCACCAGATCTGATTAGCTTGATTTACCAGCATAGGAGAACAGAATGAGATTCTGTGGAATAACAAGAGGAACAAGATACCTGCAGACTCCTGTGGAAGAGAGAAGAGAGTGACAATAGGTTAACATACATTGTGCTATCCTTCCTATGTTAACATAAACACTTTTGATGTTCTTAATGAGTTTAAAAAAAAAAAAAAGTTTGTCAAATCAGCAGCCACGTGCCATGCCAGAGTTTGCATTGATACGTTCCAAAAAAAAGTATATTAACTGTCATGGCAGCCACGATCAGTTCTGACACTTTGTTGAGTTTATGGTAGTCAGCTGTCTCCTACCATGATGCTTGTGGTTTGAGCAGGGGCCTTATAGGTGAATGCAGAAGGTGCCACCTCTGCATCCTTTACATCTTTGAAGGAGGTGCCCATCTCTGCAGTTCTACTCAGAGTGCAATATTGGTTTGGATTACTATCTTACCTGGGGGAAAGGAGTACAATTTTAGAGATTTCTGCCTGATCCTCCCCACCATATGGATTTTATTCCACATGGCAGGGAACCAATGTAAAACTGTTAAGAAAATTTCAGGGACCCATCTGGATCAATTGAAACTACTGTAAGATGGACTGGAGCCAGGACTTCATTTATTACCTGGCATCCATAAGTTCCCACTCTTAAGTGTGGGACATGACATTTTAGATCACTTGGTATCAAGTCAATTCAGCCCTCTTATCCAACTACCTTTGAAAGGATTGCATTGTAAAGTTACTTTGATAAGTTGTTTATGGTACTCTAGAGAAAGTGGACAAATATTTATTCTATATATTTGGGGTGGCTTAGATAGCATCCTTCAAAGAGCACTGGCCACCTTTTCAACCGATGGACATAAAATAATAGTTATAGGATAACACTTTTCCATTATATAACAGTTGACATCAATTTTCTGCTAACTACCTCTTGCTTTTGGGGGTTTTATAAGTAAAACTACACTTAGTCTACTGCCTTCCACCTTGAACATGAGTACACTGTGCTCCCTACACATCAAGGAACCTCAGTTGCCCCTTCAGCTTTGCTGCTACTTTGCCAGAGATATTTGGAATACCACTACCTGCCCCCTGCCATTACTCTATCATTTCAATTAATGCAAGAGAGCCCAATCTTGTGACATCATTTCCAACTGTGAATTCTGGTCCAGATAATTCTAATTTTCTCAAAGACGTTGTCATTCTCATTAATAGTCTTTAATGCCTTAGTAAACAGAGTAGTCTCTGGGCTCTTCCTGGGAAAACAGTAGGCTAGTTTTCTCAACACATGACATAAATCCATTCTAACATTCCTGCTTCTTTGAGTCATTAACCTCTTCTTTAGTACTTTGACAAGGCAATTCCAGCATCTCCATCTCATTTGGTGTAGGCCACCAAAATTCAAGAAGTCATTCCAATACCCTGTTAGCACCTACTGTCCTTGCCAGGTTGTTAAATCATAAGAAAGTGTTCCATATCAATAAACTCTCCTCTATCCAGTCTTATATTCTGCCACTCTGGTCCAGCACATTCAAGATCTATTCCCACACATGTTCTCCAAACTCCTGCCAGTAATTATTAGCCAGTTCCTACAGTTCTTTCAGTAAAAGCTATCTGTTCCCAAATCAAGAACTATGTTTTCTTTCTCAGCTCAGACTTGGCATTAGTTATTCTTCTCATGGCAATGGGAGGAAAATAGTTCACTTTTGAGGTCATCAGAGTCATCTTACAAGACATCTGCTTCAGGTGGCCACTGCATAGTCTCCAGCTAAGGGGAAGCTGCTCTTCTCTAGAGAGGGAGAAAGAGCTGCTTTGTCTGGTGTGGAAGATTCAGAGAAAACCAGGAATTCAAGCTGTTCAAGCACATCTCCCAAAATCGTCAATCCAAGCATCAGTCCCTGTCCTTTGCTATCAGAGCTATGATACTAGCAAAGGAGACTTTTGAAAGCTGCAAATTTCATCTCCTTTGCAGCTTTGCCACCCTTACTATTACAATCTGAGCCTGATTACCCCTTTGCAGCTCTGCCACCCTTAAAATTACACTGAGCCTGATTATCACTATGGAAGTCCTATGGCTAAGGAGACATTGGTCACTCTAAACACTGCCAAGGTGATCGTCTGGCTTTCAGTGTGCCCTAATTTGACAGTTGGCTGATCAGAATTTGTTACTTTCTTTTTTCAAGGGTTCCAAGGCAGTTAACAAATGCTAACAAATTCCACAATCCTTTACCCCCAAAACATTCTAGGGACAGAGATACTGCATAACCCATTTCTTCTTGTTTCATTCCATCCCAGGTGAAATTCCCAGGAATTGAGATGCAGGCCAGGGATTACCACCACCCTGCTTATTCTATCAGTGAGGTAAGTGATCCCATTCCAGAATCCCATCCTCATGGTCTGTTTGTGAGGATCACTCTCAAACCAAAGTCATCTGTTATAGTCCTCCGGAACAGACCTTGAGACAAACATTTGGATACAAGTAGTTGATCTGGGAATTAATCCTAGGGAGTAGGAGGGCAGGAAGAATGAGAGAGGGAAGAAAATGTAACACAAGGATGTATTATCAAGATTTCTGTTGGGAGTGTTTGGGACTTGATTCCAGGACAAGCACCTATTTATTTATTTGTATATTGGCTGTGCTGGCTCTTCATTGCTGCCTGGGCTTTCATCTAGTTGCAGTGAGTGGGGGCCACTCTCTAGTTCTGCTGTGTGCACTTCTCCTTGCTGTGGCCTCTCTTGTTGAGGAGCACAGGCTCTGGGGCACTCGGGCTTCAGTAGTTGTGGCTCCCAGGCTCTAGAGCACAGGCTCAGCAGTTGTGGTGCATGGGGCTTAGTTGCTCCACAGCATGTGGGATCTCCCCCAATCAGGGATCAAATCCACTTCTTTTGCATTAGCAGGTGGATTCTTTACCATTGAGCCACCAGGGACATGCCCAGCACCCCTTTAGAAATGAGCAGGTGCTTCTCAGAACTGTCCACCAGAAGAATTAGAGGTTGAATTGTATACCCACTAGTCTGGACCCTTTAGTTGACATTTCTCCTCTACTTTGGGGATACATTTGCCTTTAGGCCTCAAGGGCTTCCATGACCTGGAAATGGACACTGTTGGGAAGTAGAGAGATGGGGCGTTCATTGGAAGGGGGTGGTTGTCAGTGAGAGGTGAGTCTGAGATTGAGGTGAACTGTCCACTACCTGTGGCTGAAGTCTAACGTGGGCCTGGAGGAGGTGTTTCAAGGCACTACCAGAAGCATCCACTACAGCTTCCAAAACACCAAACTGACCTGAACCTGTGTGTGGGCTAAGTTGCTTCAATCGTGTCTGACTGTGCGACTGTATGGACTGTTGCTCACCAGTCTCCTCTGTCCATGCATGGGATTCTCCAGGCAAGAATATTGGAGTGGGCTGCCATGCCCTCCTGCAGGGATCTTCCCTAGCCAGGGATTGAACCCGTGTCTCTTACATCTCCTGCATTGATAGGCAGGTTCTTTGCCACTAGTGCTACCTGGGAAGCCCAACCNGAATATTGGAGTGGGCTGCCATGCCCTCCTGCAGGGATCTTCCCTAGCCAGGGATTGAACCCGTGTCTCTTACATCTCCTGCATTGATAGGCAGGTTCTTTGCCACTAGTGCTACCTGGGAAGCCCAACCTGAACTTACCTTTATTTAAAATGTATAATTTTCTTCTGGGATAGAAAGACAAACTGAGTGGTAAGCCACCCTCAAGATTTCCAGAACCTTTTCATTAAAATTTTTAATTTTTAGTTTTAAAAATCTTCCAAGAATGAGCAAAGGAGAAACAATGACTTCAGTTCAGTTCAGTCACTCAGTCGTGTCCGACTCTTTGCAACCCCATGAACTGCAGCATGCCAGGCCTCCCTTTCCATCACCAATCTATATCTTTATACAGTATGTTGTAATCATAATCTGATTTTTAAAGGTTTCCTTTTAAATATATCCTACCAAGATCCTCTGTGAAACGTTTTTATCTGAACTAGAGCATGGCTCTCATCAAAGAATAAATTGTGTCCATGTGCTGGTGAAGAGTGCCCAGACAATGTAACATTCAGCAAAAACTGCTTTGTTTCTGATCAAGTTCTTCCCCAAACCAAACTTGATTTCCAGAATTCCTGAAGAACTTAAATTCCCACAATTTAACCCTGTACTTTAAACAAATGCTGCAGTGGTGCCAAGGTATCCTTTCAAAATCATTCCATTTTACCTTTCTTTTAGTAAGACTAATAAACAAAAGAACTGACACTAAAGCAAGTGTCCCTCTGACTTTGCTTTCAGATAGATAGCTTTAAATTAAGCATTTATCTTCCTTTGGAACATGGAGTGTAAAAATTTTATTTGTGACCCCATTTCTTCTCTTCCCCAAACAATATTACTTTCAACTGGCAGCTTACAAATAAATAAATTTGGAAAAAACTCATTTCACACTCTCTACAAAATATTTACTAGGTATCTGTGTATACTTATGTTTAAACTAACATATAATTAGATTAAAGCACTTTAAAAATAAATACTTTAATTCACAGTTAACATCACAAGCTTTTTTCATGGTAAGTTCTAAGTATTGGAATAATAACATTCTAGAAGAAATGTTAGCAAAATAGCTAGTCTAATTGCCTCACTTTTATCACTGAATAAATTGAAACCCAGAGGAGTTGAATGATATCCCCAAGAAATGTAAAAAGGAAAACAGGTTGATTTATATAAACAGAAGTGCTTAATCTATCAGTAATATTCTTATCTTAAATATTAATACTTATAGTTACTAATAGTTATTAATACAATAATACTAATAGTTATTCATACCAAAACAAAATACTTAAAATTTCACATTGTAATCTGCAAAATAGAGTTGTGCAAAATATTTTATAATTAAAGATATTCTAATATCAATATTTCAATTCTTTTACTTATATTAAAATATGTCACCCCATGACAATCAAGTAATGCTACTTTTACATTTTCTTAGGGACATATTAACCATACTAG
>SJYW01013177.1:79286-91994 GCA_006410735.1 Raphicerus campestris | reverse complement strand
AAAAGACTCTGATGCTGGGAGGGATTGGGGGCAGGAGGAGAAGGGGACGACCGAGGATGAGATGGCTGGATGGCATCACGGACTTGATGGATGTGAGTCTGAGTGAACTCCGGGAGATGGTGATGAACAGGGAGGCCTGGTGTGCTGTGATTCATGGGGTCGCAGAGAGTCAGACATGACTGAGCAACTGAACTAAACTGAACTGAGCTGATGCTATCAGTCTAATTTTCCAAATCAAACCTTAAAAAATTCTAAGAAACTGTCAGCATAGGTTTTAAACTAAATGGCCTATATAAACACAGAGTACCTAGGGAGCAAAATTTTTAAAACCCCAAGGGTAAAATCTATGACAAAATTCCATGAAAGACACAAACTATCAAAAATCACTCCAAAAGAAATAGTTTGAATAGCCTTATATTTATAAAAGAAATTGAATGTGTAGTTGAAAAGATTCCCATAAAGAAAACTGGATACTTACACGGATTCATTGGTGAATCCTCCCAAACATTTAAGGAAGAAATAAAGCCAATTCCACACAAACTCTTCCAGAACATTGGAAAGGAAAAACCACTTCCCAGTTCATTCTGTGAGACCAAAATTAATAGGATACCCAAAGCAGACAGACATTGTAATAAAACTATAGACTAATATCCTTCATGAAAAGAGAGGTAAATATTCTTTAAAATATCTTAGCAAATTGAATCTGTTATTATAGAAGATATACAGATGTCTAATAAAAATATGAAAATTGCTCATCACATATCATTAGGAAATTGAAAATTAAAGCTACTATGTGATTACACCACATACCTATTAAAATGATTAAAATCCAAAATACTGATGGGGCTTCCTGGTGGTCCCATGGCTACTCCCATTGCAGAGGACCTGGATCCAATCCTTGGCTAGGAAACTAGATCCCACATGATGCAACTAAGAGTTCACATGCCACTACTAAATATCCCATGTGCCACAACTAAGATCTAAATCAGCCAAATAAATAATTAAAATAAAAAATTTTTAAAAGATGAATGTTCCACAAAGAATACATGTGGAACATTTTATGGATGTACTGAGGAAGGACATCTAGTCTCACCTTGGAGAAGGGAAGTATCAGGGAAATTGTTTAGGTGGAGCAGTGTGTGATATGAGTGTTAAAGAATGCCATGAAGAGGGAGCAAGATTAGTAGAAAGAGGTTCAAGGACAAATACCAGGATATATGAGACACTATACAGCATCCAAGGAACCGAGTAATTCTGGATGAAGAGAGAGAGGAAGGAGGTGGGCAGTTGGGGCATTATGGGTCATGATGTGAGTTTTGAGTTTTATCTGGACATCTGTGGAGAGCTATCAAAAGATATTCAATTTGAGATATGGAAGTGACATAATTGGGTTCCACTTTAGATGCATCTACTTGATGCATGGATCTGACTGAAAGAAACCAAGGCCAGAAGCAGGGAGGTATGACTAATGGATCCAAAAGAGAAATTATAAGATTGAATTAAGGCACTGGCTATAGGAATAAAGACTCATTTGAGACCCATTGAGGCAAATCAATACAATTTGGTGACCAACTGTTTGTGAGATTTGAAGGACAGACATTGGGGATGATGCCAAGGTTTAAGGCTNATTAAGGCACTGGCTATAGGAATAAAGACTCATTTGAGACCCATTGAGGCAAATCAATACAATTTGGTGACCAACTGTTTGTGAGATTTGAAGGACAGACATTGGGGATGATGCCAAGGTTTAAGGCTATGATGACAAGGTACTATGTACTAATTTAAGGACTACAAAGGAGAACAATTTTAGGGTAAATAATAATTCGACTTGAGATTTGGACCACTTGTGGACATCCACATGAAGCTGTTCAGTAGAGCAAGTCTGGAGCTTAGGAGAAAACTCTGGACTGAAGATATAGGTTTGGTTGTATCAGCCTGTAGTACAAAGATGGAGCCATGGACCTGGATGAGATCATGTGGACACTTGAGATATAGATTCAGAAGGCTGCCAAGGAAGGAACCAGAGGGAAAGGAACCCCTGTACTCACAGGACAAGTAGAGGAAGAGCAGGCCAGCAAAAGGACACTAAGGTACAGTCAGAATTAGGTAAAGAGGGTCCAGAAAAGATGGCATCTCAGAGGCCAATATCAAAGAGTTGTTCAGATGGGAGGGAGCAGCCACCATCAACCAAGGCCATATCTTGTTACTTAATTGACTTCCGTGCCAGACTTGAGCTCTAGGAGGACATCTGTACTTCTTACCATCATATTTCCAGCTTCATGTGCACAGCATATATTTAATAACTTTTGTTGAATAAACAAAGATTAAAGCTTAAAGAATCTTCTGGATTAGGTAGCAAATAGGCAACTGGGCAACTGAACAGCAGCAACAGGTAACTGGAGACCTTTATGAGAACAATTTTAAGAAAGTGGTGCAGGTAAAACCATAAAGCAGTGGGTGGAGGTATAAGTGGCACTGAGAAAAAAAAGGAGAATCTTTTCAGAGATTTAGTTGAGAAGAGGAAGAGATGAAACAATAGCTAGGAGTCAAGTAGGGTGGAAGGAACATGGGAGGGTTTTAGTCGTTAAACCTTTAAATTTTTTTAGCAATAGTAAATACCTGAATAGGAAAAGAAGAGACGATTCTGAAGGTAGAAGGGATAGAATCCAGAGCTTGGGTGGAAGAAAAACATAAACATGGCAACTCACTCCAGTTATTCTTGACTGGAGAATCCCATGGACAGAGGAGTCTGGCAGGTTGCAAAGAGTCGGACATGACTGAACACACACACACAATGCTACAAATAGAAACAACTATGCAAGAACTCCTGTCAGCATGATTAATTGTCAAACAAATGGTGGTTAAAAGGGATCCATGTCAGGAAAGGATGAAGTCAGTTGCATGGGACTGGAAACTTTTGGGGAGACTGTGGGATTTGAGCTGGATCTGCTGGATCTTAAAAGTCTGTGCTGGGGGCCGGTCTGAAGATGGTGGAGGAATAGGATGGGGAGACCAGACCACTTTGTCCCCCACAAATTCATCAAAAGAACATTTGAATGCTGAGCAAGTTCCACAACACAAGTTCTGAATGCTGGCAGAGGACATCAGGCACCCAGAAAGGCAGCCCATTGTCTTCAAAATGAGGTAGGACAAAAGATAAAAGATAAAAAGAGAGATAAAAGAGGTAGGGAAGGAGATCTGTCCTGGAAAGGGAGTCTTTAAAAAGAGAGAAGTTTCCAAACACCAGGAAACACTCTGACTGGCGGGTCTTTGGCAAGCCTTGGAATCTCAGAGGGCAACATAACTGGGAGGAAAAATAAATAAATAAATAAAACCCACAGATTACTTGCCAAATGGCAACTCCCAGCAGAGAAGCAGCCCAGACGTTTGCATCTGCCACTAGCAAGCAGGGGCTGGACAGGGAGGCCCAGGCTGCATTGCTTAGGGTAAGGACTGGGTCTGAATGCCCTGAGGGCAATCTGAGGGAACTACTTGAGACAGCAACCCAGACTGTGGGATAGCTATCCCACAAAAAGCCCTAACCTAAGACATTGCCAGGCCCACTCACAAAGCAAAGGACTGAGCAGAGCTAGCCGGCTGCAGACCAGCACATCCCCCGCTGGAGACAAGCAGATGAGGGCAGCCACAGCTGGAAGGGGGGCAATCCTGGCCCCAGAGAGGCATCCTCTACCAACTGCAAGCAGGTGTCATTGCTAACTAAGGCTTCTTGGGATTCTGGATAGTTGATATCCACCAGGAGGGTACAATTTTGTACCTTTAAGAACCCAATCTTCAGTACCCATTTTTACTTGGGAGTGAGATTACTGGCTTGATTGCTCTCTCCCCTTTTTGACTCCTNTAGGAAACTAGATCCCACATGATGCAACTAAGAGTTCACATGCCACTACTAAATATCCCATGTGCCACAACTAAGATCTAAATCAGCCAAATAAATAATTAAAATAAAAAATTTTTAAAAGATGAATGTTCCACAAAGAATACATGTGGAACATTTTATGGATGTACTGAGGAAGGACATCTAGTCTCACCTTGGAGAAGGGAAGTATCAGGGAAATTGTTTAGGTGGAGCAATGTGTGATATGAGTGTTAAAGAATGCCATGAAGAGGGAGCAAGATTAGTAGAAAGAGGTTCAAGGACAAATACCAGGATATATGAGACACTATACAGCATCCAAGGAACCGAGTAATTCTGGATGAAGAGAGAGAGGAAGGAGGTGGGCAGTTGGGGCATTATGGGTCATGATGTGAGTTTTGAGTTTTATCTGGACATCTGTGGAGAGCTATCAAAAGATATTCAATTTGAGATATGGAAGTGACATAATTGGGTTCCACTTTAGATGCATCTACTTGATGCATGGATCTGACTGAAAGAAACCAAGGCCAGAAGCAGGGAGGTATGACTAATGGATCCAAAAGAGAAATTATAAGATTGAATTAAGGCACTGGCTATAGGAATAAAGACTCATTTGAGACCCATTGAAGCAAATCAATACAATTTGGTGACCAACTGTTTGTGAGATTTGAAGGACAGACATTGGGGATGATGCCAAGGTTTAAGGCTATGATGACAAGGTACTATGTACTAATTTAAGGACTACAAAGGAGAACAATTTTAGGGTAAATAATAATTCGACTTGAGACTTGGACCACTTGTGGACATCCACATGAAGCTGTTCAGTAGAGCAAGTCTGGAGCTTAGGAGAAAACTCTGGACTGAAGATATAGGTTTGGTTGTATCAGCCTGTAGTACAAAGATGGAGCCATGGACCTGGATGAGATCATGTGGACACTTGAGATATAGATTCAGAAGGCTGCCAAGGAAGGAACCAGAGGGAAAGGAACCCCTGTACTCACAGGACAAGTAGAGGAAGAGCAGGCCAGCAAAAGGACATTAAGGTACAGTCAGAATTAGGTAAAGAGGGTCCAGAAAAGATGGCATCTCAGAGGCCAATATCAAAGAGTTGTTCAGATGGGAGGGAGCAGCCACCATCAACCAAGGCCATATCTTGTTACTTAATTGACTTCCGTGCCAGACTTGAGCTCTAGGAGGACATCTGTACTTCTTACCATCATATTTCCAGCTTCATGTGCACAGCATATATTTAATAACTTTTGTTGAATAAACAAAGATTAAAGCTTAAAGAATCTTCTGGATTAGGTAGCAAATAGGCAACTGGGCAACTGAACAGCAGCAACAGGTAACTGGAGACCTTTATGAGAACAATTTTAAGAAAGTGGTGCAGGTAAAACCATAAAGCAGTGGGTGGAGGTATAAGTGGCACTGAGAAAAAAAAGGAGAATCTTTTCAGAGATTTAGTTGAGAAGAGGAAGAGATGAAACAATAGCTAGGAGTCAAGTAGGGTGGAAGGAACATGGGAGGGTTTTAGTCGTTAAACCTTTAAATTTTTTTAGCAATAGTAAATACCTGAATAGGAAAAGAAGAGACGATTCTGAAGGTAGAAGGGATAGAATCCAGAGCTTGGGTGGAAGAAAAACATAAACATGGCAACTCACTCCAATTATTCTTGACTGGAGAATCCCATGGACAGAGGAGTCTGGCAGGTTGCAAAGAGTCGGACATGACTGAACACACACACACAATGCTACAAATAGAAACAACTATGCAAGAACTCCTGTCAGCATGATTAATTGTCAAACAAATGGTGGTTAAAAGGGATCCATGTCAGGAAAGGATGAAGTCAGTTGCATGGGACTGGAAACTTTTGGGGAGACTGTGGGATTTGAGCTGGATCTGCTGGATCTTAAAAGTCTGTGCTGGGGGCCGGTCTGAAGATGGTGGAGGAATAGGATGGGGAGACCAGACCACTTTGTCCCCCACAAATTCATCAAAAGAACATTTGAATGCTGAGCAAGTTCCACAACACAAGTTCTGAATGCTGGCAGAGGACATCAGGCACCCAGAAAGGCAGCCCATTGTCTTCAAAATGAGGTAGGACAAAAGATAAAAGATAAAAAGAGAGATAAAAGAGGTAGGGAAGGAGATCTGTCCTGGAAAGGGAGTCTTTAAAAAGAGAGAAGTTTCCAAACACCAGGAAACACTCTGACTGGCGGGTCTTTGGCAAGCCTTGGAATCTCAGAGGGCAACATAACTGGGAGGAAAAATAAATAAATAAATAAAACCCACAGATTACTTGCCAAATGGCAACTCCCAGCAGAGAAGCAGCCCAGACGTTTGCATCTGCCACTAGCAAGCAGGGGCTGGACAGGGAGGCCCAGGCTGCATTGCTTAGGGTAAGGACTGGGTCTGAATGCCCTGAGGGCAATCTGAGGGAACTACTTGAGACAGCAACCCAGACTGTGGGATAGCTATCCCACAAAAAGCCCTAACCTAAGACATTGCCAGGCCCACTCACAAAGCAAAGGACTGAGCAGAGCTAGCCGGCTGCAGACCAGCACATCCCCCGCTGGAGACAAGCAGATGAGGGCAGCCACAGCTGGAAGGGGGGCAATCCTGGCCCCAGAGAGGCATCCTCTACCAACTGCAAGCAGGTGTCATTGCTAACTAAGGCTTCTTGGGATTCTGGATAGTTGATATCCACCAGGAGGGTACAATTTTGTACCTTTAAGAACCCAATCTTCAGTACCCATTTTTACTTGGGAGTGAGATTACTGGCTTGATTGCTCTCTCCCCTTTTTGACTCCTTTTTCTCTGCCAGGTTGCCTCTGTCTCCTCCCTCTTCCTTCTCTTCTCTGCCCAACTCTGTGAATCTCTTTGTGTGTTCTGGGCTATGGAGAACACTTAGAGAACTGATTACTGGCTGGATCTGTCTCGCTCCTTTTGATTCCCCTTTTATCCTCCTGGCCACCTCTGTCTCCTTCCTCCCTCTTCTCTTCTCTGTGTAACTCCGTGAACATCTCTGAGGGATCCAGACTGTGGAGAAGAGTGTAGGGAAGAGATAACTGGCTATCTTGCTCTCTCCCCTTTTGATTCCCCCTCTTCTCCTCCTGGTCACTTCTATCTCCCTCCTTCATCTTCTCTTCTCATCTCCATGTAACTCTGTGTACCTCTCCAGGTGTCCCACACTGTGGAGAAACTTTTCATCATTAAACTAGATGTTTTATCATTGGAGCTGTATAGACGGAGAAGTCTTCAGGATACTGTAAGAATAAGACTGAAAACCAGAGGCAGGAGGCTTAAGTCCAAATCCTGAAAACACCAGAGAACTCCTGACTCCAGGGAGCATTATTGATAGGAGCTCATCAAAAGCCTCCATACCTACACTGAAACTAAGCACCACCCAAGGGTCAGCAAGTTCCAGAGCAAGAAATACCATGCAAATTCTCCAGCAACACAGGAACATAGCCCTGAGTTTCAATATACAGGCTCCCAAAGTCACACCAAACCCACTGAAACCTCAGAACCCAGCAGTGGACACGACATTGCACTCCAGAGAGAAGAAATCCAGCTCCACCCACCAGAACACCAACAAAAGCTTTCCTAACCAAGAAACCTTGACAAGCCACCCACCCAACCACACCCACAGCAAGGAACCTCCACAATAAAGAGGAACCACAAACTGCCAGAATACAGAAAGGCCAACCCAAATACAGCAATGTAAACAAGATGAAAAGGCAGATAAATAAAGGAACAGGATAATTGCCCTCCAAACCAAACAAAAGAGGAAGAGATAGGGAATATACCTGATAAAGGATTCTGAATAATGATAGTGAAAATGATCCAAAATCTTGAAAACAAAATGGAGTTACAGATAAATAGCCTGTAGACAAGGATTGAGAAGATGCAAGAAAGGTTTAACAAGGACCTAGAAGAAATAAAAAAGTATCAATCAATAATGAATAAGGCAATAAATGAGATCAAAACACTCTGGAGGAAACCAACAGTAGAATAACAGAGGCAGAAGATAGGATAAGTGAGGTAGAAGATAAAATGGTAGAAATAAATGAAGCAGAGAGGAAAAAAGAATAAAGAATTAAAGAAAATGAAGACAACCTCAGAGACTTCTGGGACAATGTCAAACAACCCAACGTTCGATCATAGGAGTCCCAGAAGAAGAAGACAAAAAGAAAGATCATGAGAAAATACTTGAGGAGATAATCGTTGAAAACTTCCCTACAGTGGGGAAGGAAATAGCCACCCAAGTCCAAGAAACCCAGAGAGTCCCAAAAGGGTAAACCCAAGGCGAATCACCCCAAGACACATATTAATCAAATTAACAAAGATCAAACACAAAGAACAAATATTAAAAGCAGCAAGGGAAAAACAACAAACAACACACAAGGGAACTCCCATAAGGATAACAGCTGATCTTTCCATAGAAACTCTTCAGGCCAGGAAGGAATGGTAGAACATACTTAAAGTGATGAAAGTGAAAAACCTACAGCCCAGATTTCTGTACCCAGCAAGGATCTCACTCAAATATGAAGGAGAAATCAAAAGCTTTACAGACAAGCAAAAGCTGAGAGAATTCAACACCACCAAAACAGCTCTCCAGCAAATGCTAAAGGATCTTCTCTAGACAGGAAACACGGAAAGGGTGTATAAAGTCAAATCCAAAACAACAAAGTAAATGGCAACAGGGTCATACTTATCAATAATTACCTTAAATGTAAGTGGACTGAATGCCCCAACCAAAAGACAAGGACTGGCTGAATGGATACAAAAACAAGACCCCTATATATGCTGTCTACAAGAGATCCACCTCAAAACAACAGACACATACAGACTGAAAATGAAGGGCTGGAATAAGTTATTCCACGCAAGTAGAGACCAAAAGAAAGCAGGAGTAGCAACATGCATATCCGATAAAACAGACTTTAAAATAAAGGCTGTGAAAAGCGACAAAGCAGGACACTACATAATGATCAAAGGATCAATCCAAGAAGAAGATATAACAATTATAAATATATATGCACCCAATATAGGAACACTGCAATATGTAAGACAAATGCTAACAAGTATGAAAGGGGAAATTAACAGTAACACAATAATAGTGGGAGACGTTAATACCCCACTCACACCTATGGATAGATCAATTAACAGAAAATTAACAAGGAAACACAAAATTTAAACGATAACAATAGACCTAACTGATATCTATAGGACATTTCATCCCAAAAGAATGAATTTCACCTTTTTCTCAAGTGCACAGGGAACCTTCTCCAGGATAGATCACATCCTGGGCCATAAATATAGCCTTAGTAAATTCAAAAAAATTGAAATCATTCCAAGCATCTTTTCTGACCACAATGCAGTAAGATTAGATGTCAATTACAGGAGAAAAACTATTAAAAATTCGAACATATGGAGGCTGAACAACACACTGCTAAATAACCAACAAATCATACAAGAAATCAAAAAAGAAATCAAAATCTGCATAGAAACGAATGAAAATGAAAACACAACCACCCAAAACCTGTAGGACACTGTAAAAGCAGTGCTAAGGGGAAGGTTCGTAGCAATACAAGCTTACCTCGGGAAACAAGAAAAAAGTCAAATAAATAACCTAACTCTAAACCTAAAGCAACTAGTAAAGGAAGAAATTAAGAATCCCAGGGTTAATAGAAGGAAAGAAATTTTAAAAATTAGGGCAGAAATAAATGCGAAAGAAACAAAAGAGACCACAGCAAAAATCAACAAAGCCAAAAGCTGATTCTTTGAGAAGATAAATAAAATTGAAAGACCATTAGCGAGACTCAGCAAGAAACAAAGGGAGAAGAATCAAATCATCAAAATTAGAAATGAAAATGAAGAGATCACAACAGACAACACAGAAATACAAAGGATCATAAAAAACTACTATCAGCAACTATATGCCAATAAAATGGACAACTTGGAAGCAATGGACAAATTCTTAGAAAAGTATAACTTTCCAAAACTAAACCAGGAAGAAATAGAAAATCTTAACAGACCCATCACAAGCACAGAAATTGAAACTGTAATCAGAAATCTTCCAGCAAACAAAAGCCCAGGACCAGATGGCTTCACAGATGAATTCTACCAAAAATTTAGAGAAGAGCTAACACCTATCCTACTCAAACTCTTCCAGAAAATTGCAGAGGAAGGTAAACTTCCAAACTCACTCCATGAGGCCACTATCACCTTAATACCAAAATCTGACAAAGATGCCACAAAAAAAGAGAACTACAGGCCAATATCACTGATGAACATAGATGCAAAAATCCTTAACAAAATCCTAGCAAACAGAATTCAACAACATATTAAAAAGATCATACATCATGCCCAAGTGGGCTTTATCCCAGGGATGCAAGGATTCCTTAATATCTGAAAATCGATCAATGTAAAACATCACAGTAACAAATTGAAAGATACAAACCATATGATTATCTCAATAGATGCAGAGAAAGCCTTTGACAAAATTCAACATCCATTTATGATAAAAATAAAAAACCCTCCAGAAAGCAGTAATAAAAGCTATATATGACAAACCCACAGCAAACCCATTATCCTCAATGGTGAAAAATTGAAAGCGTTCCCCTAAAGTCAGGAACAAGACAAGCGTGCTCACTCTCACCACTACTATTCAACATAGTGTTGGAAGTTTTGGCCACAGCAATCAGAGCATAAAAAGAAATAAAAGGAATCCAGATTCAAAAATAAGAAGTAAAACTCTCACTGTTTGCAGGTGATATGATCCTCTACATAGAAAACCCTCAAGACTCTCCCAGAAAATTACTAGAGCTAATCATTGAATATAGTAAAGTTGCAGGATATAAAATTAACACACAGAAATTCCTTGCATTCGTATACACTAACAATGAGAAAACAGAAAGAGAAATTAAGGAAACAATTCCATTTGCCATCACAACAAAAAGAATAAAATACTTGGAATATATCTACCTAAAGAAACAAAATACCTATATATAGAAAACTATAAAACACTGGTGAAAGAATTCAAAGAGGACACTAATAGATGGAGAAATATACCGTGTTCATGGATTGGTAGAATCAATATAGTGAAAATGAGTAAGTATACTACCCAAAGCAATCTATAGATTCAATGCAATCCCTATCAAGCTACCAACGGCAATTTTCACAGAGCTAGAACAAATAATTTCACAGTTTTTATGGAAATACAAAAAAACCTCGAATAGCCAAAGCAATCTTGAGAAGAAGAATAGAACTGGAGGAATCAACCTACCTGNAACTGTAATCAGAAATCTTCCAGCAAACAAAAGCCCAGGACCAGATGGCTTCACAGATGAATTCTACCAAAAATTTAGAGAAGAGCTAACACCTATCCTACTCAAACTCTTCCAGAAAATTGCAGAGGAAGGTAAACTTCCAAACTCACTCCATGAGGCCACTATCACCTTAATACCAAAATCTGACAAAGATGCCACAAAAAAAGAGAACTACAGGCCAATATCACTGATGAACATAGATGCAAAAATCCTTAACAAAATCCTAGCAAACAGAATTCAACAACATATTAAAAAGATCATACATCATGCCCAAGTGGGCTTTATCCCAGGGATGCAAGGATTCCTTAATATCTGAAAATCGATCAATGTAAAACACCACAGTAACAAATTGAAAGATACAAACCATATGATTATCTCAATAGATGCAGAGAAAGCCTTTGACAAAATTCAACATCCATTTATGATAAAAATAAAAAACCCTCCAGAAAGCAGTAATAAAAGCTATATATGACAAACCCACAGCAAACCCATTATCCTCAATGGTGAAAAATTGAAAGCGTTCCCCTAAAGTCAGGAACAAGACAAGCGTGCTCACTCTCACCACTACTATTCAACATAGTGTTGGAAGTTTTGGCCACAGCAATCAGAGCATAAAAAGAAATAAAAGGAATCCAGATTCAAAAATAAGAAGTAAAACTCTCACTGTTTGCAGGTGATATGATCCTCTACATAGAAAACCCTCAAGACTCTCCCAGAAAATTACTAGAGCTAATCATTGAATATAGTAAAGTTGCAGGATATAAAATTAACACACAGAAATTCCTTGCATTCGTATACACTAACAATGAGAAAACAGAAAGAGAAATTAAGGAAACAATTCCATTTGCCATCACAACAAAAAGAATAAAATACTTGGAATATATCTACCTAAAGAAACAAAATACCTATATATAGAAAACTATAAAACACTGGTGAAAGAATTCAAAGAGGACACTAATAGATGGAGAAATATACCGTGTTCATGGATTGGTAGAATCAATATAGTGAAAATGAGTAAGTATACTACCCAAAGCAATCTATAGATTCAATGCAATCCCTATCAAGCTACCAACGGCAATTTTCACAGAGCTAGAACAAATAATTTCACAGTTTTTATGGAAATACAAAAAAACCTCGAATAGCCAAAGCAATCTTGAGAAGAAGAATAGAACTGGAGGAATCAACCTACCTGACTTCAGGCTCTACTACAAAGCAACAGTCATCAAGACAGTATGGTACTGGCACAGAAACAGAAATATAGATCAATGGAACAAAATAGAAAGCCCAGAGATAAATCCACGCACCTATGGACACCTTTGACAAAGGAGGCAAGAATATACAATGGAGAAAAGACAATCTCTTGAACAAGTGGTGCTGGGAAAACTGGTCAACCACTTGTAAAAGAATGAAACGAGAACACTTTCTAACACAACACACAAAAACAAACTCAAAATGGATTAAAGATCTAAACGTAAGACCAGAAACTATAAAACTCCTTGAGGA
>SJYW01013177.1:38911-49790 GCA_006410735.1 Raphicerus campestris | reverse complement strand
CATGAGGTGGCCAAAGTACTGGAGCTTCAGCTTTAGCATCATTCCTTCCAAAGAAATCCCAGGCCTGATCTCCTTCAGAATGGACTGGTTGGATCTCCTTGCTACAGCTTATATTGCAAGCTTGTTTGTGTATGTAGGTATGTCAATATCTTGTATATGCTCAGATAATAAAGTTCATTTCATTGATGAACAGATATTTCTTGAGTACCTACTATGTGCTAGTACAGAACAGAGAGTAAGCTGGACAATAGAGTACTCATTTAAAATGCCCAGCTTATAGCACCTAGCATGTATGTTGCACTTTGTAAGCACTCAGTGATTCCTTGCCAAACTCATGGCTAAATTCCTAATTGATCTGAAAAATGAATTTCCAGAAATTTTTACTTTCAGACCAGAAAAGCAAAAATGGAAATTAAGTTTAAAAGGCTTCAGAGCAGCTGAACTAGGAGTTCATAACATATATGTATTTTTCTCTTGTGCAGTTTATCCCTGGAGACCCTGGCAAGCCCTCACACAGAGCCCTTTGCTCTCAGATTACACACATCCTTAACAATAATAATCAAGACAACAACCACAGCAAGCTCCAGTATTTGGTTTACAAGCTCATTTCAGATGAGAAGCAGCAAATTAGAAGCAGAGAATGGACATGGCATAATCAGTCACATTGGCATCAGTGAGACTGACAGTCTAGCAACAAAGGAGGACCCAAAAAAAGCTAAAAAACAAAACAACAATTTTAAAAAATAGAACAGTGATCTGCAGCCATTTAAAATAGAGACAAACAGTTCTGCATACCTCCAAAGAGCCTGAGGGCTTCTCAGCGTAATAGCACAATACTACAAGTTGGATGATGTTTACAATGCATTATTTTAGAAAGCAGGGAAGATTAATATACTGGAAATGTTTCCATATAAGATAATTAAAACTCTTGATATTTAAAAGGATAAATCCTCAGCCATCTATTAAACTCATTTGTCCAGAACAACCCTCTTGCACCCCCACCCATAGGCTTTGGAGCCAGGATTTTATTGTACTTCCTTGCACTACTTGATTCATTTGCCTCAGAACATTCGTTGGCTCTCAGCATTTAGTTTAATCTTCATTAGGTAAGTTTTATTCCCATGTTATTTGCACAACACTCTCCAAGGGCCAGTAGAGAACACAACAGATTGGAAAAGTCTAGACCCTTAGGCTTGTCTTGGAGATGCTCAAGGTCTTGTTAAGGAGATAAAATTTATATCCTTGAACCACATGAAGACACAGTTGAGAAATGCAAATAAGTGTATACTGTGAAAAAAACTTTGCAATGAAGGATCATTTGGGAAATAACAAGGCCTAATCAAGATTACTTTGATATGAGCCTCTGAGCCAGAAGTAGAAGCTTTAGGGTAAAGAAAACAGCACAAAGAGTGCCTACTGGAGGCAAGAAAGAGCAAATTGTATGCTGGTATTGGCCAAGAGCCAGACTGACAGACTGAGGCTGAGGCCCCTGCTTGAGGATGATAAGAGATAAGTTTGAAGTGCTCCACCTTCTTGTATTAATACTAATCCCTTTGTATTAAAACAAATCATCTTTCTTAAATCATGTCTTAGTCTATTCAGGCTGCCATAACAAGTAAGATAGACTGAGTGACTTAAACAGAAACATATTTATTCTCACAGTTCTAGAGGCTGGGAAGTCCAATATCTAAGGAGCCATGTTTCTGGTGAGAGCTGCTTCCTGATTCATAGACAGACACCTTCTTGCTGTGTCCTCACATTGGGGAGAAAAAGAGCAAGCTCTCTAGTGTCTCTTCTTATAAGGACACTGATAACATCATGAAGGCCCCACCCTCATGACCTCATCTAACTCTGATTACCTCCCCAAAGCTCCATCTCCAGATATCATCACACTGGAGGGTAGGCCTTAAACAGATGAATTTGGTAAGATTGAGGGTTGTGGGTGGAGTCACAACATTTGGTGCATAACAGGTCATTTGAATGTAAATCTCTGCATCTTTTGAAAAGCTCAAAAAATCAAGTTTGATATACAGACTAGTATTTGTCTTCAGGGTTTCCCAGGTGCCCATGGTGGTAGAGAACCTGTGTGCCAGTGCAGGAGACATAGATGTGGGTTTGATCCCTGGTTTGGGACTATCCCCTGGAGGGGGGGATGGCAACCCACCTCAGTATTCTTGCCTAGAGAATCCCATGAACAGAGGAAACTGGCAGGCTACAGTCCTTAGCGTCGGAAAGAGTCAGACGCTACTGAAGCGGCTTAGCACACACACCCATTTGTCTTCAATCATGTTATTTTACAAGAGAATTTGTGTAACAGCTAGTTACAAGCTACAAAGCTGACTTGATTTGCTTTCTCTACATTCATTTTACAAAAAGAAAAAAAATCATAGGAAGTAAAGTTCTCCTTTGGTTAGGAGCTCTGGAAATGTTCTTCTAGAAGACATCATCCAGTATATCTGAAGTTTTGAAGGTGAAGGTGAAGTCGCTCAGTCGACTCTTTGCGACCCCGTGGACTGTAACCTACTAGGCTTCTCTGTCCATGGGATTCTCCAGGAAAGAATACTGGAGTGGATTGGCATTTCCTTCTCCAAGGGATCTTCCTGACCCAGGGATCGAACCCAGGTCTCCCGCATTGGAGGCAGACACTTTGACCTCTGAGCCACAGATTCATGAGTTCTGTTCAGTTCAGTCACTCAGTCATGTCCAACTCTTTGCAATCCCATGGACTGCAGGACACAGGCCTCTCTGTCCATCACCAACTCCCGGAGCATGCTCCAACTCGTGCCCATTGAGTCAATGGTGCCATCCAACCATCTCATCCTCTGTCATTCCCTTCTCCTCCCGCCTTCAGTCTTTCCCAGCATCAGGGTCTTCTCCAGTGAGTCAGTTCTTCATGTCAGGTGGCCAAAGTATAAACACAAATAATGGACTGAAACTTTCTACAGCTTGTTAGCCGGTAAAGACTAGAGATTTATCAGCCTGTTAAAATGAGGTTCTAATAGCTGTGTTTTTACCTAAACTGTAAACTCTGGGAGAGTAGGGTAAGTGTTTTCCCCAAGAATCTAAACCATCACCTACCATAGAAATGGGATTTAGTGTTAAGCGAAAACCAATAAATGACAAATTGACTTCTTAACATTTGATTAAAGTAAAATTCTATGTTTCTCAAAATTAACTTACCCTGAATTGGCTGAGATGTTTATGACTGATGGATTATGCCTATTTAACAAATTAAACGCAAACCACAAAATCAAGGATTTTAAACTAATTTTTTCACAGACACGTTTGTTGTAAATCCAACACATGTATCCTTTTGAATTGGCTGCTTTGTGTAATTGAGAGCCAATTTCAATGTTCACATGAAAATGAAAATCTCAAGCTTAAATTTATTAATATGTTGCCTTGGCAGAACACCAGGCTTCTTAGTAGCGAAATATGGAGAGAATGGATATTAGTCTCCAAAGATTTGAGTTTGATTTTGAAAATAAACTGATGTTGTTCTTTAAAAGATCATTCATAAGGAAATATAACTGTAGCAATGTGGACTAGAAAGCAATTTAAATGAAAATATTTCAAAAGACAGAGAATCAAAGTTTCAGCATGGTATTTGGTTGGAAGGCCCAGGGATCAAAATATTTAACTGTTTTAAGTCCCACCTGAGCAATTCAAATCCTGAATCATTGCTCATGCATCTATCTGATAACTCCTAATCTAGACATACTTAACAAAGAATTTGTCAAACACACATAGAAGAACTACATATTCAACCAGACAGATCCCAGAAAAGGAGAATTCATCATTTCTAATAGCCAAGATTGTAATTTATTTAGCACACACCAGGTATCTGTCCAGCACTGTCAAGTGACAGATTGGATTATCTAATCCTTATAAAAAGCCCATTGAGCAGATAAGGAAACGAAGGCTTAAAAATAAGTTAAGCAAATTACCCCAAATCAACAAGCCTGTAAATGACAAAGGCAAGATTTTAGCCTTTGTTATTGACCACTCCATTTTGTTTCACTGCTCCTCAAGAGGTGGTCCTTGAACTGGCAACATCAGCATCTCCTGGGAACTTGTTGGAAATCAAAGTCCCGAACTCTACACAGACTTACTAAATGAGAATCACTGGCTGTGGGGCCCAGGAATCTGTTTTAACTAGCTCTGCAGGAAATTCTAATGCACACTAAAGTCTGAGAAGTACAACTCTATCCTACTCTATTTCTTCCAAACTTTAGCAAATATATATATTTCACTTCGCCAAAAATTAATATCACATCCGTTTCTTTGTTTGAACCATAATTACTAGAACAGCAACCTTAATTCTGACAAATAGAATATATAAAATGAGCCCCAAGGAAAACAGCACAATGGCATTATTATCCATCTATAATATAAACGAGGACTACAGTGAATTGGAATTGGAATTCTTTCAAGACCTGACTACACATATTGATTTAGGATTAGAATAGTAATCACTTAGCTCATTCTAAGCTTTAACAGATAAAATAGATTTTTAATATAAGCTCAGAAATGAGTATCTTTCCAAGAGGGCAAGAGTAACCATCCAATGTGCTGTGACAAAAGTGAAATATAATACATGAAAAGAGCAATCAGAATTCCAATCTATTGCTATGAATGATTGTCTTGCCGGGAAATGAAATGTATTGACATTGCTGCTGAGCTGTCATTAACATGTTATGCAGACATTGAGATTTTTCTAAGCAAAGTTACTGGAAGTCATTCAAATATTTATAATGGTGTAATGGGTGAACTGAAGACTTTCTCTTTCAGGGAAAAAAAAAAAAGTGTGTTCCAAGCTCCTTGATGAGAAAATATTTGGAATAAAACACAATAGATTTATATACAGACTTANATGCCCATTGAGTCAATGGTGCCATCCAACCATCTCATCCTCTGTCATTCCCTTCTCCTCCCGCCTTCAGTCTTTCCCAGCATCAGGGTCTTCTCCAGTGAGTCAGTTCTTCACGTCAGGTGGCCAAAGTATAAACACAAATAATGGACTGAAACTTTCTACAGCTTGTTAGCCGGTAAAGACTGGAGATTTATCAGCCTGTTAAAATGAGGTTCTAATAGCTGTGTTTTTACCTAAACTGTAAACTCTGGGAGAGTAGGGTAAGTGTTTTCCCCAAGAATCTAAACCATCACCTACCACAGAAATGGGATTTAGTGTTAAGCGAAAACTAATAAATGACAAATTGACTTCTTAACATTTGATTAAAGTAAAATTCTATGTTTCTCAAAATTAACTTACCCTGAATTGGCTGAGATGTTTATGACTGATGGATTATGCCTATTTAACAAATTAAACGCAAACCACAAAATCAAGGATTTTAAACTAATTTTTTCACAGACACGTTTGTTGTAAATCCAACACATGTATCCTTTTGAATTGGCTGCTTTGTGTAATTGAGAGCCAATTTCAATGTTCACATGAAAATGAAAATCTCAAGCTTAAATTTATTAATATGTTGCCTTGGCAGAACACCAGGCTTCTTAGTAGCGAAATATGGAGAGAATGGATATTAGTCTCCAAAGATTTGAGTTTGATTTTGAAAATAAACTGATGTTGTTCTTTAAAAGATCATTCATAAGGAAATATAACTGTAGCAATGTGGACTAGAAAGCAATTTAAATGAAAATATTTCAAAAGACAGAGAATCAAAGTTTCAGCATGGTATTTGGTTGGAAGGCCCAGGGATCAAAATATTTAACTGTTTTAAGTCCCACCTGAGCAATTCAAATCCTGAATCATTGCTCATGCATCTATCTGATAACTCCTAATCTAGACATACTTAACAAAGAATTTGTCAAACACACATAGAAGAACTACATATTCAACCAGACAGATCCCAGAAAAGGAGAATTCATCATTTCTAATAGCCAAGATTGTAATTTATTTAGCACACACCAGGTATCTGTCCAGCACTGTCAAGTGACAGATTGGATTATCTAATCCTTATAAAAAGCCCATTGAGCAGATAAGGAAACGAAGGCTTAAAAATAAGTTAAGCAAATTACCCCAAATCAACAAGCCTGTAAATGGCAAAGGCAAGATTTTAGCCTTTGTTATTGACCACTCCATTTTGTTTCACTGCTCCTCAAGAGGTGGTCCTTGAACTGGCAACATCAGCATCTCCTGGGAACTTGTTGGAAATCAAAGTCCCGAACTCTACACAGACTTACTAAATGAGAATCACTGGCTGTGGGGCCCAGGAATCTGTTTTAACTAGCTCTGCAGGAAATTCTAATGCACACTAAAGTCTGAGAAGTACAACTCTATCCTACTCTATTTCTTCCAAACTTTAGCAAATATATATATTTCACTTCGCCAAAAATTAATATCACATCCGTTTCTTTGTTTGAACCATAATTACTAGAACAGCAACCTTAATTCTGACAAATAGAATATATAAAATGAGCCCCAAGGAAAACAGCACAATGGCATTATTATCCATCTATAATATAAACGAGGACTACAGTGAATTGGAATTGGAATTCTTTCAAGACCTGACTACACATATTGATTTAGGATTAGAATAGTAATCACTTAGCTCATTCTAAGCTTTAACAGATAAAATAGATTTTTAATATAAGCTCAGAAATGAGTATCTTTCCAAGAGGGCAAGAGTAACCATCCAATGTGCTGTGACAAAAGTGAAATATAATACATGAAAAGAGCAATCAGAATTCCAATCTATTGCTATGAATGATTGTCTTGCCGGGAAATGAAATGTATTGACATTGCTGCTGAGCTGTCATTAACATGTTATGCAGACATTGAGATTTTTCTAAGCAAAGTTACTGGAAGTCATTCAAATATTTATAATGGTGTAATGGGTGAACTGAAGACTTTCTCTTTCAGGGAAAAAAAAAAAAGTGTGTTCCAAGCTCCTTGATGAGAAAATATTTGGAATAAAACACAATAGATTTATATACAGACTTATGGGTTGAAATTGATTTTTGTTTCCCTGGGAATTTAAGAATCTTTTTAATAGTGGAGAGCTGGTGTACAGCTGCAAGAGGTTGGCTTAATACGGAGCCAATATTTATGCTTTCTTGATAGAACAAATGAGAGTCCCTGCTCTGTTTTCTATCTTACTTTTGTTGAAAGTCTGGCAACACTGGGATATAATACTTGCTTCTTCAAAATGTTTCTAAATTGTTCACTGTTTTGCATTTAATCTTGAGGCTGCTTTATTTATAATATTATTAAACCTCAAAGAAACCCATATGGTGGAAGGGAATGGAGAAATTTTGTGTTTTCACTGTTTTGTTTTTCTTTAATAGAATTTATGTGAAACCAAAAATCATTCAAGTTTGTGTTTTTATTTTCAAGGAGTGTGTCCATGCCTTGCAACAGGATGCCTTAAATAGATGGATAAAATATAGAACATAATAAATTTTATGACTAATATGTAATTCTGCAGAAATTGCCCTCTTTCTAACAGGTGAGTGAAGGTTTATATAGAGATTTGTTATCTCTATATTTAAATTCAGAAACTACAGCCTTGAAAAAAATAAACATATCTTAGTCCAAATGCATATCCAACACATAACTACCAGCAGCCTCTATTTCTTAATAATTTCTAGGTTTACTCCAGCCTTACTTATTTATCCCTACTCCTTACCATTTGCCTACTGTATTGAGGATCTCCTACAGGCCAGTATTATGCTTGTGTTTACCTGGATATCAGGTATTCAGGCACAGTACTTTGACATATGGTAAGCACTCAAGCAAATATTATTATCTATATACAACTGCCAAAAACACGGAATTTGTCTGTAAACAAAGTAATTTATGCTTCTTGGATCACTGGCAGAGTTTTGACATCTTCTGTACCATCTTTTAGCATGCATAACTGGAATCCAACTGGTCAGTGTAAGGTAGTGGTCATGGACACTGGTACCAGAAAGCCATGATTCCAGTCCGTGTTTTACTGCTTACTACCTGTGTGACCCTGAGCCAGACATTTCAGCTTTCTATGCCCTGTTTGTACACATTTACTCAGACGCTGCTTGGAAAAGTGTTTGGTGTGGAGTAGGTTGTCAATGTTTGGTAGCCATCTTTGTTATTCTCTGGGTCCATTAAATCACCTGTAAATAGATGTAATAAACAAACCTATGGAAGGCTCAGACAGTAAAGAATCCACCTGCAATGTGGGAGACCTGGGTTCAATCCCTGGGTTGGGAAGATCCCATGGACGAGGGTATGGCAACCCACTTCAGTATTCTTGCCTGGAGAATCCCCATGGACAGAGGAGCCTGGCGGGCTACAGTCCTTGGGGTCGCAAAGAGCCACATATGACTGAGAGACTAAGAACACAGCACACATGGAAGGCTAGGGGTTCCGTGAGGCCAAGAACCATGTAAGTCTTTTCACTATTGGATCCTAGCACAGAGCTTAGATCCCTGTCTCACAAATGAAAAGTTAAGTAAATTAATAAATGAAATATATATATAGAGAGAGAGAGAGAGCAACTGGCACAATGCCTGGCACATAGCAAGTGTTCAATAGATAAGGGCTGTTTTAAGTATGTTTAACTATTTTGTGAACTCCATTAACAGAGTTTTAGTTCAAATCTGACCTCTGTCCATAATACTGGTAAGTCTTAGGGGGAAGCCTTCACTCCCTGGAACTGAGACCTCCAGGGAGCTCTGTCCAGTTGCATTATGGAATAGCTCCTTAAGCCTTGACTAGAAAGGAGTTAGTGGTAAGGGCATTGGGCCAGAAATACAGAAGATTTAAGATTCAAGTCCTGGCTTTACAGTTACCTAGTTATATGGCCTTGGACAAGTCATATCACCTCTTTGGGTCTGTTTCCTCTGTAGTAAGATGGTTGGCTTGGATTGAGAGAATTTCTTTGAATTCTGGATCTCTATAATTTTAGAAACTGTATCATAATTCTTTGTTCCTTAGCATATAAATAATTTTTATGACATCTATCATGTATATAGCATATCTGTCATACACATGTGCATGCACAATCATGTACACACACATATAAATGTGTATATATGAGTCAGCAAAGCCTGCTGTGAATTTTTCATCCAATAGAGGAAATTTTCTTCTAGAACAATGAATTCGTCTCTCCATTTATACCTTTCAGGGTGATGCCTGCATGTGAATTATACATTTAGATTTGGCATCCATATTAGATTAGAACTGAGAAATCTTTTAAAAGGAAGACTAAAGAAAAATTGATGACTTATTTTGTCTGCTCCAGCCTAATATAATTTCCCTCCTCCATACTAAACAATTTTTCTTATCTATGCCAATTGTTTGCCATTTCTCAAACATCCAACTGCTCAGATGTGTATGTGTGCCTTGTCTCCCCATGTAAGAAGAGCTATCACTTATTAAACACCTACTGTTTGCCAGGCACTGTGCTAGGAAATTCTCTTTCAGCAATCTTCAAAAATTACAGATGAGGAAACTGAATTTAGATGTTTAAGTAGGAGCTCAAGTCTGAACCACAGTCATTGGTGGAGCCTGCATCTGAACCTGGCTCTGTCTCATAAGACTCAGTGCCCTATCTTCCCTATAATATCTTTTAAACAACTACCTGCCATGTCTAATCCCATCAATCTAAACATTTCCATGGAAGCAGATCTGCTTATTACATTTATTTGAATCCCATCCTTCCAAACATACACACAGAGTTGTGAACATAGTAGGTGCAACATAGCAACATAACATGAAATGTATGTTGAATAAATGGAAGAGAAAAAAAGGACATACTGGGCCTTCTTCAGTTTTGTTGCCTCATTTCTCTCTTAGGGTTCTTTTTTTTTTTTTGGATCAAAATAGGAAGTGGTAAGGTTGTCACATGAGTACAAGTCTTTGAGTGGTGACAAGTACCAATCTGGCTCAAGGCATTAAGGAAGTCAAAACTTAGTTCTCTCTATTTCTTTCCAAGCATTCACAGACCTAAACATCAGCCACCCCATCCTAGGCAGCCTCTGTAGGTTAGACTGGTTAGTCTGGTCCTAACCAGGCATGCGGAGAAGGCAATGGCACCCCACTCTAGTACTCTTGCCTGGAAAATCCCATGGATGGAGGAGCCTGGTAGGCTGCAGTCCATGGGGTCTCAAAGAGTCGGACACAACTGAGCTACTTCACTTTCACTTTTCACTTTCTTGCATTGGAGAAGGAAATGGCAACCCACTCCAGTGTTCTTGCCTGGAGAATCCCAGGGATGGGGGAGCCTGGTGGGCTGCTGTCTATGGGGTCACACAGAATCGGACATGACTGAAGCGACTTAGCAGCAACCAGGCATGAGGATCCCTAGACCTTTTCACATTCTACACCAAAGAGTTTTCTCTGGGTTTACTAAAGTATATTTTGGGAGAAGTTGATCAGCTCTTTGGTTTTGTTACCACTCATATGTATTTCAAGGACTATAAAAGTGAGAGATTAAACAAGCCATTATTTCTGATCATGGAGATAAGAGAGCTCATACTTAAACAGAGTAGTAGATTCGGTTTTGGAATCTACTGGGTACTCTTCAAAAGTAGGTCGTCATGATCAATCTAGAAAAGTTGCCTTAAACTTAGCACTTGGATTAGTCAAGTTTAAACTGACAATGATAAAAAACAGTCTTCAACTCCTTTCTATATTTTTAGGACCAATCTCATTTTTAATAAAGTTTAAAAAAAGGGGAAACGTCTAGAGGAAAAAACTCCTCTTTTTGCCATGTGATGTTCCACAAGTATAGCTGTAGAAAAGTTCTTGTCAGTTGAATAAAAACCACATTTGATAGAGAAAAAAAAAAAAGTTTATGGCTGACACATGCAATAGTGTAATGCAAGTATTCTTGGTTAGTCAATGATGCCCTAAATAGTATCTCAGAGACTCAAG
>SJYW01013177.1:11277-35166 GCA_006410735.1 Raphicerus campestris | reverse complement strand
AAAAAAGGGGAAACGTCTAGAGGAAAAAACTCCTCTTTTTGCCATGTGATGTTCCACAAGTATAGCTGTAGAAAAGTTCTTGTCAGTTGAATAAAAACCACATTTGATAGAGAAAAAAAAAAGTTTATGGCTGACACATGCAATAGTGTAATGCAAGTATTCTTGGTTAGTCAATGATGCCCTAAATAGTATCTCAGAGACTCAAGTTCTTTTGTGTTTGAAGTGTTACCTCTTTGAGATCTTCAAAGTCTTCTCCACTAAGCTTCAGGAGGGAAAGAGAGAGACTGGAAGACTGGACGATTAAGCAAACAGTTTTGTAGATCAGACATAGATATATATCATTTCCCACCCACATTTTATTGGCCAGAATTCAGTCATATGGTCCTGCCTAACTTCAGGGAAGACTGGGAAAAGCAGTCCAGAGAGTGCCCAGTAAGAAAAGAACTAGGGCCGAGTGAACTCACAGCAGTCTGCCATAGCTCTACATGTGTACTTTCCATCCAGCATCATGCTGCTAACAGGGTTCCATGTAAAGGCCAAGAAGTGGTTGCTAAAAATCAGTACATCTGATACAAGCTAAAAACCATTATCTGAGACTATATGGAGCAAAGCCAAGTGTTAATTGTGGGCCATGATTAAAAAAAAGACAGGACCTCACTCCCTAAGAATTGTGTTCTAAAACAGAACTCTTTAAAAAATAATAATAATAAAAAAATAAATAAAATAGAAACTCTTAACCAACTCTTTGTTTGTTTGTTTATTTGTTCCATGCCATGTGGCTTGTGGGATCTTAGTTCTTTGACCAGGGATTGAACCCAGGGCCCCTACTGTGAGACCACTGAGACCTAACGACTGGACTGACAGGGAATTCCTTTTTTTTCTTTTATTTTCTCAACCAACTCCAAAATGGAAAAAAATAAAAATAAAGCAAAGATAACATAGAGGTGAAATTCTTTTGTAAATAACATACATTTCATTATATGTCTGTTTACCCCAGCTTTAAGTCACTCAAGACTGAGACTTGATAACATACCTTTGTGTCTGTGGTCTTTATTCAGTGCCTGGCATATAGTGGGTATTATAGAAGTGATTTTTAAGGAAACAAAATAAAGAACCATGTTGAAGTTGTGCAGAGAAGGAAAAATTACTTACGACTATATAACTTGATATATATTTATATAACTTTAGGAGATGCAATTATGTAGTCACTGTGAACAGCTCTCCTTCCAGTTGTATAGTACACGTCCTGCACAGCTGTAAGAGGCAACCCTGGGCAAAAGAGCAATCAGCAAATGCATCCAGGGGAGCATGAACATTGAACTGAGTTTTGGCATGTATTAATACAAAGGATTTCTACGTGTGAAAAAGGAAAACAAAGCCATTTTATGCTAAGAAAAGAGCCCATTCAGAAATGAGACTCCTTGAAAAGGAACTCATAGACAAGATAGCTGGGAGTTATAAAGGAAGAGTTACTTTGTTCCTCAACAATGAGTAGTGTGATTGCCACAGTGAGAAGTGTGAAGCGACTCATCTTAGGAAGGCCATTCTGGCCATCATGTGGAAGGTGGAGGAGAGAAAGGATAAGTAAGAGGACCACACGGGAGGCCACCATCATAATGCAGCTGAGAGATGACAGGACTAACCAGAACCATGACAGTGAAGAGAAAAAAGAGGATTTTGTGACTTACTGGCTGCCCCAGATAAGAGAGAATAGTGAAAAATTACTCTAAGGTGACTTGGTAGACAGTGGGAGCAATTAATTGCAAAAGAGAACTGGAGTTTTTAAAAAGGAGATGATGTGTTCAGTTCGGTATGTCTTGCATTTGAAATGTATTGCCAGTAGGACTCCTATGTAAACCTATATAATAAATACCAGGTCCAGAACTCAGAAAAGAGGTAAGATGATTTCTGAACTATCAACCCATCCTCAGTGGCTGGAACCATATAAGCCAGGTAGACAATATAGGGCAATAGTTCTTCACACAGTTGTATGTACGCATGGAGAGAGAGGTTGGTCTGGTTTACCTATTTTTGTGTAACAGCTACCCCAAGCTTAATGACTTAACACAATCATTTATTTTGCTCATGATCTTGTGGGCCAAGATTTTGGTAAGGACTAGGCTATATAGTTTTGTTCCACATGGCATTAACTTTAATGGTCGGGCCTGGAGGAGCCACTTTCAAGATGATTCTTCATTTACACATGGTGCCTCAGTGTTCTACACGTGAGGTCTTATCCTTTGGGCTGCTCCATATGACTTGGGTTTCACATATCACAGTAGTCTCAGGATCTCTGGTCACACTTCTTACAAGAGGCAGGAGTAAAGCTACCAGGTCAGTCAAGGGCCATGTCCAGGATTGTCAGTCTTAGTTCTATTAAACTTTGCAGAACCTAACCACATCCAAGAGGCTGAGAAATAGATTCTACTTCTTGATGGGTAAAATGACACAGTCACATTGTGGAAGGGCATGTGAAATGGGAAGTATTGGGGGTTATCTTTGGAAAATGCTAAATGCTACCGGAGTGTCCACCAAAGTCACATGAGGCTTTTTCAAATCATGACTATTATGCTTCCAAGCTTTAAATAGGTTCTATGAGGAATTCTGATACATATTTCTACCTCAGACCCACTGGTATAGAATAAAAAGAAAAAGTGGCTCAGGGCCAAAATGTAAAAAGGAAAAACAACTCTGAGTAGGGAGTTTCTGCTGATAGGCCAGAGATGAAAGAAATGAGCTCAAAGCATGATGGGAGCCAAGGGAAGAGATGGATTCAAGGAGGATGTGGTCAGAAGAACCAGTGCTATAGAGACCTTGAGAATGAGGAGAACTAGGCAGAGGAGTCCAAGTATGGCTTTAAAAGCTCTCCAGGAACTTCCTTGGTGGTCCAGCGGTTAAGACTCTGCCTTCAGGGCTGCGTGAGTTTGATTCCTGGTTAGGAAGAGTCCGCGTGCTGCATAGCAACTAAGCCCCTGTGCCACAACTACTGAGCCCGTATGCCTAGAGCCTGTGCTCCGCATTAAGAGAAGTCACCAAAATGAGAACCCCGCACGCTGCCAGGAAGAGTAGCCTCTGCTTGTCACAACTCGAGAAAGCTCATGTGCAAAAACGAAGACCCAGTGCAGCCAGTTTACATANTGCCTAGAGCCTGTGCTCCGCATTAAGAGAAGTCACCAAAATGAGAACCCCGCACGCTGCCAGGAAGAGTAGCCTCTGCTTGTCACAACTCGAGAAAGCTCATGTGCAAAAACGAAGACCCAGTGCAGCCAGTTTACATAAATAAGTAAAATACTTTTTTAAAAAAAAGGTCTTTCCACATCTCTGTTTCAGTTGGGACTGGAATCCAGAATCAAGCTTTAAAACTGAGTTTTCAACCATAATAGGTTCCATTTTGTCCTCCAGTAGTTTGGCTATGCCCAAGAAACCCTGTTTGTTAGGGCTGGAGTAACAGCTCTCTGACAGCAACACCTAAACTGAAATGAGAAAGGTTGGTGACAGATTTTATAGGTAAATTGTGAACTTCAAAAAAATGAAGATGTTTCCCTTCTACTCCTCCCTTTTATCTTTGTAACTAAGTTCTTTGGCAGTTACTTTGGTACTTTTCTTTATTTGGGATATGAAATCAAAATCAGTGTATCGGCTGACTCTTGCTGTATAACAAATCGTCCCAAAGTCAATGACTTATAATGAAGGGTCTGCATGCTACAGTCTGTGAGCCAGACACTTGTCTTTGTAAATATAACTTTATTTGGACATAGCTATGCCTGTTAATTTACATGTATCTGCATTATATGTTTGTCTCTTTTTTACACTACAATAAACCGAAGGCTCTTCTGGTGACTCAGTGGTAAAGAATCTGCCTGCCAATGCAGGAGACATGGGTTTCATCATCCCTGGGTTGGGAAGGTCTCCTGGAGAAGGAAATGGCTACCCACTGCAGTATTCTTGCCTGGGAAATCCCATGGACAGCAGAGCCTGGTGGGCTACAATCCATGGGATCACAAAAGAGTCAGACACAAGTCAGTAAAACAGAAACAACGACAAACAGAAGACAGTTACTATAGAGCATCGGCCTCACAAACCTATAATACTCACTATCTAGCCCTTTAAAAAAAAGGTTTGCTGGAGTCTGCTTTAAAAATAAGTAATTTTATTGCTCATGAGTCAGCTGGATAGTTTTTCTGGTCTCATCTATGCTCATTCATGATCAGCTGTGGGCTCTGATGCTCAAGTTAGGTTCTCTCATATGTCCTAGTTGACTGGTTGTTGGCTAGTCTGACTTTAGTTTAAGTAACTTGGATCTTCTCCCTGTGACTTTTCATTCTCTATCAGGATGGTGTAGGCTTGTGCTTATGGTGTTAGTAAGATTCCAATAGAACAAGTGGAAACACTTAAGAAGTCTTGAGATTAAGGCTCCAAAGTGGTACACCATCACTTCTATCACATCCCACCATTCTAACTACATGGGATATTGACCCAGATTCCAGAGGTGATGAGAGGACCTGCTAAGTTATATTGCAAAGATGTCAACACGGGAAGGCATGAAGTATCAGGGCCATCTTTGCAATCCATCTACTACATGGAGCATAGAAAGAACATCAGGCTGAGTTGGAGAGAACTGAGTTCACATCCTGAATTGGCTGTAAACTCACTCTGTGACCTTATACAAGTCACTCAAGTCTCTCTGGGCCTTAGGCTGCTTAGCTCTAAATTCTACATTCATATTAAAAAAAATACCATATTCTGTTCTTGTTTGCATCCAACAAATGTTTATTTTCTTGAAATACTTTTTAAGGAGACTTGAAAATACTCTCTGTTTTCTAATGTGGTATTACTTGGGGCCAGCATAAGGGAAAAACATCTGCTTTTATTTCATTCCTTTGACAGGGATTCTAAATATTTGTAATTTGCATGAAAAAAATTACAACAGTCATACTGGGTTTCTAACAAATATGAAGAAAGAGAAAAGGTTTTGCAAATGAAAATGATAGAAGCCACCTTAGCAAGAGAATAATCTAAAGATGATGCTTGCTGAGAATGACTCAAAAAAGTCCCCAAGTCCTTGTCTTTACCAGGAAGTCCTGGTAGATAGGTAGTATAGGACAGATTTAGGTAGATAAACTCTCTGGAAAATTTTGTAAGGTGGGTTATGATGACTGGGTGTGCTTTATGCTTGTCAATCCCTTTCCAAATGAAACTAGTAAGAGTGGTGCAAACCTGGATGTTCCCAGATCAGTCACTGGGAAGATCTCAAGCAGTATCTTTCCTACCCAGCCCCCAACAGGGCTCCCTAGGCATCTACCTTCAGCAAGGCCAAGGCAAAACAGAGTTTACACAGCTGCACCTGGGTTCCATGTAGATCTTTCTTCTTTGTAATCTGGTTCTCAATGCTACTTTGGGATCCCTCTGAAGATGGGGAGTCTATTTAGCAGGCTGAGTAGTATTCAGAGTGCTTGTAAGTCAGGGTTCTAACCCCTCGCCCCTGCCTCACCATGTATGGACACACACATACACACACACACAGAGAAACCTCAGATTCAATTAATGTATCCAGAATTTTGAAATGTAAAAATCTAGAAAGAATTTATTTTAGCATGTGTAACCTTTGAGACATTTCAAGAAATAGAATTCATTCTATATCACATGAGGATAAGGGGCACAAAATGGGTACTTTTTTCAGTTTAGGGTTTTTTAGAGTTCTTGACTTTGTAATGATCTCTCCTCTGAAATGATATTGTGCTTACCATGTTTTCCACAAACTTTGACATTTAATTGTATATTGTCACGTGTATGTGTGTGACCTAGTGGCTGAGCATATAGACTATTAACTCTGACACCCACTAGCTCTGTGACTTTGGGCAAAGTATTTGTGGCAAATAGTCTCCAACCATGGCTGTGATCAACTCCTCCCCTCCCTGCTGCTCCTCCGAAGTGAAGTGAAATTTGCTCCATTGTGTCCGACTCTTTGTGACCCTATTGACTATACAGTCCATGGAATTCTCCAGGCCAGAATACTGGAATGGGTAGCCTTTCCCTTATCCAGGGGATCTTCCCAATCCAGGGATCGAACCCAAGTCTCCCACATTGCAGGCAGATTCTTTACCAACTGAACCACAAGGGAAGCCCACCGTTGAGAGGTGAAATGTGTTTCCTCTTCTCTTAAGCCTTACTGGGCCTATAACTGCTTTGACCATTGGATCACAGCAGAAATAATATTATGAGACTTCTGAGGCCAGGCCTTAAGCAAACTGGAAGGTTCCATTTTTTTTCCTCTTGCACCTCTCTTTCTCAGAGTCCAGCAGCCATTCCAAGAAAGGCGATGGAAGAACACGGATGTGTTCTGATGGGCAATCCTGTTTGTGTTCCTAGCTGACATTCAGCACCAGTTGCCAGCCATATTGCCAGACAGTTGCCAGTAAGCTATCTTGGATGTTCAAGGAAAATGGAGTCTTCAGATAAATGCACATTGTCATGGGCATACTACATCACTTGGAGAAGAAGAACTGACCAGCTGAGCCCAGCCAACTCAGAATCATGAGATATAATAAAATAGTTATTACTTCAAGCCACCAAGTTTTGGGGTCTTTATTATATAGCAATAGATCTTTGAAATAGTGTTTAACCCTATTTAGATTTGGTTTCTTTCCCTATAAAATAGGGTCAATAATGGTACCTATGTCATAGGATTGTTTTGAGGATTAAACAAGATGAAATATATGGTACAGTACTTAATGATGTTATGCCATATATTTATGTTATGTTGTACTGATTACATTATTTTATATTTTATTTATTAAAATTTTTGGCTATGCCATGCAGCTTGTGGGATCTTAATTCCCTGACCAGGGATCAAACTCAGGCCATGGCAGTGAAAGCAAAGAGTCTTAACCACTGGACTACCAGGGAATTCCCTTTTTTAAATATTCAAGAAAAGGCTCTGTCATTGGTGAAAAGATTTCAAGAACCATAGAGCAGGAGGTGGTGGGGCAGGAGTGAAAATGAAGATATAGAAAATAAATGGTACTAATATTTATTGGTAACCTCCTATGTGCCAGGCCCTACACTAGGTTTTTACACATATGATCGCACATTTTCATCACATAAACCTTGTTAGACACATGTTTTTAGTCTTTATACCACTGAGTGGAAGTTTAGAGAGGTTAAATAATTTAACCGAGGTCCCACAGCCAAGAATGACCAGAACAGAGTGCAAGTGGGCTTCAAAGTGCACTGACTGCAAAATCTTTTCTTATTTTTTTTAATCCTCCAACACATTTTGGATAGAGGAGCTTCCTGAGATCTTTCAAAATGTAATTACTATTTTCTTTTTATTTTATTTTATTTATTTATATTTTATTTTTACTTTATTCTACGTTACAATACTGTATTGGTTTTGCCATACATTGACATGAACCAGCCACAGGCGTACACAAGCTCCCAATCCTGAAACCCCCTCCCACCTCCCACCCCATATCATCTCTCTGGATCATCCCCATAACATTCAGTCAGACTCTATTCAACCCAACCAATATTCTGCCTCTGGTAGGAATACTGATGAAAATTTAAGAATATCCCCTGAAGTCCTTCACTTCCAGTAATTAATTATTTAAAAACTAGTACTAAGAAATCTAGATTAATCTTTCATGATACTAGTTATTTTTAGCTTATGTCACGTCTCTGATAAACAAGTTCCACGCATGTGAAGCTGTAATTCCTTTTATTTCTTTTCTAAAATATCACTTTTAACCCTCCAGGAAGGGCTGCCCCATTATGTCTGTATACATTGCTGCTCAATTTTTAAATGAGAAGTTAACTTGTCTTTTCTCATGGACATAGTTTGCTTGGTAAGGTCAGCAAAATGCTAAGAAAACCTGTATGATGCCCCTCAAGCTGGGCCTCTGAGATCCCAGCTGAAAGCTCACCACAGATCTGTGTCCAATAATAAAATTATCCTTGAATCTGGGAGCACTCAGCTCATTCCTGCTTTTTCAATCCTTTAAGGGCCTCCTTCCCATGCTCCTTCTTTTCCTTCTTTCCCCAGCCTCTCGCAAAATCTTGTTCCAAAATGTCAGTCAACCATCAGCTAATGGGATCAGAAGTTGCCTCACAGTCACAAAATCTCCTGGTTCCCAGCCCAAGGGCCCCCCGTTGCATCCAGTGTCCCAAGATGACCTCCCAGCCCCCATGACGTAAGGAAACATTTCAGAGCAGCTTTACAAACGGAGAAACTCATTCGTTATTTTTTTCAAGGGACCGAGAAAAGAAAATGTTATGAATAAGGAAATCGTTGGTGGGTCACTGGCCAGGACTCTGAGATCTGAACAGTGAACAATTAATTTGAGGATAATATAAACAGATTTCATTGTACAGACTTTAGGAATATGATAGGAATAGTCTGTTGCTTTGAATTCTAGAATGTTCCTCCCCTACTGCACCCCTGCCCCCACGCCAGGCCATCTTACTATGAGTCGACATTCTCCCTCCCCCGGGTTGTTTTCTCCATCTCAGTCCTCTGGTAGGGCACAAATGAACTCACTCTGTGATCGGCTTTATGTGGTTGCCTTGCCATTTATTCTGGTTTCCTATTGTGTTGCCGACACACATTTTTAAGAGTTCCATTATATTAGGTTTTTTTTTTTCCTATTCTTTTCAGAAAAAAAAAAGACTTTTCAAAGGAATATTTTAAAAAAAATTTTTGTTGTTTAGAGAAATAAGGTTACTTCTAGTTCTTTGTCCTCTTTCACAATCACAGCCATGTAATCCATAAGGAATCCATTAACGTGCAAGATGCATTGAAGCTGCTGGATGGGTATGTGTGTCTGTGTGTGTGTGTGTGCGCACACGCGTGCACTGTTTTTTTCTTTTTCTCTCAGAATCTTGCTGCTGCCAACCACTGATTTAGGAATGTTTAGGGGTATATGCCAACTCAATAATCAAAATCATTTTGGTACTGGGAACCCAACCTTAGTCTCTGTAGACCAGTGGAATTTATTGCTTGCTCCAGTTTATTAAGTAATAGTACCAACAATGTTTTGAATAAAGAAGAGTCTGATAAGATGTGATAGAATGTCAGGATAATTCATTCTGATCATAAAACAATGCTTGTTTTGAATCTGAAATACAAAAAAGCACGAATAGCCTGATAGTCCTCGGCTTCCTTCCCCTGACCTGATACAGGAATACGATTCCTAGCTCACTTCACAAAAGAGGCTCAGGACAGACTGCTGGTTTTCTGCTACATCCACACCCCTGTATTCATTCCCCAAATATATATCTAATATCGACTATGGGCCAAGCACTGGCCTGGGCATTGGGACCGCAGAGGTGAAGAGGATAATACAACTCCTGCCACATGGCACTTTCTGAAGGAAGATATCTTGGCTGCAAAGATTTCTGATTGTTGAGACGTTTGAGGCACATGCTAAACAGAGTAATTACTAGTGAAGCTTGTGGGCTGAGTTCAGATCCAGGATATACCACCCTAAGCTGTTTTATCTTCAACAATTGACATGGCCTTACTAAGCTTCAGATTCCTAAAGCAATGGTACTTACCTCATTGAGTTATTTTGAGAGTTAAGTGAAAAAGTCCTTGTATAGCTTTTACCATAACTCTTGGTTAATAGCCATGAGTAGTGGTGTAGTAGCGGGGCTTCCCAGGAGGCACTAGTGGTAAAGAATCCACCTGCCAGTGCAGGAGACACAAGAGACTTGGGTTTGATCCCTGGGTCCGGAAGATCCCCTGGCATAGGAAATGGTAACCCATTCCAGTATACTTCCCTGGAAAATTCCATGGACAGAGAAGCCTGGCGGGCTACAGTCCATGGGGCTGCAGAGAGTCAGATACAACTAAGCACCACTGTAGTACCAGATATTAGTAGTAGTAACCATAGAAGTAGTAGGTGGGTCATATGGTCCCTCAGCAGAGAAGGCCATGGCAAGTTCATGGACCCAGCCATCACCAGGAGGTCACAGAATCATCCCACCCTGGGAGTCTCTTAAATTTGAGGGGGGGAAAAAATAGGCTTGCCGCATGCTCAGAAGCACAACCTCTGCCTTCTAAAGCTGTAGTGGCTCCTACTGCTCATGGGAGAAAATGCAGCTCCTTCCACCCTGTGTTTGCCAGCTGGCTATGGCCAGGATACTTCACACAGAGCCCTGACTTGTCTGATCCCAGAAAATGTGAGCCCTCCTGATCACAGCAACTGTGGGAGCCTGCCATTCAGTGATGTAGACTCTTCTCACCCACTCTCCCCCTTCAGAGACTCATCCTGCTCCATGTTGAGCCCAGAATAGCAGGTCTGGAACTTCTAGGGTTGCTGGGGCTTCAGAGCTTATAGAAACCCATCTTCCTGATGGATCTTGGGTTGTTTCTCCCCCTTCACCTATCTCCAAAAGAGCACCAAACAGTTTCCATATGGTTGCCACATGCCCTCATGTTTTGGTCGAGACAACATGACTGCCATACCTAACCAGACCTCATCCAGAATGGTCACGAGGTTCTCCTGGACACAGCAGGGGCTGCTCTGTCCAAGCTGTGATGCAGAGCAGAAAGCACACCGCCTGGTCCCTCTGCACCCATGCCTCTCCAGAGGCTGCATCTTCTACCCAGCAGTAAAAAGAAGTTCACTTGGTTTCCATTAGAGGGATTTAGGTACAAAAATAACCCATCATAGCTAACTGGCCCACTCCTTTCCCTGTGAAGTGAAGAAGCACAGTAAATCCCCCCACCCTACCCAGCTCATCTACCTCTAAGAGGCCTTACCATAGCTAGCCGTGTAGGAGGAGAGCAAATTTAAATGAAATCAATATGAGTTTCTTCTTAACGATAATCAGTTCAGTTCAGTTCAGTCGCTCAGTCGTGTCCAACTCTGCGACCCCGTGGACTGCAGCACGCCAGGCTTCCCTGTCCATCACCAACTCCCAGAGCCTACTCAAACTCATGTCCATAGCGTCGGTGATGCCATCCAACCATCTCATCCTCTGTTATCTCCTTCTCCTCCTAACAATAATGGTTCTATCCATTCAACACTTACAGAGTGCCCAATCACCTACTTGGTGCCAGAGGAGAGACAAAACCCAGCCACCCCCTCGGTAGTTTGGCAAAAGGCTGGCTGAGAGGGTCTGTGTCCACTGGAGGGAAGAACAGGCTTGTGCAGTGGCTGAGCTCTAGAAGCAGTCTTCCAACCAGACTGCTTCTTTAACCATGAATGCTCCCATATTACCTGCTACACCAGATCAGTACAGAGTGGGACTCTTCCCCTGGAACGGTCTCCAGGGTGCACTCAGCTTTGGTTGTGCACATATTCTCAGCACATATTCTCTCTGTTAAATGGTGTAGGCCCAGGGTACGTCCTCATGTGTGTGTGCACATTCACTCACTTCAGTCATGTCTGACTCTTTGCAACCCCATGGGCTATAGCTTGCCAGGCTCCTTGTCCATGGGTTTCTAAAGGCAAGAATACTGGAGTGGGTTGCCATGCCCTCCTCCAGGGGCTCTCCCCAACCCAGGGATCGAACCCCAAGTCTCTTGTGTCTCCTGCACTGGAAGGGGAATTCTTTACCACTAGCGCCACCTAGGAAGCCTCGCTACTACACCACTCCTCATGGCTATTAACCAGGCATTATGGTAAAAGCTGTACAAGGACTTTTTCACTTAGCCCACATCTCCTGCATTGCAGGCACATTCTTTACCACCGAGCCACTGTGGAAGCCCCGGTACTGACATATTCTCTAGACTCTCTGTGTGAAGGCTTCCCCAGGAAACCATGCTTTACTTTCTGCTGCATGTCACCAGTCAAGTGAGTGTCTGTGCCACCTTGATGTGACAGCATGCAGGTGTGAAGAACACACAAGGAGCTCACGGCCTCATGAAAAAGAAGTCAAAGACAAAACGGACACCAATACACTTTGCGGTGCTGGAGAAGACTGTTGAGAGTCCCTTGGACAGCAAGTCAATCCTAAAGGAAATGAATCCTGAATATTCATTGGAAGGACTGATGTTGAAGCTGAAGTTCCAGTACTTTGGCCACCTGATGCAAAAAGCTGACTCATTAGAAAAAAAACCCTGATGCTGGGAAAGATTGAGGGCAGGAGGAGAAGGGGGCAGCAGAAGATGAGATGATTGGATGGCATCACCAACACAATGGACATGAGTCTGAGCAGTCTCCAGGAGATAGTGAAGGGCATGGAAGCCTGACGTTCTGCAGTCCGTGAGGTCGCAAAGAGTCAAGCATGACTTAATGACTGAACAATAAACACGTATAGACATATAAGAAGGGATTTTGACAGGCCATGATTGTACCCCCCACTTCAGGCTGCAGATTTTAATCTTACTAAAAACTCATCTCCTGCCTGATTAACAAAGTCCTGGTGGGCCCCATATAAAGGGGTATCCTCATTTTCACCCTGCAGGGAAAAAAGAATCCCTGCATAGATGACTTTCACTAGGAACAAACTCCAAGCAGATTTTTTGTGGAAAATGAACTAATTTTTGTAATGAATGAATTGCACAGTAACTCTTTACTTACCTTGACTCATTTTTAAAAATTAACAGTAAGTAAGTTTTTGCTACACACACAAGTAATGTTTCAACATAAGCAAACACCCCAAGTGGATGGAACCGTAGCTGTCAGGCCTTTGAAGTGAGATGGCGAATACTCAGGCCAGGGCTGTATTCAGGTGAGGCCTTAAACACATGTGCAAGGCTGAGGGGCAGGGTGGTACTGAAACTGGCCTTTATTCCTCTTTCGGTCTGTGTTTGTGTAGGTGCAAGCACCCGGAGGAGAAGACCCCATGCTTTTCTTCCTCACCCAGACACTATCTGCCTATGAAGCCTAGAGGAAACCACTTTTCCTAATTAATCTGCCTGAAAAGATCCTTTTTATAATAGGTATTGTCATTGTGTGCTAGTAGATGCTAGTCCCTCAACTCAAAGCCCTTCAGGACTCGATAGTTCTGAGGGCAAGTGGGATGCAGGGCACTCGACTATTAGTAGTTCATAGAATCCCCCCCACACACTTGGAAACAGCAACTTCATAAAGCCCTTGGACTTGCTTCAGACTCTGATTTTCTCCCAGGGGGTAACTAGGGAGCTTTTGAGAATAACTGATGCTCTACATTAAAGTTGAGTATTTTTTTTAACTAAATCTTTTTATTTTGCAATAATTGTAGATTCACATGCAGCTGTAAGAAATACAGAGAGATACCGTGTCTCTCTGTAGAGAGAGAGGTTTAATTTTTTAAACCAACATCTACTGAGCAGTTTTTCTGTGCCTCAGGAAAATAAAAATGTTTCAGATGAGGGCCTTCCCTGGTGGTCAAGTGGCTGAGACTCTGCACTCCCAATGCAAGGAGTTGAGTTTGAGCCCTGGTCAAGGAACTGGATCTAACCTGCCACAACCAATACCAGGTGCAGTCAAAATAAATAAAATAAATATTTAAAAACAAGCTTCAATTATTAAAAAGAAATCTTCCCTTCAGCACCCCAGAGTCTTGTGATGAAAACACACACAGCAGATCTCTCTGAAGAAGTTCATCATGCAAATTGCCAAGAGGCAAGCGCGCAGCTTGGGGGAAGAGTCCTGTGCAGTGTCTTGGGGTCTGAGTAGAAGTGGGTGTGAGAAGGGGCAATCTGTGAAGAGAAAACAGCATGGGCAAAGGCTCAGAAGTATGAAACAGTATGGTGTGTGCTGGGAGCCGTTCAAGTAATTCAGCATGGATGGGAACAAAAAATTCAAGGGAGTTCAGAGGCGTCTGGGGAGCGAGAAGAGAATGTTGTGTGATGCTGGCCTCCCACATTCTGTGCTGGAGGAATGAAAAACAGATGGGAAATGTGTTCTCAGACATGGCCTGAGCATGGTTCTTGGAAAAACAGAAGAAAATCCTGCTTTAGTTTGAGGAGTCCAGTGAGCACTTACTTCTGATCCTTGGTCAATGGCCCACTTTCTTACATGACATTCACCCAAGGCCAAGAGCAGGAAGTCTAGCTCACATCCTTCTCTTCTGCACAAGGACAGCAGCTGGAATGAAACAGAGTCCCCCCTCCATCAATCTGGGCTGCCAAAAGGGACATGGCTAAGCCCAGCTGTCCCCAGCTCCCATCTGGCATGGGGATCACCCAGAAGTGTGCCTGCCCCCCTCCAGGGCCAGTGAAAGACACAGACAGTAGTCAGTGGTGCTGCTGGCAAGCTCAGCAGAGGGTGACCAAAGCGGAATTATGTGACAGACCACCTGAGCTGGAATCAAATGGAAATCCCAGCTGTTCTTCAAAGAAATACGCAACCTCAGGAAGCAGAGAAGAGACAAATTAACTAAGAAGACCTCATGCCCTGATGAACTGAGAAACAGCAGACCTGGGGTATTCTAGCCCCAGGTGTCTGCAGGAGGTTGCTAGTAGGGCAAGGAGTAAAGGTACAAGGGGAAATCAGTCTTCAAAGTCAGTGAAGAGCCAAGCAGCAGCTTGGGATCAGCATCTCCACGTGCCTACCTCCACAGTGGCAACAAGCAAACCCTTGTTACTTCCAGGTAATCTGGGAGAAGACAGGGAGGGGATGTTGAGATACTTAAACATAACTTCCCTGTGACTCAGCAGACTGGGCTCATAAGGAAGGTTGAATCATTTGTAGGAAACTGAGAAAGCCACATTTTCTTTGAATAACTGAGTATCCTATGTACAAATGATCAACCCCTATATGTGTGGTTTATGAACATCCCTGGCTGGGTTTGGGGTGAAATACTATTTTAATTTGGAATGATGAGAATTCAGTGCTGGTTGGTGATTTCTAAATCATGCCATACTCTCTACCAAGACTGAAGTACTTCTTTTTTTAAAGAAATTTTTGTTTATTTATTCTTGGCTGTTTTGAGTCTTTGTTGCTGCACAGGCTTTTCTCGAGTTGCAGTGAACTGGGATTACTTTCTAGTNCCATACTCTCTACCAAGACTGAAGTACTTCTTTTTTTAAAGAAATTTTTGTTTATTTATTCTTGGCTGTTTTGAGTCTTTGTTGCTGCACAGGCTTTTCTCGAGTTGCAGTGAACTGGGACTACTGTCTAGTTGTGGTGCCTGGGCTTTTCACTGTGGGGCTTCTCTTGCAGAGCATGGGCTGTAGGCCACGTTGGCTTTAGTATTTGCAGATCTCAGGCTCAACAGCACAGGCTCAATAGTTGTGGCACATGGGTTTAGATGCTCCTTGGCGTGTGGGATCCTCCCAGATCAGGGATTGAACCTGCGTCTCCTGCCTTGGCAGACAGATTCTTTACTACTGAGCCACCAGTAGGAGAAGGAAATGGCAGCCCACTCCAGTACTCTTGCCTGGAACATCCCATGGACAGAGAAGCCTGGTGGGCTGCAGTCCATGGGGTCGGGAAGAATCAGACATGACTGAGTGACTTCACTTTCACTTTTCACTTTCATGCATTGGAGGAGGAAATGGCAACCCACCCCAGTGTTCTTGCCTGGAGAATCCCAGGGATGGGGGAGCCTGGTGGGCTGCCATCTATGGGGTCGCACAGAGTTGGACACAACTGAAGCGCCTTAGCAGCAGCAGCAGCAGAGCCACCAGGGAAGTCCTAACATGTTTCTTACTGAGGAAGAGATGAGGTCCTTTTTTGCTTCTTCTCAGGTCCAAAGACATGACAACCCTGGTACACCTTGTCGTTGAAAGCAAAGGAGGAAGAAAGATGGTGTGGGAATAAGAAGAAAGCAGTATCTTTTATGGGCAAGACTTAGAATTTGGTGACTTAAGAGTCACAGGTGGCCTTATTTTTATGTATGTCTTTAAAAGTACAAAAAGGAATTTTCTTAGTAAGTAAATCTCAGGGACTTATTACAACAATGGTTTATTTCTTCCTCATGCTATCTGGAGGCTGAACTAGGCTGTGACTTTCACCAGGCCCTGTGGGTAAGAAAGACTCAGTCTTCCTCCTGTGTGTCTCCTATTTACTCTCACACCACAACCACACTCACAACACTTTTGACACCAGATGTGGGGATGAGGGTGTTCCCACACCAAACAAGTCTATGACACCAGCTGGATGTCCCACAATTCAACTCACTTCTGATGCTATCTCCCTAGAAACAGTGTCAGATCTTATAACTTCAGGGCTCAGTCCCACGAGACAACCCCTCTCCTCACCCTTTCCAATGCTAGTTAGAAGTCTAGGTTGTCATCTGTGCTGCTGACCAATCATCCATAGATCAAGTATTTCTACCACTCCCTCCACATGCTTGATTAATTTGTTAGAGCAACTTATAGAACTCAGGAAAGGAGTTCCCTTACTGTCTGTTTATTATAAAAGGATATGATAAAGGATACAGGTGAACATCCCAGTGGAAGAGATAAATAGGGCAAAGGTATGGGGAAGGGGTGAGGAGCTTCAGTACCTTCTTCCAGTGCCTCTCTCCCAGCACCTCCATGTGTTTACCAAACCAGAAGCTCTCCAACCCCTGTGCTTTTAGGATTTTTGTGGAGGTTTCATCACATAGGCATAACCAATCATTAACTCCATTTCCAGGCCCCTTCCTTTTCTGGAGAATGGGAGAGAGCATCGAAAATTCCAAGCTTCTAATTATTTCTTGATTTTTCTGCTGATCAGCCTCCTACCCACCAGGAATCACTGCATTAGAACAAAAGACATTGCTATCACTCAGGAAATTCCAAGGGATTTAGAAGCTCTGTGTCAGGAACCTGGGTCAGAGACCAGATATTAGTCCAAAATATACTCCCACTAGTGCTATTGTCACTAAGAGAATTCCAAGGGTTTTAGGAGCTATGGGCTAGGAACTGGGATCAAATATATATTTCTGTTATCTTACACCCTGGGCTCTGCTCTGTCTTCTGATTTCAGGACCCAGGCTGAAAGAACAGCTTCTGCATAGGTCATGTCTGGGAAGAGCAGGAGCATTGGCCAGAACTCAAGATGAGTCATAAACCTTCTGCTCCAACATGCTAAATGCCGTGTTTGCCCACATTTCACTGGGCAAAGCATGTCACATGACCGAACCAAATCCAGTGAGAGGACATAAAATCTCCCCATNGAACTAAAGAGCCTCTTGATGAAGGTGAAAGAGGAGAGTGAAAAAGTTGGCTTAAAGCTCAGCATTGAGAAAACTAAGATCATGGCATCTGGTCCCATCACTTCATGGGAAATAGATGGGGAAACAGTGGAAACAGTGGCTGACTTTATTTTTCTGGACTCCAAAATCACTGCAGATGGCAACTGCAACCATGAAATTAAAAGATGCTTACTCCTTAGAAGGAAAATTATGACCAACCTAGACAGCATATTAAAAAACAGAGACATTACTTTTCCAACAAAGGTCCGTCTAGTCAAGGCTGTGGTTTTTCCAGTGGTCATGTATGGATGTGAGAGTTGAACCATAAAGAAAGCTGAGTGCAGAAGAATTGATGCTTTTGAACTGTGGTGTTGGAGAAGACTCTTGAGAGTCCATTGGACTTCAAGGAGATCCAACTAGTCCATCCTAAAGCAGATCAGTCTTGGGTGTTCATTGGAAAGACTGATGTTGAAAGTGAAACACCAATACTTTGGCCACCTGATGCAAAGAGCTGACTCATTTGAAAAGACCCTGATGCTGGGAAAGATTGAGGGCAGGACGAGAAGAGGATGACAGAGGATGAGATGGTTGGATGGCATCACGGACTCAATGGGCATGGATTTGGGTGGACTCCAGGAGTTGGTGATGAACAGGGAAGCCTGGCATGCTGCAGTTCATGGGGTCCCAAAGAGTCAGACAAGACTGAGTGACTGAAATGAATTGAGTTGAAAATGACTACTTCAGTATTAAATCTTGATGTGCCATCATTTATTTCACCATTTTCTTGCTGTTAGAACCACATTGTTATCTAATTCATTACATCACATTTATTACAGCTAAAACACTACCATGAATATCTTTGTGCATACTTATCCACATTTCTGATTATTTAATTATAATCAATTTTTGGAAAAAGAATTACTGGGTCAAAATTTAAGACTCTTAATAAGTACTTTTTTTTTTTTTAAGCTATGCAGCATGCAGGATCTTAGTTCCTCGATCAGAGATCAAACCTGTGCCCTCTGGAGTGAAAGAACAGAGTCCTAACAACTGGACTACCAGTGACATCCCTAAGCCTCTTAATAATTACCAAATTATGAAACCAAGGATTTCATCAATTTATATATCTAGTGAAAGTAGACAAGCATACCCATTTCACTGTACCTTCATTCACTATCAAGTGCGAGATTTTAAAAATCTCTTTACTAATCTAACATCCACCAGGGCTTCCCTGGTGGATCAGATGGTAAAGGATCCGCCTGCAATGTGGAAGATCTGGGTTTGACCCCTGGGTTGGGAAGATCCCCTGGAGGAGAGCATGGGAACCCACTCCAGTATTCTTACCTGGAGAATCCCATGGACAGAGGAGGCTGGTGGGCTACAGTCCATGAGTCACAAAGAGTCAGACAACACAGACATGACTGAATAACTAAGCACAGCAATAATTTAACAGGGGAGAAAAAATTTTCATTTAAATTTAAATTTGTTTAAAATTGAGGTTGACTTTTTCTTTCATATATTATTCATAGTTAAAAATTCCTACACCATACTCAGAGTTCATATGATAGTATTTCCTTATTTTTCTACATTAAATTAAATCCAATCTGAGTGCCCCAAAGGACAAAATTGTCAGAAAGCTCAATACCAGGTATCTTTCCTAGCTTCCAGGGTGGTGGAGAATCTGGACCTCTGCAGTGTAAAGATATGAGACTCGGTGCTGATGGCTCATTCCCCTGCAAGCTTAGGCAGGGGAAGCTCCAGGAAGAGCTAAGTCCATCTGGGTTCCCATGACCTTGAAGGTCACATCCAATTCTCACACTAAGGAAATGGCAACCCACTCCAGTACTCTTGCCTGGAAAATCCCATGGACGAAGGAGCCTGGTAGGCTGCAGTCCATGGGGTCGCTAGGAATCTGAGCGACTGAGCGACTTCCCTTTCACTTTCCACTTTCATGCATTGGAGAAGGAAATGGCAACCCACTCCAGTGTTCTTGCCTGGAGAATCCCAGGGACGGGAGAGCCTGGTGGGCTGCCATCTATGGGATTGCACAGAGTCAGACACAACTGACGTGACTTAGCAGCAGCAGACATATCTTATTCAAGGGCATCAGAGTGGGTGCAGGTCCCCTCCAGCTCACATCTTTAACTACCTGCTGTTTGCCAAGATGCAAACCTCTAGTTCCTTTGATTTGACCAAGTTATAATTTGGGAAACTTATAGGTGGTGTGTGGGGGATAGAGAGGTGACGGGACATGGCTGGGATGACCAGAGGTAACGTGTATTTCAAAATACTTCTCCCGTTCTTTGGTCTCAACTGCTGTGGCTCCAAGGCCTACCACCTTCAGAAGTTGACCTGTGGCAAGTGTGGCTACCCGACCAAGCAAAAGAGAAAGTATAATTGGAGTGCTAAAGCTAAAAGACAAAATACTACAGGGACTGGTCGAATGAGGCTTAAAAATTTTATACCTCAGATTCAGGCACGGATTCCATGAAAAAACAACACCTAAACCCAAGCAAGCCGCTGTTGCAACATCCAGTTCCCCTTAAGGATTTCAACAATTAGTTGGGCGATAAATGTTCTGGCTTTTAAAAATAATAATAATAATAAAAAGCTTCTCCCAGTGAAATGAGCAGATATCTCAGATGATAAGCAGTATAAGTACTCAGAGCAGGATATAAATGTCAGAAGTCTAAGTTGCATGTGGAATTACTGAGCCATAAGTCATCATATCTCTTTTGTAACCAAGAAAAAAAATCACATTTTTATTGAGTTAGAAAAGAAATATAAAATCAGACTATGAATACCACCTCATTAGTAGACTTACTGTCAAGACTCTCTGGATTCACACCTCAAAGCTCCATTGTTTTTTCATTGACTGCTCTTCGAAAAAGCTTCACTTTACCAAAATGTCAGGGGATACAGTTTTAGTCAGTCGAAGAATCAACAACTGTTCTCATCACTTGGGATGGTGGAGTGGATCCCAAACCCAGTCACAATTGCTTGCCTCCAAGGAGCACACAGTCCTATCATCAACTCTTCTTTCAGATAAGGGCTTCCCTGGTAACTCAGACGGTAAAGTATCTGCCTGCAATGCAGGAGACCTGGGTTGAGAAGATCCCATGAAGAAGGGAATGGCTACCACTCAAGTATTCTTGCCTGGAGAATTCCATGGACAGAGGAGCCTGGCAGGCTGCAGTCCATGGGATCACAAAGAGTTGGACTTGTGACTAACACTTCCGGTAAGGCAGCTGAATCCCCACAAAACCTGCTAACTGACCTATGTGCCTGTCATAGAGGTCAGTCAGCCAACTGCCCTGCATAGAAGACAAATGGGGAACTTGCAAGGAAACACATGAAGGCTGCTAATGCCCAACATGTTACAAGGCAACGTTGCCTGTGCAATGCGTGTGTCACAGGGTCTATAAAGGAATGTCAGTCAAGGAAGGAAGTCATTCCCAGCGTGGACAACCTCCCCTCCCCCACACAAGCTGGCAGTGGATACAAAAGTGGGCAAAGGAGAGCTGTTGTGCCGGGGTGGGGGGGGGACACATGACCCTGAGAAGGCAGATCAGAAAAGAGGTCAGCTCCTGTAGTTGGAATCTGTTGCTGGAAAAGAAAGGAGTGTTTAGATAGGACTCCCACAGAGCTGTTGTTACTGTTCCAAGCCTGCTTGGGGTCCTTTTGAAGTAGTAACTCTACAAAAATCTCACATCTCCTTTAAGATTCAACTTCAGCTGAAGGCCCTGAAGAAACAAGGCCTCTTTTGAAAGAGCAGAAAGTCCAGAAGCTTCTGGGTTCAACAGGCCACTGTCTAAACTGACAACCTGCTCTCCAGCCCAAGGGATGATAGATAACACTTCACAGACTGGGAGAGAATTCCATGTCAGGAAGGTCTGCTTCTGACAGCTCACTCTGATTGCCCTCATCCCCATTAACAAAAACAGATGTGTGCTCACTAGTAAAGTCAACATTCAAGGTCAATATACATTGCTCTCCGGCAATCTAGTTTGGCACTTCAGTACAAGCAAATAGGCTATGAAGTGGAGTGGAACTTTTCTATAACATTGGTGTCAAATGACAGGACTCATATCTGTGTATCAGGTTAACTGTTATGTTAAATATCTATGGAATAGACTTTCTGTTTCATGGGGAATGATCTGAGCTACGGGAAATTTCCTGACGTGGAATAGTTATTCTCTATGAGAGAAACAAGAAAGCATGATATTTAAGAGCCTGAATTTGAATGCTTTTCTAGTGCTTCCTTCCTATCTTTATAATCTTAGGCAAATCAGTTAACTTCAGTTACTGCTTCTAAATAGAGGGTTTGAGGGGTTCTGTTTGTTTTTTGTTTTCGTTTGTTTGGCTGCACTGAATCTTCATTGCTATCCCTAGGCTTTCTCCAGTTGCAGCGAGCAGGAGTTACTCTCTTGTTGCAGAGCACAAGCTCTAGAGAACATGGGCTCAGCAGCTATGGCACACAGGCATAGTTGCCCTGCGCCATGTGTCTGGGATCTTCCCAGACCAGGGATTGAACCTATGTCCTCTTCATTGGCAGGAGGATTCAAATCCACTGGACCACAGGGAAGTCCTAAATGGAGATTTTAATAGTAGTTATCCCCTACCTTGTCAGCACTAAGCATAGAAAAATATGAGCTCATTCTAGGTTTATTCCAGGGCACTAGGGGAAGTAGTATGTTGGGACCAGCCCAACAACGAACCAACCTGAAGGAACGGTGCCACAGAAGAATAAGGAAAAATAAGACTCAGAAATAAGGTGGGGATCAGAGAGCTGATGCTGCTCGCAGGCAAAGGCTCAGATCTTAATCCTTGCCTGCTTTTTATTGCGAACATCTACTTCCTTGTACATGCTCTAGAGATATCTGTTCTTTACAATCTCAGATTGGGGATACAGATATACAATGCACAGTCCTCAATGTCAAACCTTCAGGCCTTCCATGACTCTGCTTAGCTCTTCAGCTAGTGACAGCCTTTCTCAGCAATCCCCTGAAGGCTCTAGTTATGAGAACAGTCACTAATGATTTTCCATCAGTCACATCAGTACTTCAACATCTTGTTTTCAAGATGTTTTTCCACGATGTACGTTTTACTGCTCCCAGCCCTTCACCTGTGGGTGATGAGAAAGTCATTCTTAGTTTTCAAAGAAGCCCTGTTAATTATAGTATAGGCCTGTGCATAGCATATTCCCTACATATCCCTTTTTTATTTTTTGAAGCTTATTTTTGGTGATTACTGTTGATCATAGAAGCCAAAGCAATAATCGCTAATTGCTGTTGTTGTCCATCGACTTTCTTGGTCGATGCCAGACTATGTAGAAACAGAAAAAAAGACATATAAAAATTAACATAAAACCAGCCACTGAGCCTCCGATAGTTTTCAAGTGAGGAATGGGATTTAATTGAGAAATTACATCTGCTGCTGCTTCCAGTAGATTAGATCCATGCAAAAGATGTAGTTTCTGAGAGAAAGTTTCCATAATCTCTTGTTGTAAGGTATTAATGTCCAGGAATAGATTACCTTGATTTAAGAGGTGTTGCTTAACTTTCTCCCAGTGAAATGAAGATTCACTATATTTGTGAGAAGTGACACAAAAAGAAGTAATGCTCCAATCACACTTAAGAAGAATCTGTTTTTGCAGACTATTCACTTGATCGCCTAGTAGAAAAACCTGTTGTAAATCAGCCATTTGTGCAGCTAATTTTCCATCTATTGGTCTTCGGGTAGACCAGAGAACATCAGAATCTTTATGCATTCTTGCACAAAGTGCATGGTCTGTACACTCTGATGTAATGTCACTCCTGCTACAGCTGCTATAACAATAATTCCTAGAATGGCAGCAATTAACAGTCCGATAAGCCGTTTAGTGTGTTTTAACACTCTCTTAAGGATTTCTTCTACAATATAGACTGTGGGGCAATCCTACTATGGTCTATTCATTTTTACAGGAAGCCATACTCCAGATCTGGTTTTTAGAATATATAGAGAATAGTCATTCTGAAATTGGAGAGAAGAATTGATACAAGTGTAAAAGGAACAATTTTGACAAGTAAGTAACCCAGAAGAGGCATTATAAAAAGTAGGTCCTATCAAAAATATGAAAGGTAAGTGAACACATGCTTTAATCCAATGGGTTGAATTTTTATCAAAATGTAAGGAATGACCAGATACTGTTGAATTAAATTGCCCCTTCCATGCTGTTATGAGTTGGAAGGCAGCTGATATTTTCCATAATTCTGAATGTAAAGGCATATGAGGTAACTGAGGTAAGGGAGGGGAGAAACTCCCTCCATGCCAATATATAGAACTATTAGCAATGTTATTCATGGAGTCTAAAGTTTTGTTTAAAATATAGGCAAATCCAAGTTATTATTTTTATCCAGAGGATCTCCTTTGGGACTCCAATCAATAATTTCTCCATCAGAAGTATTGGCCATAATATGTCCAGTATTAGCTTTACAAATTTCCATTGTACCCAATGTTCTATTCCTGATTTTATAGAAATAATACAGTTAGGTAGATGGAGTGTTCAGTTCAGTTCAGTTCAGTCGCTCAGTCATGTCTGACTCTTTGCAACCCCATGAATCGCAGCACACCAGGCCTCCCTGTTCATCACCAACTCCCGGAGTTCACTCAAGTCCATCAAGTCACTGATGCCATCCAGCCATCTCATCCTCAGTCGTCCCCTTCTCCTCCTGCCCCCAATCCCTCCCAGCATCAGAGTCTTTTCCAATGAGTCAACTCTTCGCATGAGGTGGCCAAAGTACTGGAGTTTCAGCTTTAGCATCATTCCTTCCAAAGAAATCTCAGTGTTGATCT
>SJYW01013170.1:254623-290224 GCA_006410735.1 Raphicerus campestris | reverse complement strand
TCGGATACGACTGAGCGACTGAACTGAACTGAACTGAACTGATATCCAAGGAGACAACGAAGACAGAAAGGGAGGTGTCATTCAACTCTTCCCTTGATTGGCTGTAAACTCTTAGAACCATTCCTTAGCATCAGTGAGCCTGAGTTTTGACAGCAGTAGAGTAACAGCAACAATAATAGCTATGTAGTAAAAACAGTGCTGAGAGAAGAAATAAACAAGAGGCTGCAGAATCCCTTTTGGCCACTGGAAAGACACTATGCCAGTACAGGAAGTTTCTACACATCAGAATTGCTAAATCAAGACTGAGATTCTCCATGTGTCATAATGAAACTTCATTACGCATCAGTTTTAGCACGAATATGAAGAGTCTTGAGGTTTTTTTAGAGGTACATATACCAAGAAGGCGTCAGCTCCTAAGAGGATCGTGCATTCCGTGTTTCCCCAGCAGAAGCCTGTGACAATATTTCATATGAAGGAATCTTTGCCTCTGTGATTCACTGCAAATCCCATGACCCATGTTTCTTTTTACATGAAAAACCACCAAGGTTCCCCCCACAACAATTCCCTGTTTAGCAGATATTTGTGGTCAAGGTTCAGAGAAGATTTTTTCCCCATAAATGGCTTGTGCTCTATCCACTTGGAGGAAAGTAGAGCTCACAGAATTTCAAAAGGCTGCTAGTGCCCAAGGCAATCCCTGCAAACTACCTGGGCATGTAAGCAAATGGAGCACCACTTCCGGGTGACGAGGAAGGGCAGTGAGATTGGAATCCACACAACCGCGGTGCCTTACCTTTCTTTCTTATAGATAAAGCATGGAGCTTTATTTGCTCACTAGTCTAATTGCTTTTTGGCTTCCCATGTGGCACAGTGGTAAAGAATCCACCTGCTGACACAAGAGATGCGGGTTCGATCCCTGGGTCTGGAAGATCACCTGGAGGAGGAAATGACAACCCACTCCAGTTACTCTTGCCTGGAAAATCCCATGATAGAGGAGCCTGGTGGGCTGCAGTCTCCACGGGGTTGCAAAGAGTCTAACACAATGGAGCGTGCACTAACTGGTTTCTTATGTGAAAAACGGCTCTGGTATCATCCAACTCCACCACTTACCACCTCGCTGTGTTGACCCTGGGGGAAAAAAACAAGTTGTGTCTTTGTTTTGTCATATGTAAAATAAGGATGATAATAGCTCCTCCTCCATAATAATGGGCTTTCCTGGTGGCTCAGTGGTAAAGAATTTGCCTGACAATACACGAGACACACGTTCAATCCCTACATCTGGAAAATACCCCAGAGAAGGAAATGACAACCTGCTCCATTATTCTTGCCTGGGAAATCCCATAGACAGAGGAGCCTGGCTGACTACTGTCCACGGGGCTGCAAAAGAGTCGGACACTACTTAGCAACTAAACAACAGTTAGCAACTTTAATAATAGTAAGTTTATTGAGATAACTTTATACAGAACACTGTTGTAAGCACATTAAGTATGTTAAACTCCTGCAACCTTCGCAACTCCACGGTCTGGACTCTATTATCATTATTGGATTTTAAGTTGAAAAAAGCTGAAGAAAGGGTAAGAACCTTCTTGAGGTCACATAGCTAGTAAGAGACAGAGATTAGATAGAGGGCTTCCCTGGTGGCTCAGACGGTAAAGCGTCTGTCTACAATGTGGGAGACCTGGGTTTGATCCCTGGGTCGGGAAGATCCCCTGGAGAAGAAAATGGCAACCCACTCCAGTACTATTGCCTGGAAAATCCCATGGACAGAGGAGCTTGGTAGGCTACAGTCCATGGAGTCGCAAAGTGTTTGACATGACTGAGCGACTTCACTCACTCACTCATCAGGATTGAATGCAATAACGTATGCATGTAAAGCCCTGCCTGGCATATGGTACATATGTGCCACTATAAATACTAGTTATTTCTAGGTCATGTTTTGCCCATGATGTCACCTTAGAAACAAGTATAGGAGTCTATTACAAGTTATGAGTAGGGACTGTAACATAAATAAAAGCACTGAACATTTTTACTGAAATTCAGTTCTGTAGGATAGGAAAATGCTGGGTAAGGCAGTTCTAATTGTCTTCTAGGGAGTCTTTCCGGAGAAGCAGCCAGCACAAACCAGTCACAGAGACATTGTCAATGGTGAACTAAAGTCAAGCTTAGGAGAGAAACAAATGCTGAGTTCTCACAATGGCAGGGGAGTTATAAGAGAATATAAAGGGATAAAACTGTAACAGACACAGTCCCACTCCTTTCTAAAATAATCTAGAGTCACCTAATCCTTCTGTTTTTCTATTTCATAATAAAAGAGTCATTGGCTATCTATCTGCTCCTCAGATAAACCAATTCTATTAATATGAACTCTTAGAACATTTTTTCCATTCCCTGAGATACACTTAATTCTAATCCACTTTTGATTTCATCTTTAGCCAGCTGAATTTTATGCATCTTTACTTGTATAGCCTCCAATTCTGTTTAAAACTATTCGCTGAGCTCCTATTTTCTCCAAGATTTTTCCTGCAATCAAAAAGATTTATTCTTTAATGAACTTCATGGAAATATTTTAAGGGTTTTTCCTTTCTTTCTTTTTTACAACTCTCCAACACAACTTTCTGTTCTGACATTTGTTAGAAATGAGAACTTTGTGAACTGTCTTGTGATTTGTTATATTCTCAGCGAGATGATTCTTTCCTTTTTCAGAGGTCTCCCCTGAGGCTAAATAAATATTTCTCCAAAGAACACATACAAATAGCCAAAAAGTACACGAAAAAGATGCTCAACATCACTAATTATTAGGGAAAAGAAAAGAAAAACTACAATGAAGTAGTGCTTCGCACCAGCCAGAATGGGCACCGTCAAAGCACAGAATCTACAAGTAGAAAATCTGGAGAGGCTGCGGAGGAAAGGGGATCCTCTTGCACTGTTGGTGGGAATGTAAATTGATATAGTCAGTACGGCGATTCCTTAAAAAAACTAGGAATAAAACTATCATGTGACTCAACAATCCTGTTACTGGGCATGCACCCTGAGGAAACCATAATTAAAAGAGACGCATGCTCCCCAGTGTTCACTGTGGCACTGTTTACAATAGCCAGGACATGGCAGCAACCTAGGTGTCCACTGACGGGTAAATAGATACAGAAATTGTGGTACATACAATGGAATATTACTCAGCCGTAAAAAGACCCCATTTGAATCAGTCCTAATGAAGTGGACGAACCTAGAGCCTATTATTGAATTAGTGAATTTAGCTTATTAGTGAATTTGATCAGAAAGAGAAAAACAAATATTATATATTAATGCATATATATGGAATCTAGAAAGATGGTGCTGATGAACTTATTTGCAGGGCATCATTGGAGAGGTGGGCATAGAGAGCAGACTTGTGGACACAGTGGGGGAAGGAGAGGGTGGGGAGAATTGAGAGAAAAGCATGGAAACATGTATATTACCATGTGTAAAACAGATAGCCAGTGCATATTTCTTTAAAAGATGTGGTATAGATATACAATGGAATATCAACCACCCATAACAAAAATGAAATAAGGCCATTTTCAGGAACATAGATGGACCTAGAGATGGTCATACTGAGTAAAGTAAGTCAGAGAAAAGCAAATAGCATATGATATCACTTACATGTAGAATCTAAAAACTGTACAAGTGGACTTATTTACAACATAAAAGTAGAGTCACAGAGAAAATAAACTTATGGTTACCAATGGAGCAAAGAGCTGGGGGAGGGATAAATTGGGAGATTGGGGTTGACATACACAGACAATTACATATAAAAGAGATAACTAGTAAGGTCCTGCTGTATAGCACAGGGAACTCCACTCAGTACTCAGTAGTGGCCTATATGGGAAAAGAATTTTAAAAAGAGTATATAACTGACTCTGTTGTACACCTGTAACTAACACAACATTGTAAATCAACAGTGCTTTACCAATATACCAACTATACAAATAGAAGGTAAAAAGAGACGTTCATTCATTCAAAGTTCAGCACCAATTATTTCCTAGGAGTTGGGAATACAAAGATAAATAAGGTGTCATAACTGTCTTGGGCAAGATAGTAAAAGTAAAGGAAAAAAGAGTAAAGGCAGAAATCAACATAACATTGTCAGTCAACTACATTTCAAGAAAATAAGTTTTTAAAAGAGTAAAGGAAGAGCTGAGATTTAAATACAGAACCATCTGGCTCCAGCACTTGCGTTCATTTCATTGGGTTAGACACCCATTCATTGACTTACTCAGAGTCAGGTTCTGGGCGAGGTGACATGGCCAGGAAGTCACCAGGGCATGCAGCAGCTGGGACCTGACCCCAGATCTTCCATATCAGCCCAATGTTCCTCCCACACCACTGCAGTCCTTGACTGGGTAGTTGCCAAAATCAGGCAAATACCATGATAAATGCTAGTGGTGAAGAGCCTGCCTGCCAAGGCAGGAGACTTAAGAGACACAGATTTGATCCCTGGGTCAGGAAGATCCCCTGGAGAAGGGCATGGCAACCCACTCCAGTATTCTTGCCTGGAGAATCCCATGGACAGACAGAGCCTAGCAGGCATCCAGAAGCTCACAAAGAGTTGGACATGACTGCAGCTAGTTAGCGTGCACACCTGTAACATGATAAAGACTGAGTGGGGTTGGGGGTGTGGTCTCCCTTGGTTCAAAGGCGCCCAACAGAATGCGCAGCCCTTTCCAGGTCCGCCTTCCCTCCCCGCTGCTGCAAACGGACACCCACTTTGCACCTCTCCTTTGCTTCTGCTTTCTTCCTGGGCTGCCTGCAAAGCACCAGGGACTTAGCGTAGGCTTTATTTATTCTTGTCTCCTTGTGTATACTTACCAGTTGTGTATACGTACCTCCTTGTGTATACTTTCCAGTTTCCAAAGTGCTGAAAGATATATTGTTTTTTTCTTTATTCCTTCCATCCAGTTTATTGCAAGCCACTCACAGAATAACTCATTTCAGAAAGCGGTTGCTACAAATGTGGCACACACTTTAATTTAGGATTGTCCTTGCTGTCCTGTTAGAGCACCAGTCCTGACCTCTGAGATTTGTCTCACCTGATGAAGATTGCAGCAAATACGATTTTTGCCTGAATGTTTACTGTTTTAGAAGGAGGTTTAGGATTGCTTAAATACAGATTAAATCCATTTAATTGGGCAAGTGTGTAAGGTCCATTGAAATGCAACCATCAATAATGGAATCTCCCAGGTTGGAGGCTGAGGGGACAGCCAGGATGAATGAGACAGTCTATGCCCTCTGCGAAATTTTGGTTTAATTTGAAGGGAGGCTGATGGAGAGCAAGGGTCAGCAAACTTTTTCTGAAAAGAGTGATATAGTAAATATTTTAGGCCCCATAAGCCATAACATCTCTGTAATAACTGCTCAATTCTGCCTCTGCAGCACAAGAACAGCCACAGACAATAGTAACGAAATGGAAATGGCTATGTTCCAATAAAGCTTTATTTATAAAAACAAGCAGTGGACCAGATTTGCCCCACCAGCCATAATTTGCTGACACTTGGTTTAGAGTGAGGTCTCTGCCATGAAACTGCACATGTTACAGCCCACTGCCTCCAATTGTGGGACCTTGGTCAACTCACTTAATCCCTCTAAGTCTTAGATTTCTTATCTGTAAGCAGGAATGGGGATAAAAGGTGATTCACAGAAATGTTCTAAAATTGAGTGAGCTATGGCTTACATAGGGCAATGGCTGGCTCCTGGTAAGAACTCAATAAGTGTTCATTATTCCCACTAAGCCAAGAGCCCAATCAGAAGCCTCTCTCTGGTGAGGGCATCACAGGGATAGAAGTAGAGAAAGGGGATGGTAAACCATAAAGTGTTGTAAAGGAATTCCCTTAGAAACGAAAGGCTTACACAGGCCCTTGTGAAGAAGGGTGTGAGGATCAGAGAGGCTGCTGAGGCTTTTTCTGATGGTCTCTTCCCCCAACACGTGTGCCTGGCTTTGCTCCACTCTCCTTACATCTGGTGTGAACTTCTCTTAGGGTCACTGATGGTTCCTCTGAGGAAAACAAGAGTTAACACCTGTCCTNGCTCGTTTTGAGCTACCTGAGTGGAATCCACACTCTGAGGAGATTTCCCTCCTCTCTGAGCTCATTTCCTAGCTTGTGAAATGGTTAAGTCTGGACTTGTAGGTGTCTCAAGCCTCTTGGTCCATGTGAGTCAGAGCAGGGCCCTTGCCGAAGTCCTAGCTAGGGATGGAGGGGATACCGTCAACTCAAATCCCTAGAAAATGCTAGACAAAATCAAGACAAAGGAAATTCAGAGCAGGTCTCCACCCTGGGCAGGTATCCCCTCCACTTTGGAGAGAAATTAAAAGCCCACTTCAAATGTATGCCAGTTTCCCTGGTGGCTCAGATGGTAAAGCGTCTGCCCACAACGTGGGAGACCTGGGTTCAGTCCCTAGGTCAGGACGATCTCCTGGAGAAGGAAATGGCAACAATCCACTCCAGTATTCTTGCCTGGAAAATCCCATGGACGGAGGAGCCTGGTAGGCTACAGTCTGTGGGGTAGCAGAGTCGGAGACGATTGAGCGACTTCACTTCACTTCACCTCAGCCTATTTTTTTGGCAGAGTCCTGGCTAGGGGCCTCGGGGGCACGAGCTCACCTTGACTTGCNAGCCTGGTAGGCTACAGTCTGTGGGGTAGCAGAGTCGGAGACGATTGAGCGACTTCACTTCACTTCACCTCAGCCTATTTTTTTGGCAGAGTCCTGGCTAGGGGCCTCGGGGGCACGAGCTCACCTTGACTTGCAGCTGTTGCTGCTGTTTAGTCAGTAAGTCGTGTCACAGACTGACACTTTTGTGACCCCCGTGGACTGTAGCCCGCCAGGTTCCTCTGTCCATGGGATTTCCCAGGCAAGAATATTGGAGTGGATTGTCATTTCCTTCTCCAGGGGACCTTTCCTATCCAGGGTTTGAACTCGCGTCTCCTGCACTGCAGGCAGATTCTTTACCCCTGAGCCACNACTGTAGCCCGCCAGGCTCCTCTGTCCATGGGATTTCCCAGGCAAGAATACTGGAGTGGATTGTCATTTCCTTCTCCAGGGGACCTTTCCTATCCAGGGTTTGAACTCGCGTCTCCTGCACTGCAGGTAGATTCTTTACCCCTGAGCCACCAGTGGAGGCCTTGCAGTGGGGAAGGTGCTTCTAATATATGATTTGCAGACTTGAGAGCTAATTCGTGGTTATGGGGATGGCGCAGCTGAGCTGGAAATAGAGTTCTGCACACACGGCTGCCTGATGAACAAGGGTCAGGGACTCTGTTAGCTTCGACCTCCTGCTAGCTGACCCATGCCCAGGGCCTGCCTACCCAGCCAGGCTGCTTGGTCACCAGTGAAAGGACTGCTTCGCTCTGGTGGCAGGCTGCTTTGGGGTTGGTACGTCTGAATCATTTTCAGAAACAGCAAATGGACCTCGGGTTCAGACGCCCACACATCGTGTGTCACAGCCGCCTTCAGAGAAGCGTCACAAACAGGCAGACGGAAGATCAGGAAGGAAGTTAGGGCACAAGTTAGAAGAGGGCACGTTTCCGCAAAGGTCCTCACAATTTATCTTTTGAAACATGGAGACTGCCGGGGGGCTTGAGAGGGTGTCGTGCTGGAACGAGCTCTTCCTGGGACAAAGTAATTATCCTCTGGCTCCCCAGCGCTATGGAGACCGGAGACCAGCGACCAGCGGCGNCCACACATCGTGTGTCACAGCCGCCTTCAGAGAAGCGTCACAAACAGGCAGACGGAAGATCAGGAAGGAAGTTAGGGCACAGGTTAGAAGAGGGCACGTTTCCGCAAAGGTCCTCACAATTTATCTTTTGAAACGTGGAGACTGCCGGGGGGCTTGAGAGGGTGTCGTGCTGGAACGAGCTCTTCCTGGGACAAAGTAATTACCCTCTGGCTCCCCAGCGCTATGGAGACCAGCGACCAGCGGCAAAGGGCCTCTGACTAACGTGAACTGATTTTTAAAAGGCGCGATTTTGCCAAAAAAAGAAAAGCGGGACAATAATGAAACTCATAAACATTTGAGTATGACATTTATGACTTTTCTCCTTATGTGCTTGAGATATTTTTCTTTGATGAAATCCAGGGCACAGAGACTTTACATTCTGGCTATTGAGTTAAGTATCTCCAACTTTGAGTATGACTGCCTTGTGACAAAACGGAGCACGGGGCAAGCGTGGAACTTGTAGCTTCATACTATCATAAAAACACAGAAGCCATAATAAAGTGTGCTCCCAGTGCCTTTATTAAAGCCTGCTGGCCTGACTGCTCCCAGACAGGCCTAGCCCACACCACCCGATGCAAGCCTGGGTGAGCGGCCAGCCTGGCGTGTGGGGTAGATTCAGGCCCTTTGGCGGTGCTTCCACTGTCTTCTGCGCTGATTTCATTTAACCTCTAGAGCCATTTGAAAACAGATGATGTTTTGCTATGGAAAGTTTTCCTCTTGGAACTGTGCCCAAGCTTTAGATATGGGAAAATTTTTGCATCAATTGCTTAATAATTCCCAACACACATCATAAAACCTTCACAATTTAGGGTACTTCAGTTCACCCTACCAAAAATAAATCAATTTATTAAAAACAACAAAGGGAATTATTTCCCACAGTAAGTTGAGAGAGGGAGAAGCCAGCAGGGCTGTCGGTCCCTGGGGCAGAAGAGAAGTTTTCACTCTTCTTTCCCCTTGCTGTTCAGTCCCTCAGTGGTGTCCGACTCTTTTTGACCCCATGAACTGCAGCACACCAGGCTTCCCTGTCCTTCACTGTATGCTGGGGTTTGCTCAAACTCATGTCCATTGAGTCAGTGATGCCGTCCAGTCATCTCATCCACTGTCGCCTTCTTTTCCTCTTGCCCTCACTCGTTCCCAGCCATCAGGGTCTTTTCCAAAGAATCAGTTCTTAGAATCAGGTGGCCAAAGTACTGGAGCTCCAGCTTCAGCATCAGTCCTTGCAATAAATATGCAGGGTTGATTTGCCCTTCCTTGCTTCTAGAGCTGCTAATCTGCTTGTTGAGATTCTCGGATACTGACGGGGTCATGTTCAAGCAGACAAGGGTGCTAGGAGTAAGTGGCTTTCTCACCCTCCATGTGTGGTTGAAGTACCCTGAGTCAGGACAGATCAGCCCATCTTCCTTTCTCTTCTTAGTGGGAGGGAGCCGGGAAAGCACTCTCCGTTCCCTGTAGGGAGCGTCTCTCCTTTGCTGCCAACTGGAGAATGAGGATATGGACACAGGAGGAAACTGAGGGCTGCCCTTCAGGCCACAGGCCTCCTGGCCACTGTCTCCAATTCATCTCTTTGCCATTTTGCACAGAGCAGTACTCCAACCTCCACAAGCATCTTAATCACTGGAAGACCTTGTTAAAGCCTGAACTGCTGGCCTCCAGCCAGTGTCTGACTCAGGACGTCTGAAGTGAGACCTTAGGAAGTACATTTCTAATGAGTTCCCAGGTGATGCTGAAGCTGTTGGTCCAGGACCACGCTGTGAAAATTATGATAATGTAACATTTTGCTTTCTTTTACAAATTAGGTGTTCCCAGTCCCTTGCTGAATACCATCAAAGCCTCTCTCTGACTCCTGAAATGAGTAACAAAATTATTAAATTATCCCAGTAACAGACAATGGATTTTATGATGTAATGATAAAGGACTCAGAGTTTTTTAACCTAAAGAGGAAGAGGCAAAGAATTTCAAGGAGAAAGCTGTCCACGTTTCCTGCACAGACAGTTAAAAAGGCCTGAGCAGCTATGAGAGACCCACTCCAGTATTCTTGCTTGGAGAATCCCAGGGACGGGAGAGCCTGGTGGGCTGCCGTCTATGGAGTCCCACAGAGTCAGACACGACTGAGTGACTTCTCTTTCACTTTTCACTTTCATGCATTGGAGAAGGAAATGGCAACCCACTCCAGTGTTCTTGCCTGGAGAATCCCAGGGACGAGGGAGCCTGGTGGGCTGCCGTCTATGGGGTCACACAGAATCGGACACGACTGACGTGACTTAGCAGCAGCAGCTATCAGAGAGGGCCTGGTGGACATGTGGATGGATTTCCAAGGATGATTAAGCAGGCTCGCTGAAGGGGCCTGGAGAAATCTTATCCTCACGCGTCTCCAAAAGCAGGATCAATGACCATCACTTGGACTGCTTGAACCTGGATGAAAACATGCATTTCTAGCAGAGTTGTGATTAGCTTGACTCTCATCCTCTTCCAGGAACTATGCTAAATGCTTTATTTTAGTTTATTCTCTTAATAATTCTGTAAAATTGGTACTCATATCATCATTTTACAAATAAGGAGGCAGAGACCACAAAAGCCTCATGCTCACTACACCTGGCAAGTAGCAGAACTCAGGTTCAGATCCATGTCTGTGTGATTCCCTGCCCCAGTCTCTGGTCCTACATGAAGCTGTAACTATCGGTGGTTTGTGTCTTCAGATTAAAGAGTCGCTCCTGTCCCAAGAAGTTGGGAAGAAGAAAGTTCCCTGTAACTGAATGAAAGACACATGATTGGTAAGTTTTGAAGGGTTGAGGATTAGGGAGTTGGGGTAGAGGATGTTGGAAGTACAGAGGCCCTGGCCAACCAGTGAGGAGCTGGGGGGGGGGTGGGGGGGCAACATGAAGAGCCTGGAACCCATGGAGCAGATCACACCGAAGAGGGTGGAGAGAAAGGAAAGGCAGCTCACAGTTTGTAGCTTTCATAATTTTGCTGGGTCCGATCTGCTGAGTATAGGCAGTATCAAAGTAATCCAGACTCAGTACGGACTTACTCAGGATGGAAATTTGTTTCTCTCTGATGTGAAAGTCCAAGCTGATAGAGCAAGTTTCCTTTGTGACAATGTCAGGGGCCTCAGAAGTTGTGGCAAGAATACACAGAACTATATGAAAAATGTCTTAATGACCCAGCTAACCACGATGGTATGGTCACTTACCTAGAGCCAGACATCCTGGAGTGTGAAGTCAAATGGGCCGTAGGAAGGATTACTATGAATAAAGCTAATGGAGGTGATAGAATTCCAGCTGAGCTATCTCAAATCCTATAGATGATGATGTCAAAGTACTACACTCAATATGTCAGCAAATTTGGAAAACTCAGCAGTGGCCACAGAACTGGAAAAGGTCAGTTTTCATTCCAGTCCCAAAGAAGGGCAATGCCAAAGAATGTTCAGACTACCCTATAATTGTGCTCATTTCATATGCTAGCAAGGTTATGCTCTAAATCTTTCAAGCTAGGCTTCAGCAGTATGTGAATTGAGAACTTCCAGATGTACAAACTGGGTTTAGAAAGGGCAAAGGAACCAGAGATCAAATTGCTAACATTCCTTGGATCATAGAGAAAACAAGGGAATTCCAGAAAAACATCTACTTCTGTTTCATTAACTGCACAAAAGACTTTGTGTGGATCACAACAAACTGTGGAAAATTCTTAAAGAGATGGGAATACCAGACCACCTTACCTGTCTCCTGAGAAACCTGTATGCCAGTCAAGATGCAACAGTTAGAACCAGACATGGAGCAATGGACTGGTTCAAAGTTGGGAAAGGAGTACGTCAGGGCTGTGTATTGTCACTGTGCTTATTTAATTTATATGCAGAATACATCATACAACTTGCCTGGCTGGATGAAACACAAGCTGGAATCAAGGTTAAAACTCAGCATTCAAGAAACTAAGATTATGGCATCTGGTCTCATCACTTCATGGCAAATAGAAGGGGGAAAGTGGAAGCAAAGGCAGATTTTATTTTCTTGGACTCCGAAATCACTGTGGATGATGACTGCAGCCATGAAGTTAAAAGGTGTTTGCTCCTTGGAAGGAAAGCTATGGCAAACCTAGACAGCATATTAAAAATTAAAGACATCACTTTGCCAACAAAGGTTCATATAGTCAAAGCTATGGCTTTTTTGGTAGTCATGTATGAGAGTTGGATCATAAAGAAGGCTGAGCACTGAAGAATTGATGCTTTCGTTTTGAATTGTGGTGCTGGAGAAGACTCTTAACAGTCCTTTGGACTGCAAAGAGATCAAACCAGTCAATCCTCAAGGAAATCAATCCTGAATATTCCCTTGAAGGACTGGTGCTGAAGCTGAAGCTCCAATACTTTAGCCACCTGATGTGAAGAGTCAACTCCTTGGAAAGGACCCTGATGATGGGAAAGATTAAAGGCAAAAGGAGAAGAGGGCAGCAGAGGATGAGATGTTTAGACAGCATCACTGACTCAATAGACGTGAAGTGAAGTGAAGTGAAAGTCACTCAGTCATGGATCTTCCCAACCCAGGGATCAAACCCAGGTCTCCAGCATTGCAGGCAGATTCTTTACCAGCTGAGCTACAAGGGAAGCCACAGTAGACATGAATCTGAGCCTAATCCTAAAGACAGTGAAAGACAGGGCAGCCTGGTGTGCTGCTGTCCAGGGAGTCACAGTCAGAAATGACTGAGTGGCTGAACAACAGCAACAAGGATGCTCCCGACCACCTGACCCAAGCCCATTCCGCAAACATTACATATTCCTCAAGACTTAGGCAGATGTCATTCTCTCCAGAAAATTATTTGGATCCTATAGTTTCATTCTAAACCTCCAGGCCGCTCTCCTGCTTTAGCACTCCTCATTTTCCTTATCTTCTTATTTATTTACTCGGCCATGCCCAGCTTCAAGACACGTGGGGTCTTAGTTCCCTGACCAGGGATCAAACCTGTGCCCCCTGCAGTGAAAGTGAGGCGTCTTTACCACTGGACAGCTGAGAAGTTCCTCTTACCTTCTTGAGGCTGAACCCTATGCTGATTTTGTCCTTAACCCCAGAACAACACAATGTCTGATAAATNTGCCCGCTCCTGCCTCATCATCTTCACCCTGTTGTCTGTCCTTTTTAAACACTGATTGCTGTCTACAAAGGCCTTCCCCAGTGGCTCAGCGGTAAAGAACCCGCCTGCATTGTAGAAGATGCAGAGACGTGGGTTCGATCCCTGGGTCGGGAAGATCCCCTGGAGGAGGACATGGACACGCCCTCTGGTATTCTTGCCTGGAGAATCCCATGGACAGAGGAGCACGGCAGGCTTACAGTCCACGGGGTCGCAGAGTCGGACATGACTGAGTGACAGGGCGCGCGCTGCAAAATCCTCTTTGTAGCTCTCTTGTTCACTCTCTGTGTCCCTCCACAGATATACATGCTCTGGCGCACTAGGACCGCATGTGTCCTGTGGGCCCCACCGGCTGCTTGCCTGGAGCAGCGGGGGGTATGCTTGGGCTCTCAGCATTGAATGGACGGGCGAAGACTGATGATTGCAGTCCTGCTGTGCACCCCAAGCCCCAGCCCGAGTCTTGCAGGAGGGAAGTTAAACACTGAGCTGTTCTCTGTCCCCCTAGGTCCACTCCCTGCCTTCTCCACCCTCTCGGCATCCTGGGAGGTGGGCTTGGAGGGGCTGCCTCACCACCGTAGGGGCTCCCTTATGCTCTAGCTTCTTGGAGGGCCCAGCCAGTGACAGCACTGGCAGGAGATCAGGGGGACGGCCTTCTGTTGAGCCTGTCTTTTATTCTCTGTACGCTGAAGCTTTGACATCTTTGACTCCATCAGACCCTGGAGTGTGCCTTTCACAGGCAGATAAACCAATCCAGTGTTCCTGCTACCAGCTGCCATCTTCATCAGCTCTCACACTCTGGGCTTGGTCCCCTGCCCTCCCCACCCTGGACCAGGTACAAGACGACTAGAGGCAGCCCCTACTCCCCATTGTTTAGCCTAGCCAATCCTAAGCTTCCTTATCCTGCCTCTCTTTTTCCTTCCAGTGGGAACCACAGGGAAGGCTCTTCCTGGCCATGTTTCCCCTGCTCCTTCTGCCTCTGACTAATTATAGCCCCTCCTGGAGAAGCCTTACACAGTGAAGTGCCACGCCTCCTATTGCTGAGGAAGCGTGAGTATAAACATGTCTTCCTTCACGAGTCATTTCGTGTCTGTGTGTCTTGAGGGGCTGGATTAAAACAAGTGCTGAGTACCCTGAAAACTGGGTGCAGTGAGGTCGGGGTACGTGTTCCCTCGACACCCTGCCTGTGGAGGGCCGGCTGCACCCCCCAGGCGAGTTATTTCACCTCCCTGAGCTGTGGCTTCCTCATATGTACAGTGGAAATACTATTATCCACCTGGCAGGGTTGTTCTGAGGGATAAATAGACAATGTACCGTATATGTCTTCGCATAAGGGGAGCTTTTTCTCTCTCTGAAAACTTACCCCTCAGAACTAAAAGGAACTACCTTATATTTGTGTCCCTATAACAGGTGTGTTTCTACTGTTTCNCCCATGGACAGAGGAGCACGGCAGGCTTACAGTCCACGGGGTCGCAGAGTCGGACATGACTGAGTGATGGGGCGCGCGCTGCAAAATCCTCTTTGTAGCTCTCTTGTTCACTCTCTGTGTCCCTCCACAGATATACATGCTCTGGCGCACTAGGACCGCATGTGTCCTGTGGGCCCCACCGGCTGCTTGCCTGGAGCAGCGGGGGGTATGCTTGGGCTCTCAGCATTGAATGGACGGGCGAAGACTGATGATTGCAGTCCTGCTGTGCACCCCAAGCCCCAGCCCGAGTCTTGCAGGAGGGAAGTTAAACACTGAGCTGTTCTCTGTCCCCCTAGGTCCACTCCCTGCCTTCTCCACCCTCTCGGCATCCTGGGAGGTGGGCTTGGAGGGGCTGCCTCACCACCGTAGGGGCTCCCTTATGCTCTAGCTTCTTGGAGGGCCCAGCCAGTGACAGCACTGGCAGGAGATCAGGGGGACGGCCTTCTGTTGAGCCTGTCTTTTATTCTCTGTACGCTGAAGCTTTGACATCTTTGACTCCATCAGACCCTGGAGTGTGCCTTTCACAGGCAGATAAACCAATCCAGTGTTCCTGCTACCAGCTGCCATCTTCATCAGCTCTCACACTCTGGGCTTGGTCCCCTGCCCTCCCCACCCTGGACCAGGTACAAGACGACTAGAGGCAGCCCCTACTCCCCATTGTTTAGCCTAGCCAATCCTAAGCTTCCTTATCCTGCCTCTCTTTTTCCTTCCAGTGGGAACCACAGGGAAGGCTCTTCCTGGCCATGTTTCCCCTGCTCCTTCTGCCTCTGACTAATTATAGCCCCTCCTGGAGAAGCCTTACACAGTGAAGTGCCACGCCTCCTATTGCTGAGGAAGCGTGAGTATAAACATGTCTTCCTTCACGAGTCATTTCGTGTCTGTGTGTCTTGAGGGGCTGGATTAAAACAAGTGCTGAGTACCCTGAAAACTGGGTGCAGTGAGGTCGGGGTACGTGTTCCCTCGACACCCTGCCTGTGGAGGGCCGGCTGCACCCCCCAGGCGAGTTATTTCACGTCCCTGAGCTGTGGCTTCCTCATATGTACAGTGGAAATACTATTATCCACCTGGCAGGGTTGTTCTGAGGGATAAATAGACAATGTACCGTATATGTCTTCGCATAAGGGGAGCTTTTTCTCTCTCTGAAAACTTACCCCTCAGAACTAAAAGGAACTACCTTATATTTGTGTCCCTATAACAGGTGTGTTTCTACTGTTTCCACTGGAAACAGTGGCTGACTTTATTTTGGGGGGCTCCAAAATCACTGCAGATGGTGATTGCAGCCATGAAATTAAAAGACGCTTGCTTACTCCTTGGAAGAAAAGTTATGACCAACCTAGACAGCATATTAAAAAGCAGAGACGTTACTTTGCCAACAAAGGTCCGTCTAGTCAAGGCTATGGTTTTTCCAGTGGTCATGTATGGGTGTGAGAGTGGGACTATAAAGAAAGCTGAATGCTGAGAATTGATGCTTTTGAACTGTGGTGTTGGAGAAGACTCTTGAGAGTCCCTTGGACTGCAAGGAGATCCAACCAGTCCATTCTAAATGAAATGAGTCCTGAATATTCATTGGAAGGACTGATGCTGAAGCTGAAACTCCAGCACTTTGGCCCCTGATGCAAAGAGCTGACTTGTTTGAAAAGACCCTGATGCTGGGAAAGATTGAAAGTGGGAAGAGAAGGGGACGACAGAGGATGAAATGGTTGGATGGCATCACTGGCTCAATGGACATGAGTTTGGGTGAACTCTGGGAGTTGGTGATGGACAGGGAGGCCTGGCGTTCTGCGGTTCATGGGGTCGCAAAGAGCTGGACACAACTGAGCGACTGAACTGAACTGAACGGGGTGTGTTAGAGGCCCTGTGATAGCCTCTCAGACTCACTTGGTTTCAAGGTAACTCCCAGCTGCCACCAGTGGTGTGCCTTCACACAAGGGTAACGACAGTCTCCCACTTCCTGCTGCACCTTCTTCCTGCCCCTTTGGGGGCTCCCTGCAGACGCTGCCATCTTGCTGTGAGGCCCGTTCAGTGCCCACACTGAGTGTCCATGGGGCAGAGGGAGCTCCAGCTTCCCACGGGCCAATATTGACCCCAGGGAGACTAGGGGGGATGAATGCATCCCCATCCCCTTACCTGTCCCAAAAAGCAGTTATAAGGCCTTTTGAAAGATGTCTTGAGAGATGGTGCCCTTGGTTCCCTTGATGCCAGCAGGGGTGCTGCTCAGGAATGCACCCTATATCTGCTGCTGCCCAGCGCCCTGCTCCTGCCTGTGGTTCCCTGATAGACTGGCAGCTGGAAGGCTTTGCCTTCTGTGGAACCCGGGCCAAGACACTTGAGGATTCTTTTCCTTTATTTTGACAAGTACTGTTTGAGACGGACAAATTGTTCTGAGACAATGTTCTGTTGTCAGCTGCAGTTTGGAGTGGTTATAAGGGTTGCCTTACACAATGGATTTTTTCAAAGGAGGCAGATTTAATACAGATATACTCGTAAATCTGTATTATCTCAGGATAATACGGATTTAGTCATAAATCTAGGGATATGACTTCACAAGAGCAAATACTAGATATCATCGAAAACAGGCCTTTAAGGATCACTTTTAAAAGCAATCATAATTTTATAAATACCATAAATACACATCTAGAGAATGAATGAAGAGACACATCTGTACTAAGCCTTACAGAAATGGATATCTGAGGCCTCAGGCACATTTTCATTAACAGCATATTATTATATGGGTTCAAAAAGCAATGTTGTCTCAGAACAACTTAGTGGGAAGTAAAGGTGATGTGTTTTGGAGATCTATTAGATGCCTCAAAATGTGCTTTGGTTGTGACAAGGACAGTGATAGAAAAGGAGATATGAAGAACTAATGTAGGATGGCTTCATGAATGGGAAATGGGAATATTTAAAAGAAATATTTCTAACTTAGCAGTCTTTCTAAATTACTGTAGCATTTGTAATGTCTTGATAAATTCATAATGTAACAGGTAGACATTTGTCTGTTTCATTTATATTTCTAAAAGAATATATCCTCACATTGTTCAAAACCTCTTTTTTGATCTTCAGTCTTTCAAAAGTGGAGACTCATCGTTCTTTTTGCGTTTGCTGTTTGTTTAGACATTTGAGGTTCATAGAAGGCTTGGCACAAGGAATGAGTTGACAGACACTGGCCCCTGTACTCTCTTACTTCCTGATTAACAGCTCAAGACTCCTTGCTCTCTGCTGCTCAGATTCTGCCAGGCACTCATTTGCTTTGCTCTTTTCTCTAATAAGGGAGCCAGCCTTGGGCCTAGATGAGCACCTGACTCTTTTTACTTGATGTGTCCTGGCTGTCTTTCTACCATACAGCTGATGGGGGTGGGAGTGGGGGAGTGGGGTGCTAGTTAAATAAGGATAATCTAATTTTTGCTGATGAAAATGATATCTTATTTGCCCAAGGGATATAATTCTTAGGAGACTCCATTCACTTATCATGAAGAGGCAGGGCATCTACCAATTGCAGGTCAGAGCCACACAGAAGACAGGTGCAGGGAAATATCACTTACTGGGAAATTTTTCTCATTGTCATAGAGGCAATGGTGCTCAGAGGTGGCTGAAACTAGAATGACATGACTGTGGCTGCTTTGAGTAAAGAGAATCCCTGGGTTTTGCCCTTCTTAAAAGCAGAGACATTACTTTGCCAAAAAGAGTCTGTCTCGTCAAGGCTACAGTTTTTTCAGTGGTCATGTATGGATGTGAGAGTTGGACTATAAAGAAAGGTGAGTGCTGAAGAATTGAAGCTTTTGAACTGTGGTGTTGGAGAAGACTCTTAAGAGTCCCTTGGACTGCAAGGAGATCCAAGCAGTCCATCCTAAATGAAATCAGTGCTGAATATTCATTGGAAGGACTGATGCTGAAGCTGAAACTCCAATCCTTTGGCCACCTGATGCCAAGAGCTGACTCACTGGAAAAGGCCCTGATGCAGAGAAGGATTGAAGGCAGGAGGAGAAGAGGACGACAGAGGATGACATGACTGGATGGCATCAGTGACTTGATGGACATAAGTTTGAGTAAACTCTGGGAGTTGGTGATGGACAGGGAGGCCTGGCATGCTGCAGTCCATGGGGTTGCAAAGAGTCGGACACAGCTGAGTGACTGAGCTGAATGGCTCTTCCTCGGGCATTAGGTTGTTTCACTATTATCATGGCTGTTACTTGGTGTCGTCATTGGCTCCATGGCCCCTCAGCAGCTGGTCTTTGCAGGCAGGATCCGTACATAGATGCCACCGTGTTCTCAGGATCTTTGCAGGCAGGATCTGTACATAGATGCCACCGTGTTCTCAGGATCCACAGGCAGGAAAGTTACCACTTGGGTGTCTTCTGACAGCTGGAAAAGGAAAGCAGCTGATAGATGCCATTATTGGGACCGAGCTCCTGAGTGGTTTCTGGGCCTCTGATCACCTATCATGTGAGTCTAGAGCAAGGCTCTGAAGCCAGCTCCAAAAAGGGAACAGGAAAATGGCTTCTTCTCATTAGCTGACCAGGTGACCAGTGAGGGTGGAGTGGTAAGGACTCGAATTTGGGGTCGGGCAGGCCAGGTACGCATTTCAGCTCCTCTGCTTACTATTTATGTAACCCTAAGTGTATTGGCCATTTTTGCTTTCCATTTCTTTAGTTCAGAATGGGTGTAATAATAGCTTCCTCCTTTCCCCTTAAAATTATTAAAAGAATTATATAAAATAACTATGAGAAGTGCTTGGCCCATTGTCTGGCAGCAAGTTCTCCAGAGATGTGAGCTATTATATTGACTCTATTACATTTTCTTTACTATACGAAATCCTTCTCTGTCAACGGACGTGTCCTTGCTCTCGGTACACTAAACACATCATGACTATCCTTGACAAGTTCTTAGAAATTCCTCCCCTAATCACTACCCATGAGAAACAAGAAAAATAGACATGAAGTCATAATTAAACCCCAAATACGTCACATGGGTTTAGGGAATGAATTAATCGACTGAAATAGGCCGATAAGGGCTTAGATAAGGAGTTCTTAAAAGAAAAACAAAGGGTGTTACAAAAACTGGCAGAATTGTTTCCCATCGAGGGGTTGCTTTTTAGTGATCTTGGTGGCCAAACAGGCAAGAAGTAGCTCAAATTCCCAGGTAAGCAAAACACTTGTTTTCATTACTCTTCTCAAAACATCTATCATTACTAAGCCTGAAGCAATAAAGTATTGTTCTAGAGTCTTTGAGTGAGGCATTAAAATAATGAAATACTAACCTAAAGGACAGCAAACAAGAGAGGGCCATTATCTTCCCTTGGACCTTGCCCCCCAGGCACTCGGCTCCTCTCCCAAGAAGCAACCAGAGTTACCAATTTCTTATGCATCTTTTGGAGATATTCTGTACAGAATGAAGCAAAAAAACTTTTTTATATAGATGGCAACAAACCAAATGCATTGCTTCATATTTTATTATTCTAGTCAACGATGTGTCTTGATAATCATTGTAAAGTCAACACTGAGAACTTCCCCACTCTTTTCAAGGCTGCAGAGTGCTTGATCTTACGCAAATACCATCATTCATCGAGGGAATCCCCTCCTGATGGACATTCGGGTTGTTCTCAGTCTTTTGCTATTACAAAATGTGCTGTGATAAATAACTTCCGACTTATGACATTTCTCACCTGTAGAGACAGAACATTTTTTAAAAAGTGTTTCTTAATCCTTTGGGGTCAGGATGCCCAGACACTCTGAGAAACTTATGTAAGTGATGCCCCTCCAACACCAGGGCAGGGCACCAAGCCCCCGGCTGCGGTGGGGGTGGGCTGCCAATGGCTCAACGCTAGCTCTTTCTCCAGGGTGCCACCCTACTCAGATTACGCTGCAGCACACTCCAGCAGCCCTGAATCACCCAGAGGGACGAAACTACTGCCCATTCTCCATGCGTCTCATGCTCCGGGGTGCCCTGCGGGATCACGTTGAAGCTGGACTCTGGTGAAGCTGCCTTCTTTCTTGGTTTTATTCTGCCTTGTCCTGTTTCCCTTAGTCTTCTCACCTTGAGATAATTCCCTCATGCACCCAAATTCCTGTTTTGGGCTCTGCCTCAAGGGTACATACCTATGGAAGACAGTGTTTCTCCTAAGAAAAATGTACATATAGATGTCAAAGAGAATTTTACAGATAATTTCAGAAAATTCGCTGGGCCTCTGAGTTCCAGACCAACACAGGGCTTTACTTCGAAACATCCTAAAACATTCACAGTCTCACAAATACCACCTCACATAAGAGAGTATATTATAGCCAGCTATTTCTTCTGTACTTTAACTTCTCTATTTCCTTTTCAGTGGAAGATGTTGACTTGATTAATTACCTTTAGAAATTCAAATATTTTAATCACTAATTGGACTGTTCACAATTGATGGGTTAAGAAGTGGAAATTTTTACCACAAAGTAGGCTCCAGTTCTCAAATGCATGCCCCGGGTAAAGTGTTTTTCTCTTTGGGAAAAGAGTGGAAATGCATAATCTTTCCAAGTTGCTTCAATATCGGATATCCTTTTGCGGGGAAATGTGGGAAGTATTTTCTCAGTCTTTTGAGGTTAGATGCTCTGGTTTTCTCAGAGTTCCATAGAATTCTGAAGGACACATTCTGCTGTAATTAGCCAGTTTTTATTACCCGGTTTTCAAAAGTTGTAGGAAAATTGCTTCCTTAATCACTGGTAAATTCAAATGCCACAGATTCTTCTAGTTGGGTTTAATGAATCAAATAGGTCCTGAAGAATGACTTTCCTAACCAAAATGGCATCTGAGTAGAGCAGTGTAGGTCTCCATGTCAACTACTGAAGCTTTGTTTTTAGTGCTGCCAGATGTGAGGGGACGTGATGGATAGGAGCTGAATACTAATGATTAATAATAGCAAGAGCAGCACCGGTGGCAGCTGCTATTCACAGAGCATCTGCTACGACAGCACCGAGCTAGGCATTTGCTGAACCGTTTATGCGCATCATCTGATTTAAACCCTCATGACAACCCCATAAGGTAGGGCTCACGTGTGAGGAAAACGAGGGGCCAAGAGGTGCTTCTTTTTCAACTTCAGTGATATCAAATCAAGAATCTCCCAACCTCTGCCCAATAAAAAGCAACCGAAGGATTACGATTGTGATTGCCACATTATGGATGGGACTGAGTGGAAAAGGAGGAAGAAGCTGGGAGGGATGGCGCTGGCAGGACTTGCTGAAAATGAAACTTACTCCTAAATGTGCTGTTGGTGAGGCTTCCATCTCCCCTGACCATGGAGAGGCCTTGGGGTGGCAGTGGCTGACTGAGGACCCCCTCCAGGCCTGTGAAAAGGGGGATTCTCAAGTGTGAATTAAACATTACCTTCTCCCTTCTGCCCTCCAGAATCTGAATCCATTTAGAAGAAAATAGGAGCGATATAGGGTGCAAAATATCTGCTTCCAGGATAGTCAGGCTGATTGCAGAGCATGACCGGAACTTGGGACAGCTTAGTGGTGTAACCCTATCCCCCAGTTCAAACTTTGGGAACTGGGTACAGGAAAGCAGCCTGGAGAATCAGGCACAGCCTCACACTTGTGGGACTGAGACCGTGAGACAGGCAGAAGGAGGGACTTCGTATGTGCCTTTAACTCACTCACTTTGCTCAGCAGAGGACCTGAGCATCCAACATCCAAAATCCAGGGCCCAGTGAATGTCAAACGCTAGTCATCTCAGCAACCAGATAAATCACTCTCCCCATAGAGGGAGGACTGAGAGTTTAAGAGAGGGACCAGAAGCCTTTCCTCTGGAGAGTAGGATGGATGTTCACTCTCCTCTACAGAAATATGAAGACAAATATGAACCTCCTGCCTCAACCCTCCCCAGCAGGAACCTCTGTTGTGAAGCCCCACTTGCTCAGTTTTAATTTGCTTCTAACAGATGCCACATATCCCAGGAATTCAACACCGAGACTCAAATAGAACAGAAGCATAAAGATACAAAGTGCTTCACATTCCCCACTAGTGATAAAAATAAACTGCTGCTCATACACCACTCAGGTGCAGATACATGACAGTTGGGTGTAGAAATGCATGCAGCATATAGCCCTTGGGGAGTGGTGAAAATGTTTTAGACTGGAGAAAAATCTAGATGTCCTGGGGTGTGGTGATGATTTCTTAGACACAACACCAGATGCACGATCCATGCGAAAGATAGTCGATTAGAAAGGCGTCGTTAAAATTAAAAACTTCTGCTCTGAGAGACTGTCGAGAGAATACGAAGACAAGCCAGGGACCAGGAGAAAAGAAGGCAGAAGACATATTTGTAAAGGACTGTCATCCAAAATATACCAAGAACGCTTAAAGCTCAACAGCAAGTAAACAAACAACCTGACTTTTTAAATGGGCAGAAAATGTGAACTGATATCTCACTAAGGAAGATGTACAGATGGAAAACAGGCATAGGAAAAGATGTTCAGAATCATTTGTTATTAAGGAATTGCAAATTAAAACTACAACACTATATACCTATTGGGCTTCCCAGGTGGTGCTAGTGATAAAGAACCCGGCCGCCAGTGCAGGAGATGTACAAGGCACGGGTTCAACCCCTGGGTCAGGAAGATCCCTTGGAGGATGAAATGGCAACCCAGTCAGTATTCTTGCCTGGACCCCGTGGACAGAGGAGCCTGGTGGGCTACGATCCACGGGGCTGCAAAGAGTTGGACACGACTGAAGCAACCTAGCATGCCTGCACCTGTTAGAACAGCCCGAATTCAAAACAGTGACACTGCCAAACACTGGTGAGAATATGGCACAATAGAAACTCTCATTCATTACTAATGGGATGCAAAATGATACCGTCACTTTGGAAGATGGTTTGGCAGTTTCTTAGAAAACCAAACATACTAAGCACACAGATTACCATATAGTCCAACAGTCATGTGCCTTGGCATTTACCCTCAGCCCAAAGAGCTGAAAATTTATGTCCACACAAAACTCTGCACATGGATGGTCATAGCAACTTCATTCATAATTGTCAAAACTTGGAAGCAACCAAAACGCCATTCAGTAAAGGGCATGATGTGAAAATAAAACTAATCAAATGAGAAAAGCAAAGACTTTTCATGAACTTGCTATATGGCAAGGCAGTTAGCCACTCACTATTGACAGGGACTCAAAGGCAGAAGAAGAGCAGGCAAGTTCATGGGCGGAAAAAGAGGAGGCTTCGGGTACACCCTATTGGAGGCTGTTGGCATCGGGAGCTCCAGAGGACTAACTAGAAGTGGGGCACCCCAGGCGAACGGTTAGAGGATGTATGTGGTTGGCCCTAAGTTGGAAGCTGTCAGTTTTAAACCAATGCTGGCCACTAGAGGCGGATTATTATAGAAGTTTTTGTTTAGCTCCATGGATTATCACCGGAGATAGCAGTCTGGCTTCCTTGAGCCTGACTTATATACCAGGCTGACTTCCTGAGTTGCTTACTGAAGATTAGTAGAGGTTAGCTTCCTGGGCAGTTCACTGTAGGTTGTGGGTCAAAGTTCTATTTTTATGTGGGATCTGACCATTGTCCATTTGTATATTCAGTCTCTCAATGGGTAAGTTAACATGTTGTGCATCAGACATTAGAATATTATTCGGCACTAGAAAGAAATGAGCTATCAAGCCATCAAAAGACATAAAGGAAACTTAAATGCATATTACCAAATGAAAGCTTATCTGAGAAGGCTGTATTCTGTATGATCTGTCTGTATGACTTCCAGAAAAGGCAAACCTATGGAGACAGTAAAAATAGCGGTGGTTGCCAGGGGTTGAGGGGTTGTTAATTAGCTACACAAAGAGGCCCGTAGACTGAGGAGTCTCTAATGGAGAAGAAGGCCTATGTAAACCAACCAAAATCTAAGCCTGTAAATGCTTCAAGGTTAGGAAATGAAAAGCTGAGGACAAGCAATCACAGTTTGTGATCAACGGTCCAGTAGACTCTAAGCTGCAGCTTATCAAATGATTTTCTTTCTTTGCGTCACACCTTGTCTGTGTAGGTACTTCCCCAGCTCCTTCTTGAGGCAGGACCATCACCACTTCCCATGTGATGCTGCTCCAGTTGAACCGATGTTTGTTCTACTAAATTCAAAAAATTTTAATATGCCTCAGTTTATGATTTTAACAAGGGCAGGGGAGGGATGAATAGGCACAACACAGAGGACTTTTTAGGGCAGTGAAACTGTACTGTATGATATTATAATGTTAGATACATTTCATTATAATTTGTTAAAGCAGAATGCACAACGCCAAGAGTAAACCCTAATGTAAACTGTAGACTTTGGGGAATTATGATGTGTGGGTTCATGGATTTCAACAAATGAATTGTGCAAGATGNCAGGGGAGGGATGAATAGGCACAACACAGAGGACTTTTTAGGGCAGTGAAACTGTACTGTATGATATTATAATGTTAGATATATTTCATTATAATTTGTTAAAGCAGAATGCACAACGCCAAGAGTAAACCCTAATGTAAACTGTAGACTTTGGGGAGTTATGATTTGTGGGTTCATGGATTTCAACAAATGAATTGTGCAAGATGTTAATCGGTGGAGAATACCGTGCATGTGGGTGGGGAGACAGGTATATGGGAAGTTATATTTTCTGCTCGATCTTCTGAGAACCTAAAATTACTCTAAAAAATGAAGTCCACTTCAAAGGAAAAAAGAATGTTGTAGAACTAGACAGTGGTGATGTTTGTACAACCTTATGAAATATACTAAATGTACTGAATTGCATACTTCAGTGAGGTTAGNTCTGAGAACCTAAAATTACTCTAAAAAATGAAGTCCACTTCAAAGGAAAAAAGAATGTTGTAGAACTAGACAGTGGTGATGTTTGTACAACCTTATGAAATATACTAAATGTACTGAATTGTATACTTCAATGAGGTTAGTTTTACATTGTATGAATTCTGCCTCAATGTTTAAAAAAAAAAAAAGGCAAGGTGGTCACATTCAAAACAAAACCTGTAGCGAGCATCCTATATCTTGAAGGTGGTTCATTGCTGGGACTCGGCCGTGTCCAGGCCTGCCTAGAAGCTGTGAGCTGGCCGCCTGCGGGACAGAGGTCCACTGGAGAAATGACCTGCTCTGATGGGAAGGGGAAAGGCAAGCTCGGTCCAGTAAGGCAGAGGGCGGGGTGATTGGAGAACTAGATGTTTCTGGCCCTCACCTTTCCCTGGTGTAACTCTGTGTCCCCTGCCTTCTAGGCCGACTGGGCTGCCCTTCCATTTGCCATCAGGCCCCAGCTCTCTCCTGAGAGTGGGATCTCCAGCAGGCGCTCAGACAGTGCTGACGGTTCCCAGGGGTAGCGTTGTTCACCCATCCCGCTGGGGCCTCTCGCCACTGGTACCAGCCTCTGACCCATCTGCTGCCTCTCCCTGCCAGCCTAGCTTCTTCCCAACATAAGTCCATTATTCTGGCTGAAGGTTTGTCATGATGGAATTGTTATTGAAAGGGTGACCTCTTCCAGGGCCTGGGAGTGGGCTCTTGTCCAACATTCAGAAATAAATTGTCCAGGGAGACACACTCACTAGAAAGGGAGAGCCTTTATTGGGAAGGGGCGTCTGAGCGGAGAGCAGCAGCGTGAGGGAGCCCAGGAGCACTGCTCTGCCACGTGGCTCACAGCCTCAGGTTTTCAGGTGATGGGGTGAGCTTTCTGGATTGTCTTTGGCCAATCACCTTGCTTGTGTTTGATCTGACTCGAGTCCTTCCTGGTGGTGCCTGCATCTCTTAGCCAAGATGGATTCCAGCACAAGGATTTCTGGGAGGTTGCCTGGACTTACCGTGGGCCAGTGTCTCCTCCTTCCTTTCGGCCCCTCCTGGGTTCTTCCAGTCGGAGGTAGCTGGTCATTTCCATGTTCCTTATATGAATCTCCTGCTGTGAGATCAGTCGTGCCAGTGGTTATTATCCTGCCTGGCCAGGGTGGGTGGTTTCAGTCAATGGTTCCCTAACAGAATTACATCAGTTTCCCTAAAGCCCTGGGTCAAATCCACCCAGGCCAGTCTCCTGGCAGAGGCCACGCTCCAGCATTGGCCATCACTGTGCCCCCGGAGCCTGTCCCTCAGAACAGAGGTCTATTTCCAGTGTTCTCTCTCCTTCAAGTCTAGAATCATCTTCACTCCTCCCCCTTCTCTTTTCTTTTGGACTGGCCCAGAGGAAACCAAAAGTCAGAGATTATGAAAGCCAGGATAAGCTAATAGTAAAAACACGACGTTATGTCAGAGAAGGAAACATTACACAAACTCCAAAAAGAACTCAACCTCACAGGCAATCAGAGAAATATTCATTTAATATTTAGCATATACCTACCAGACTGACCAGCAGTACCAGCTGTTAGCAAGGATGTGGAGCAGCGTGTCTCCGCCACCCACTGGTTGTGAGAGTCAAATGCTCACACATTAATGGGGAACAGTGCTCAGCAAAGAGCGCATGCTCAGTGTTGCTGGCCTCAAGAGCCCTCCAATCCCTTCACTTCTTGAAGGCAGAGCGGATCCTCTTTGCATCAACAGGAACCTTCTGAACCAAGGTCTGGCCTCATCTTATCATAACCTCTTTGCCAAAGCAAAGTCTCCTTAGGATGGTTCTGCCCCCATCTCCTCGGGCAGCTGGCACGAGAGGCAAGCCTGGGGTTCTTCTGCCTCTGGTTCTCCTTGAGGCTCCCCGTGAGGCGGGCCGGGGCCTGGGGTCCCTTGCTGCAGTGCTTGCAGCTTGACCAACATCTTCTCGAGCAACAGAGTACAAAGAAATTATGAGGGACTAAAAATAACTGCAGACATGCGCAACTGGGGCAAATTATGAACATGCATGCGTGCTAAGTCAACTCAGTTATGTCTGACTCTTTGCCACCCGGTGGACTGTAGCCCACCAGACTTCTCTGTCAATGGAATTCTCTAGGCAAGAATACTGGAAGGGGTTGCCATGCCCTCCTGCAGAGGATCTTCCCAATCCAGGGATCAAACCTGCATCTCTTACATTGGCAGGTGGGTTCTTTACCACTCGTGCCACTNCTTCTCTGTCAATGGAATTCTCTAGGCAAGAATACTGGAAGGGGTTGCCATGCCCTCCTGCAGAGGATCTTCCCAATCCAGGGATCAAACCTGCATCTCTTACATTGGCAGGTGGGTTCTTTACCACTTGTGCCACCTGGGAAGCCCAAATTATTTATAAGACACTAAAAGGCCAAAGCCCAATCGCCACATCTGAGGTGCGGCAAGCAAAAGCGGGGTATTACAAACGATCCTGCACAGACCACAACCAGGGGTAGGCAGACCACCTAAGTCACTCTCCCGGCTGACCCACGGGTCCAGCCCTGCTCTTACCGCATTTAAGGAATCAGCTCCTCCCTTTTCCCTCACCCCAGGGACTGACCACAGGCATCTGATGGGGGTTCTCATTCCCTCTCGCTGGAGCACAAGTCCGAGCAAAGCCTTGCCTGAATTTCTCTGGAGCTAGCACTGGACCTTGCTTTAGGGCTGGCATACTCCATGCTGGGGTCGGCGGCACCTTTGGCCCTAGGCACAGCAGGGTCACCAGTGAAAATGGAGAGACACAGCGATGCACCCACTTTCGATGGCTCTGCTCTGGGGCTTCACTGTCGGTATGTGACACAGGTGGCACTCGGGCTTGGACACTGTGCCTGCAATGGTGGTCAGTGGTCCTGGGACGCGCGCCTGCAGGGACAGAGCAGGCGTGTGGACATGCCAGCATCTCGGGTTGATAAGGGCACACTCCTCAGTGCCCCAGGAAGCTGGAGTAAAGGCCCTTTCACTGAGGGAAATAAAGACAAGAACCAGATGGTGATGACGATCATGACGGTAATGTGTGGATGCTCCAATTTTATACCCTGCTTGCATAACCTGGGAACCAACCACAAAATGCCAGTAAATCAGGCAATCCTCCAGAGCCAATTCTGTGTTTTTCAAACGGAGGCCTTCAAATTAGCATCAGTATCAAGGGCAAAGTTCTTTAGACCTGTATGCTCAGATTCTACCCTAGCTCTGCTGAATAAGAAACACCAAGTGGGAGCCGAGGAACCTACATTTTAAGGCATTCCCTGGGTGATTTACGTTTCCTTTCCATCAGGGGAGGCAGGAGCTTCTTTGCAAAGATAGCTATGCCCCTGATGACCCTCGGGCTCAGGGTCTGAGCTCTGCTTCCTCCTCCTCTCAGCTCAGTCTTTTCACCAATGATTGGAGAGAGAGCCCTGCACACTGAAAGCGTTCAAGAGTTGTTTTCCAGGCTCATTCCATTCTCAAAACACAAACTCCTTGCCCCAGAATTCCTTTTAAGAACCTTTGCTTTGTAGAATGTCTTGAACAGGCGATGTTTATATTTCTAATGGGTTGTCAACATTATTTTTTAATTTCATGGTGATTTTGTGAAACATAAGATTTGGGATGTGTCTTAACACAGTTTCAGGCTGTTATAGCCTGAAAGCCACTTGGGATTTCCCCTTAATGTATGTATCACACAAAGGAAGAAAGGGGCAGGGAGCTGTGTGCAGAGTTTCTGGCTCTTTCACCCCTTGCCCTCCCTCGTGTGCAGCTCTTACAGGGTGGGCTCCAGGTCAACTTGCCTTTTAGGGTTTACCAGGTTACCTGAAATTTTTTCTGTGGTACTCTCTGCATCTTCTTCTTTTCTCATTTTTTTCTCTTCCAGAGAAGTTCTCTAGAGTTTTTAAAAGTAATAATACAAAAAGAGAGACCCAAAACAGGATTTTACACATTGGCTTGAATTTCTTGTTACCCACAGTTTGGGATGTTACTTAGTTACCAGAAGAGTCTGGCTTGGGCTCCAAGAAAATTAGTTTGACACTAAAAACTTAAAAGTGTCAGATGTGCTCAATGTTTAGACAGGCTTGGCAGATGAAAAGTTCCAGAACTGGAAAGTGGTACAAGCATGGAGCCCACTCGCAATCCACAGGCCTCTGCATTTACGTGCTTTCCCCTCTCTCTTTTTTCTTCTCCAGGACATTTCATTGCCTATGGGTGGACACCAAATGTGTGTTCTTGCAAACGTGTCTCCTCCTGTCATGAATGATTTATCCTGTCTTTGCCCAGTGGCTGTTCTACATTTCTATGAAAATAACAATAAAGTGGCCCCTGCTCTAGAAAAGGAGGAAGAGGGAATCTCGATTGAGTCCCCTGTTTGTTTTATTTATAGAAAATCACAGACGAGGCAGCATGGCAATTTATAACTATGTTTGGTATATCTCCCCTGATGAACCCATGTTACACCACAGAGGGAAGTCTGATCTAGTCCATCTGGGGTGGGGCCCCTGAGAACTTGCATTTTTTAACAAGTTCCTGGATGGTACTGATGCTGCCAATCTAAGGACCCCCGATTTGAGAACTGGTCAGAGCAATGATTTTCAACCTTGGCTGCACATTTGAAGCACCTCGGGAGCTTTACTGAGCTGAATGCCCGGACCCACCTCAGAAGAGCAGGGGGTTACGAGCGCCTCGTTAGCACTTTCAATCACTCTGGGCGCTCAGTTGCTTCAGCTGGGGCTGACACTTTGCAACCCCATGGACTGTAGCCTGCCAGTCTCCTCTGTCCATAGAATTCTCCAGGCAAGAATACTGGAGTGGGTTGCCAAGCCTTCCTCCAAAGGATCTTCGTGACGCAGGGGTCGAACCCGCTTCACCTGCGTCTACTGTATTGCGGGCGGTTCTTCACCCCCTGAGCCGCCTAGAAAACCGTTCGATGGCTCCAGGGCTGGGTCCTCAGTTTTGCCCGCACATCGATTACCTGGGGAATTTTTAAAACCCTGGTGCCTGGGCTTCTGCCAGCTTCAGACCTGTTCCCAGGCATCAGTGGTTTCCAAAGCTCCCCAGGGGAGTCACACATGCAGCCTGCAGCGTGAGGAGCCGCCAGAACATGGCCCGTTAGCCCGGAGCAGTTGCCCCGGCAAGAGGGCGGGCCCTTCAGAGTAAACCCTAGTTTACTGGTCACTTCAAGAGCAGTTGTTTGTTTTCATTTTTTCCTTCCTGTCCTTTCTCCTACGACGTGGATTTTGAAACAGAGGCTCTAAATCCGCAGTGTTAATGCTGGAGGGGTTTTATTTAACATTTTAATAGTCACAGAAGCAAAAAGGATCAGCACAGTCTTTCAAGGTCAGGGAAGCCACCACTTTGAACAAGTGGGCTTGACCTTGCTAATACCTTCTTTTGAAGGTGGGAGCAGAGGTTGCCATTTACCAGGGCAGGTCCTATAGTCTCACTGGGAAGGTGACATTTGGAGGGACACCAGGTGAGAGGGGAGGGAGCCTGCTGGTGGTTCGAACTGGCTGCACACCAGCCTGTGACTGCAGGTTGTAGAGATGAAGACATGGAATGGAAGCAGGAAAGGCAGTCTGGGGAGGCCTGTCCAGTGCTCAGAACAGCTGGAGGATGGAGGCCCAGGTGCCTCAGGACAGAAAGGGGACTCAGGGAGGCTTGGAAAACACCAGTTGACTCAAACCTGGTGCTGAATGTGACTTTAAAATATATATGTATGTATGTATGTATGTATTTAGCCACATTGGGTATTTGTTGCAGCATGCAGAGTCTTTGTTGGGGGGTAAGAACTCTCGGTTGCAGCATGTGAGATCTGATTGCCTGACCTGGGATTGAACCTGGGCCCCCCGCATTGGGAGTGCAAAGTCTTAGCCATTGGACCACCAGGGAAGTCTCTAAATGTGATTTGTTTGTTTGTTTGTTTAGATGAGGGACCCAAAGAACACACTTTGCTTTCAAAGAAGTTGGTTTAGACTAAGTCACTTTTTGGGATTCTTAACCACACACAGAACTTTAAACCTGAAGGGATGCTTCATAAATACCCAGTGTCAATTCAGTTCAGTTCAGTCGCTCAGTCGTGTCTGACTCTTTGCAACCCCATGAATCTCAGCACGCCAGGCCTCCCTGTNCGGACACAACTGAGTGACTGATACTTTCATTTTCACATGTTTGGCACAGACTAAACACGTTCTGTTCATTCTCTTATCTAAATTCCAGTGTTCAAACTAGCGTACTCGGATAGCTATTACTACCTCCATTCAATGAATGCAAAAACAGGTGCAGAAAGTGAGATAAATCTCTCTAGATCTCAAAGCGAGTCCATGGCAGGGGTCCGCCTGACCCCCGGTTCTCTGGTCCCTGCACTCCCAGCCCTGCTTCCTTCTGCAGGGTTCCTCCTCTGTTTCCTCTGGATATCCATGCCTGCTCCAGCATCTCCAGGAAGAGAAAAATCAAAGAAAAGGGCACAGCCCTGGTCAGACGCTGCATTCTCTTCTGGTTGTGGTCCTCTCATTCTCCTTTGCTTCCGTGAATTAAATGATTAATTTGTAATGAGATTGATTTTAATGCACACAAACATTTTGTTCTGTCTTGGTGCTTTGGATCATTTTTGCCATGTTGTCAGTAGGAAATGATTGTCAAATTGAGCCAAGCATCAGGATCATCTGGAGAAACTTAAAAACATACATATCCAGGACCCCATTTCAGACCTCAATCAGAATTCCCATGGCCACAACATGTGTCTCTGTTAAGAGGGGTGTGTGTGTGTGTGCTTGCATGCGTACACATATTTGTTGATAACAAGATCTCCCTTCTTAGCAAATTTCAAGTATACAATACAAATAGTTAACTATGATCATGTTAGTACCTTAGAGCTCCAGAACTGATTCATAACTGACACTCAGTTCCCCTTGACTGTCTCCCCATTTCTCCCCCTCACCCCCAGGTCCTGCTTCTCTATTTCCATGAGCTTGCCATTTTTAGGTTCCACACAAAAGTGAGACCATGCAGTACTTGTATTTGTGTTTCTTCATCCAGTTTATTTTACTTAGCCACAGTGTTCTCTCAGTTCATCTGTGTCGTTACAAATGCTAGAATTTTCCTTTCCTTCTGGCCATGGCTCATGGCTTGTGGGATCTCAGTTCCCCCACCAGAGATCAAATCTGTGGCCTTCACAGCAGAAGCACAGACTCTGAATGAGGGAAGTCCCAGAATTTTCCTTCTTTTTAAAGGCTGAATAATATTCCATTGTATATATATACACTGTACTTTCTTTGTCCATTCACCATTGATGGGCATTTAGTTGTTTTCACATCTTGGCTACTGCAAGTAATGCTACATCCTGGTTTCACTTCCTTTGGGTGTATACCCAGAAGTAGTGGGATGGCTGCATCCTAAAGGTAGTTCTGTTTTTAATTTTTTGAAAATCCTCCATATTGTTTTCCATAATTAACCTTTAAAACCAAGCTGCTTCAAAGTACAGAAGTGTGTAAAATATGCCACAATTTTGTTTAAAGGAGGATATATATATATATATATATTCCCTGGTGGCTCAGATGGCAAAGAATCTGTCTGCCATGCAGGAGACTTAGGCTCGATCCCTGGGTCAAGAAGATCCTCTGGAGAAGAGAATGGCAATCTACTCCAGTATTCTTGCCTGGAGAATTCCATGGACGGAGGAGCCCAGTGGGCTACAGTCCATGGGGTTGTAAAGAGTCAGACATAACTTAGCGAATTTCACAAAATAAAAGATACCCAAGAAACTGGTAATGTTGGTTCCCACAGGGAGAGTGGATAGTCAGCTGCTCTCCGGCCTGGAGCAGGGCCACCCAGCTGAGCACAGTCGAGGTCAACCAAGCCTCCAGCAGCTTCCCAGCTGTGTGAACAGTAACAGATAATTCTTGCTTAAAATTAATAGAAATGCATCATAAGAGTGCTGTGTATCTCACCATTACGCTACAATAATTCCCTGCTTATATATTTATTCAAGGAATCTACCATGTAACAGTGAGGCTCTGGAGCCAGATTGCTTGTGTTTGAATCCCAGCACTGGTGCTATCCAGCTGAATTCTTTGGGCTAGTCACCTAAGCTGTGTGTTCCTGTGATTTCTCATCTGTAAAGTGGGAATTCTAATAGCTGATGATGTTCAGTTGCTAAATCATGTCCAACTCTTTGTGACCCCATGGACTATAATCCAAAGGGTCCTCTGTCCATGGGATTTCCCAGGCAAGAATACTGGAGCGTGTTGCCACTTCCTTCTTCACTTATAAAAGGGCCAACCTCAAAGGTCTCGGTGCTTTCTAACATACATTTTAAATACAAAGCTATTAATATATAAAATGTCTTGTCCATATACTACCTAAAACACCTTTTAAAATACCAGTTGCCATTATGCTGAATTTGGGCTATACCACTATTACATAAAAGGAAGAAAAGGAAGGAAATGTGCTCAGCAAGGGTCCTACTGAAGCACTAGGAGGAAAGGGAGTTACACTAGCATGTCAGTGACTCCAGGAGGAGCAGCCCCGCCCAAGGCTGGCAACAGCAGAGAGGCTCATGTTGTTTCCATGAACCTATGGAGTCCTCCCCATCTCTGCAGCATCTGCCCATTCCAGGACATTGAAAGGTATTGCGAGATCATTCAAAGCGCCTCTGCCAGAAGTTAAGGCTGAAAATCCCTCCTGGGATAAGAAGGATTATGAGGAATTGATGTGTTTTCCTAACCTTTAATTCTGTTTTTACCTCAAACTCCATCAAATTTTAAAAGCTTTTGGTCAACCTAAGACTTTGCTAATATAATGATGAGAGTGTTCTCAGGCTTCCAAAAAAAAAAAAAAATCTAAGGATAAAGTAGTAAAAGGGAAATGTAGAATCTCAGTCACAGGGGAAGAATACTTTGTAGCTTGTAAATTTAAGCACTTAAAATATTGAAGCTATCAAATGGCATATGAGCTGGATGGAACGGAACAATTTTTTTTACCTTCATAAACATGTATGTGTGTATATAAGAAATATATCTTTAAAACTGTTGATAATGTTTTTTGAGAAATTTTGAGCTATTTTTGAAAAATGTCCAAAGTAGAGAAAAGCAGAAACATTTGCCCTAAAGATGGACAAGAGCATCCCCGAGAACCGGTGATGGTGGAAGCATGCCTCACACCACCATCTCATTTCCCACACCTCCAGCGAAGTCTGTGGGACAGTTTCCAAGGACGGTTTCCAAGGTAAACCAGAAACTGAAGGCCAAGGCTTGTATTTCCCAGTTCTGTCTCTGCTGTTTACCTCCTGCAGAACTTTGTGCATTATCTCATAAGAAAAATAGAAATAAAGGCTTAAATGAGCTAGTTACAAAGTGGTTTCAAATAATTAAAATAATTATAATGCAGAGATAACACTCATGTGTACCGACGTATATGAAGAGTTGCAAACATGGAATCTGAATGCTAAAAGAGATTTTAGTTCTATCTTTCTTTTAACAGATGAAGAAACTGAGGAACAGAAATGTCAAATGACCTGCCCAAGGTCACACAGTAAATTCATGCTGCTGGAGGTTAGAACATAGGTCTCCTGATGCATAGTACCTGGAGTGTAATATACATGGCACAGTGAAGTCAATGTCCAGTCTAAAAATAGAAAATAAATGGATATGTTTGAAGAATGACTATTTTTTAATAAAAAAGTCAGTCATTCATTCAGTTCAGTTGCTCAGTCGTGTCTGACTCTTTGCGACCCCATGAATTGCAGCATACCCGGCCTCCCTGTCCATCGCCAACTCCCGGAGTTCACTCAAATTCACATCCATCGATGCCATCCAGCCATCTCATCCTTGGTCGTCCCTTTCTCCTCCTGCCCCCAATCCCTCCCAGCATCAGAGTCTTTTCCAATGAGTCAACTCTTCTCATGAGGTGGCTAAAGTACTGGAGTTTCAGCTTCAGCATCATTCCTTTCACACAACAGCCAGGACTGATCTCCTTTAGGATGGACTATCTCCCTGAAGTCCAAGGGACTCTCAAGTCTTCTCCAACACCACAGTTCAAAAGCATCAATTCTTCGGCACTCAGCCTTCTTCACAGTCCAACTCTCACATCCATACATGACCACAGGTAAAACCATAGCCTTGACTAGACGGACCTTTGTTGGCAAAGTAATGTCTCTGCTTTTGAATATACTGTCTATGTTGGTCATAACTTTTCTTCCAAGGCATAAGTGTCTTTTAATTTCATGGCTGCAATTACCATCTGCAGTGATTTTGGAGCCCCCCAAAATAAAGTCTGACACTGTTTCCCCATCTATTTATCATGTAGTGATGGGACCAGATGCCATGATCTTAGTTTTCTGAATGTTGAGTTTTAAGCCAACTTTTTCACTCTCCTCTTTCACTTTCATCAAGAGGCTTTTTTGTTCCTCTTCACTTTTTGCCATAAGGGTGCTATCATCTGCATATCTGAGGTTATTGATATTTCTCCCAGCAATCCTGATTCCAGCCT
>SJYW01013170.1:182518-223797 GCA_006410735.1 Raphicerus campestris | reverse complement strand
TTCCCAAACAAAATAACAGAAATTCTGAATCATTGCACCCCAAGGCTCAAATACTAAATCTGATTTTTTTCTCCATCTATGCCAGAAAGAAGTAGATGCTTTCTGCAGAGAAAGTGACTGGAAGAGATATGAGATCTTGTGTGAAACCCTGTGTCTCCTAGGGAATCTTCAAGGGCCAGCTGAAATCATGCAGAGGCAGCTGGTTTCTGATTGCTGCATATGTCACCTTAGGACATACATGTTTGCAGCCTGGATGAAGAGGAAAGAGACACCAAATGTGCAAGAGTGGTGCACAAGCGTGGGTAAAAGGGCATTAGAATTAAACCTGACCTTTCTCCTTGCTCCAAAGGATGAGACAATCCTAATGGTACAGAGATTTAGTTGTACTAACAAGCTCTTATTTCAAAATGCAATTAGCCACGGGATGATTAAGCCTACAGCACTGGCGATTGCATTAAATTCAATTAAGTCCTCTGCAATCAGAGTCATTATTTGGGTGCGGAGTGAGGGAGGTGGTGGTGGGTGGGGGTGTGGGGGAAGGATGCACGTTCCAGTTACAAGGAGATGGAAAGAAAATGATCTAGGGCACAATTTCCCACATCGGCTGCAGAAGATCTATCAGAAAAGCTTCTTAAAAACACAGATGCCCTTTTCCTTCTCCCCACCTCACACCAGCTCTGAAGCAGGAAAGACTAATGTAGGGGCTAGGACTCGATATGATAAAAAGCTTCTTGGGTTGTCTGATGCTGGCAGCTCAGGAATGAGCATTGAGGAAGCACAGGTCTTGGACACTGGTTTGCTGCCCTGATCAAAATTCAGTCTGATCTTCAGCTTGACAGATGTTAAACTTGACGTAGCACTAATGCTGATTGGGACTGATCCACCTACAAAGTTCACAGAAACTTATGTATAAACCAGAATGCCAGCTCCCTAATTATAAGGAGGGATAACCCTTCTCAGGAGAAGGAAATGGCAATCCACTCTAGTACTCTTGCCTGAAAAATCCCATGGACGAAGGAGCCTGGTAGGCTACAGTCCATGTGGTTGTGAAGAGTCAGACATGACTGAGCGACTTCACTTTCACTTTTCACGTTCATGCATTGGAGAAGGAAATGGCAACCCACTCCAGTGTTCTTGCCTGGAGAGTCCCACGGATGGGAGAGCCTGGTGGGCTGCTGTCTATGGGGTCGCACAGAGTCAGACATGACTGAAATGACTTAGCAGCAGCAGCAGCAACAACAGCAACAACCCTTCTCAGAGATCAAAATGCCCATGCTTGCCATACAGAACACCTGGACAACCACACTTTTAATCAGATAGTTGCCTGCTATTGATCTATGAAATCAGATCAAACAGATGCTCCCAATGGCATTTTCATTCAGGCTACAGACGCAAAGCAGTAATCCTTGTACCACTGAGGTATAGGCATATATACCTGAGTAATCTGAGGTATAGGCATACTGATATATGCCTCAGAACAGATCTCCTTAACCCTGGCCAGAGCTGGAGATACGTTGCCAAATTCTTGCCCTCAGACATACTTTTCTAGATTCTGTATCTCCTAAGAAAAACCCAGGAAAGGGTCTGCTGCTCGCCATGCTCAGGCAGCTCGCCTCTTTGGGGCAGATTTTCCAGCCACGACTGGAGTAATGCTGTGCCATCCCTAGTGGGCAAGACCAAACACTTCCTGGGATGTTGCTTCTTACTCTGTTTTGTAATAGTGTGTACTTTACATAAAAAGGAAACCTTTACTTAAAAAGATACCTACAAGCAAAACTGCAGGTGATGAAAAGTTTTTCATTGTTGGATAACTGATTTGCAATGATAATGATTTTGTCATCCAGATTTTGCTAATATTTTCTGTTTTTAAGATGTTTTTTCTCTCTTATAATACCGCACATACATTTTATTAAATTTCCATTTTCTTTGTTGAGCTCACATTCCATTCATGCTTCTCTGGTCCCCTATGTCATACTCCATGTGTTCACATCACCAATATCTTGGTGACTCCTTAGATGGGGTAAATTTATTATCTATCCTGCTCTGATCTGATGCTCAATCTTGTGAACTTACCTCCCAGTGAGGAGGAGACTTATAATAAATATACAATAAGAATCAAACAAATAAGAAAGTGTGAATGCTTTGAAGAAACTAAACTAGACCAAAGGGTAGAAAGGGGTAGAAAGACTGGAGCTGGTATTTGGTCAAGGAAGCCTTCTCTTCAGATGTGACATTTATGTTGAGAAACAGGCCCTCATAATTATACCCTCAAAGCATATTTATTTCCAAAGCTACACATATATCTCCATCATGAATACTGACATTGTTTAACTAAAGGATTCAGTACACGGTTTTGCTACATTTGTTATGAACAGCTAAAGGGAAAAATAGATGTCTAGACAGTTTGAAAACTATTCCACTACCAAACACAAGAAATAGCAGGTATAATATAACAAATATTTATAAATATACTGTTGCTAAAATAAATATATATTTAAATTAAGAGATGGGCTCACAATAAAGTAAAAGAAATCATCAGTCACCAAAAATAATAAGGAAAATGAAAGCCAGTAAGGTCAACATGAGACTTGAAGCTTCAGCTACTGCCGGGAAGGAGTTTGGATACTANATAAATATACTGTTTCTAAAAGAAATATATATTTAAATTAAGAGATGGGCTCACAATAAAGTAAAAGAAATCATCAGTCACCAAAAATAATAAGGAAAATGAAAGCCAGTAAGGTCAACATGAGACTTGAAGCTTCAGCGACTGCCGGGAAGGAGTTTGGATACTAGTCCCTACGTAGGAACAGGAGGTAAAGTCTTCAGCCTGAGAGACAGGAAATTGAAACTGCAACTGCAACATGAAGCCAGGATAAAAGAGTGCAGAATTTTAAAATAAATTTTAAAAAAATCCATTCGCTTTGGATAAGAGTTTGTTTGTTTGTTTTTAAGATATCCTTGAGGATTTATAGCCACATAACCATCTTGCGTTCAAATTCATGCCATAAGCAAGATGTAGAAAATTTTAAATTGAGATAATAGCATAAAATATAGAGTTTAGCTGGTGATGGTCCTGGAGTATCTTACAAAAGCAAAAACAGCACCTCTCTTGAAGAATGTTCCCTTAATGTGTCTCTGTCAGGATTTCAAGAGATTAAATTTGAATGAGGCCAAGTTCATGGTCTAAAACTATAAAACATATGAGGAAACAATAATGTGAAAAAGAGTATACAAATGGAATAGAAGACAGAATTAGAATTTTAAATGTTAGGATTCTTGAATAGAAATGATATTTAAAAGGATTTAAAGGATTAGCTATATAAAAGAAGGTCTTAAGGGAAAAGTACAAGATTCTCTGAAAAAAGATCAAGCTGACCTTTAAAAGAGAATGAAATAGAACTTTTAGAAATTAAAAATATGGCAATAAAAGCTAAAACTTGTTGGAAGTGAAAATATTTACATATTACATATCTAACAATGGACTTGTATCTGGAATATGTAAAGAACTCTCTAAATAAATTATTGATACATATAATAATTTAGATGGATCTCAAAGACATTATCTTCTTCATGGATCACAGCCCTGCCATGGTGATAAGATAAGGCTTGTATAACTCAATAAAGGTCTGAGCCATGCCGTGCAGGGCCACCCAAGACAGACAAATCATGGTGAAGATTTCTGACAAAATGTGGTCCACTGGAGGAGGAAACAGCAAACCACTCCAGTATTCTTGCCACAAGAACCCTATGAACTATATGAAAAAGAAAAAAAAAATGACACCAGAGGATGTGCCCCCTAAGTTGGAAGGTGTCCAATATGCTACTGGGAAGATCAAAGGACAGTTTAACAGCTCCAGAAAGAATGAAGAGGCTGGTCCAAAGCAGAAAAGATGCTCAGTTGTGGATGTCTGATGGTGAAACTAAAGTTCAGTGCTGTAAAGAACAATCAAAGTAAATGGGACATGGTAAAGTAGGAGATGTGGGCAAGAATGAACATTGACATCTTAGGAATCAGTGAAATAAAACAGACGAGAATGAATGAATTTAAATCGGAGGACATTAGATCTGTGGGCAAGAATTTCTTAGAAGAAATGGAGTAGCCCTATAGTCAACAAAAGAGTATGAAATGCAGTACCTGGACACAATCTCAAAAGCAACAGAATGATCTTGGTTTGTTTCCAAAGCAAACAATTCAACACAGCACAGTAGTCAATCAGCGCAGTAGTTCAAGTCTATGTCCCAACCGCTGATGCCAAAGAAGCTGAAGCTGACCAGTTCTAGGAAGACCTACACGATCTTCTAGAACTAACACCAAAAAAGACATCCTTTTCATCCTAGGTGATTGGAATGCAAAAGTAAGAATCCAAGATACCTGGAGTAACGGGCAAATTTGGCCTTGGAATAGAAAATGAAGCGGGGCAAAGGCTAACAGAGTTTTGTCAAGAGAACACACTGGTCAGTGTAGACACAATTTTCCAACAACACAAGGGACAACTCTACACATGGACATCACCAAATGGTCAATACTGAAATCAGATTGATTACATTTTTTGAATGGGAAGATGGAGAAGCACTATACAGTCAGCAAAACAAGAGCTGGAGCTGACTGTGGCTTAGACCATCAGCTCCTTATTGGCAAATTCAGACTTAAAATGAAGAAAGGGAAAACCACTAGGCCATTCAGGTATGACCTAAATCAAATCTGTTATGATTATACAGTGATGAATAGATTCAAGGGATTATATCTGGTAGCTATAGTGCCTGAAGAACTATGAACAGAGATTCATAGCGTTGTACAGGAGTAACTGACCAAAACCATCCCAAAGAAAAATAAATGCAAGAAGGCAAAGTGGTTGTCTGAGGAGACTTTACAATCAGCTGAGGAAGAAAGTGAAGCAAAAAAAGCAAGGGATAAAGGGAAAGATATATCCAACTGAATGCAGAGTTCCAGAGAATAGTGAAGAGAGATAAGAAGCCCTTCTTCAGTGAACAATGCAGAGTAGTAGAGGAAAGCAATAGAATGGGAAAGACTAGAGATGTCTTCAAGAAAATTGGAGATTTCAGCAGAACATTTCATGCAAGCATGGGCAAAATAAGGGAGAGGAACAGTAAGGACCTAACTTAGGCAGAAGAAATTAAGAAGAGGTAGCAAGAATGCACAAAATAACTATACAAAAAGATCTTAATGGATGGGATAACCAGGATGGTGGTGTCACTCACCTAGAGCCAGACATTCTGGAGTTTGAAGTCAAGTGGGCTTTAAGAAGCATTAGTATAAACAAGGCTAGTGGAGGTGATGGAATTCCAGCTGAGCTCTTTCAAATCCTAAAAGATGATGCTGTTAAAATGCTGCACTCAATATGTCAGCAAATTTGGAAAACTCAGCAGTGGCCACAGGACTGGAAAAGGTCAGTTTTCATTACAAAACCAAGAAGGGCAGTGTCAAAGAATGTTCAAACCATCAGACAATTGCACTCATTTTGCATGCTAGTAAAGTTATGCTCAATATCCTTTGAGCTAAGCTTCAGCAGTACATGAACCAAGAATTTCCAGATGTACAAGCCGGGTTTGGAAAAGGTGCAGGAACCAGAGATCAAATTGCCAACATTCTTTGGATCATAGAGAAAGCAGAGAATTCCAGAAAAACATCTACTTCTGCTTCATTGACTATGGTAAAGCCTTTGACCACGTGGATCGCAATAAACTGGAAAATTCTTAAAGAGATGGGAATACCAGATTATGTTACCTGTCTTCTGAGAAACCTATATGTGAGTCAAGAAGTAATAGTTAGAATCTTACATGGAACATCTGACTGGTTAAAACTGGGAAAGGAGTTCAGCAAGGCTGTATANCAGGTTTAGAAAAGGTGGAAGAACCAGAGATCAAATTGCCAACATTCTTTGGATCATAGAGAAAGCAGAGAATTCCAGAAAAATATCTACTTCTGCTTCATTGACTATGGTAAAGCCTTTGACCACATGGATCGCAATAAACTGGAAAATTCTTAAAGAGATGGGAATACCAGACTACGTTACCTGTCTTCTGAGAAACCTATATGTGAGTCAAGAAGTAATAGTTAGAATCTTACATGGAACAACTGACTGGTTAAAACTGGGAAAGGAGTTCAGCAAGGCTGTATACTGTCGCCCTGTTTATTTAACTTCTATGCAGAGTACAACATGTGAAATTCTAAGTTGGATGAATCACAAGACGGAATCAAAATAGCTGGAAGAAATATCACCAACCTCAGATACACAGATGATAATCACTCTAATGGCAGAAAGTGAAGAGGAACTAAAAGAGCCTCTTGATGAGGGTGAAAGAAGAGAGTGAAAAAGCTGCCTTAAAACTCAACATTCAAAAAACAAAGATCATGGCATCTGTTCCCATCCCATCCCTTCATGGCACATAGATGGGGAGAAAGGGGAAACAGAGACAGATTTTATTTTCTTGGGCTCCAAAATCCCTGAGGACAGTGACTGCAACCATGAAATTAAAAGATACTTGCTCTTTGGAAGAAAAGCTGAATCAAACCTAGACAGTATATTTAAAAGCAGAGACATCAGTTTGCCAACAAAGGTCCATATAATCAAAGCTATGATTTTTTTCCAGTAGCATTTATGGATGTGAGAGCTGGACTACAAAAAAAGCTGAGCACTGAAGAATTAATGCTTTTGAATCATGGTGCTGGAGAAGACTCTTGAAAGCCCCTTGGACTGCAAGGAGATCAAACCAGTCAATCCTAAAGGAAATCAACCTTGAATATTCATTGGAAGGACTGATGCTGAAGCTGAAGCTCCATACTTTGGTCACCTGATGTGAAGAGCTAACTCACTGGAAAAGACCCTTATGCTGGGAAAGACTGAAGGCAAAAAGAGAAGAGGGCAGCAGAGGATAAGATGGTTAGATAGCATCACTGACTCAATGGACATGAATTTGAGCAAGCTCCAGGAATAGTGAAGAATAGGAAGCCTGGCATGCTGCAGTCCCTCAGGTAGCAAAGAGTCAGACATAGCGTCTGAACAACAGCAACAACTAAGGCATTATATGGAGTGAAGAAAGCCAGTTTCAAAGGACTATAAACTGTACAGTTACATTTATATAAAATTCTCAAAATGACAAAATTTGAGAGATGGAGAGCAGATCAGTGGACATTCAGATTTAAGAGAAGGCGGAAAGGATGTGAGACTATAAGAGGCAGCATGAGGGAGTTCCTTCATGGTGATGGAACAAGGCTGTAATGCTGGTTATATGAACCTACCCTTGAGATACACATCATAGTTTTACACATAAATACCTTAAAATATGAGTATATGCAAAAACTTGTGAAATCTGTTCTTTATTTGATAGTATTGTGCCAATCAACTCCTTCCATAATCTACTCTAGTTGTTTAATAAGTCACCATTGGGGAAAGCTGAACATAGGTATTCATGAACTCTCTGTGCTATTTTTGCAACTGATAATTCTATAATTATTTTAAAATGAAAATTATTTCAAATTCTAAAACTATAGAATATATATACATTTTAAAACTTAATGGACATATTAACAACAGACAAGTCACAGAAAAAAAAGAGAGAATTGTTGATCTGAAAGACTGATCTGAGGAAATCACCCAGAGCCCATCAACAGAGGAAGACAAAGAGATGAAAAGTACAAAAACATTGAGACATGGAGGACAAAGCGGTGTTCCACATAAGTCTGATGGGAATTGCAGATAGGAAAAACCGAGAAAATGTAGGAAAGAAGCTATCTGAATAGATCATGCTGAGCTTATAAAACTGATGAAAGACACGAATCCATAGATTCAAAAAGCCCAACAACTTGCAAACTGTGTAAATAACAATACACTCACCCTCAAACATACTATAATCAAACTATAGAATACCAAAGGAAAAGAGATTCTAAAAAAACAACAGGCATGGTTCACTTTATCTGTTGCTAATCATTATTTCCTTTTCATTGAAAAACAAACTGCCTGGTGCTTTCTCTTGTATTTACATTTGAAATCTGCTATCCAAATACACCAATAACTCAGAATATCTATAGTTTATTACTTTGGGGAAAAAATGAAAAACACTCTGCACTGCCTAAACTTTTGGGCAATCCCAGTAGTGAGAGCTGAGTAAATCTGACAGGCACATGGTCCTTCCTGGCCAAGAACCAATCAACAGACTGTAAGTCTGCTTTAATTTCACTCAACTTGTTTTCACTGCTATAAATAGTGAATAAATCAAACCCACCCTTCCTCCCAGCTCAGTCTGCAGCACAATGACAGTTCAGTGTAAACACCTTTCAATTAATTTGTTGGGCACTCAGATGGTACAGGAGAAGGCAATGGCACCCCACTCCAGTACTCTTGCCTGGAAAATCCCATAAAAGCCTACCAGACGGAGGAGCCTGTTGGGTTGCGGTCCATGGGGGCACGAAGAGTCGGACACAAGTGAGCGACTTCCCTTTCACTTTTCACTTTCATGCATTGGAGAAGGAAATGGCAACCCACTCCAGTGTTCTTGCCTGGAGAATCCCAGGGACGGGGGAGTCTGGTGGGCTGCCACCTATGGGGTCGCACAGAGTCGGACACGACCGAAGTGACTTAGCAGCAGTAGCAGTAGCAGCAGATGGTAGCTCTGCACACTCCTTCTACCTGAGGTATCAGGCTCTGACTTAGAACTGGGAAAATTAGNCGCACAGAGTCGGACACGACCGAAGTGACTTAGCAGCAGTAGCAGTAGCAGCAGATGGTAGCTCTGCACACTCCTTCTACCTGAGGTATCAGGCTCTGACTTAGAACTGGGAAAATTAGTGAAGAGAAAAATAATTTAGCTCTTTTTTTCTTCTTCTTCCCCTTCTCCTTTTCCTATTTAAAAAAAATTTTTTTTTCTCCCTCCTCCAACCCCACCCCTTCTTCATCTCTTTTACCTAGCGAACATGAAACTTCTCTGTGAATCAGGCAATTTCATTCAAAATGGGGTGATTTACAGTATAGAGCAATGGGCTGTTTCTGACTCTTCTATTAAGCTCTTAAATCTCTGAGTCTTGTTTTTACCCATCTCTAAAATGGTGCAAAAATAAAACCCTGTAATTCTGCTTATGTCAGAAGAAATACAGTGGTATAGCCCAACACTTCACAAACATGTTAACCATTGTATTTCACTGCAACATAAGCTGTAGTGGAAATAAAATCATTTAACTTTTTAATATATTTTTCAACTGACACTTGATTAATACATCAAGTTGAAATAAAAAGACAATCCTTAAGGATTTATTGGGACACTGTGGAAGGAATATTTATCTCTTCCTGTTTGATTTTTGGTGAATGAGTAAAGGGTGAGAGACCATTTCTTTTGGAGCTGGCCGAAAGTAGGGCTACATACATGGAGCAAATTCTTAAAGAATGAGAGTCATATGGAAAATCTACTTACAATTTCCTCATTTGGGGGATTTCCATGACTATCCCCCATTGGAAACTTTCTCCATTTTTTACAGTGTCCTTGGCTTTGATGGACTCTGACAAGTGTATTTCTATAAAGAGCAGTTAAAATGGGATATATTGGGCACTTCTCAGTTCTCAGAGTAGGAATAACTAGAAAGAACTATGTAGGAAAGAAGGCTGTATGATCTCTGACTGTATCAAGATCTCCTCAGGCACACGGATGGAAAGGTCCTCAGCTTGTCCTCTTGGATCTGGGATGGGGGTTCCACTCTGTTTCCTGAGGACCTGCATGAGGGGGTCATGTTGATGTTGTGCAAAGATGATTCAGTTTCTGGCCATAGGTCATCTTGATGCTTTTGTGGGTTATTTTTAACTAAAAAATCACAGTACAGACATATGCAAGATTTTTACTTTATTTTTATACTTATTGGCGCTCAACTCCGTAGTTTTTCATCTCTTACTCAACAAGCTACTCTCCTCTCTCTCTTCATTCTTTCTTCTTTGTTATCTCATCATTTACTTAAACTGCTGACTTTCAAAAAATTCTGTTCAGTGAGGAAATGGAAAATCACTGCCATATTCAGGCTAGGAAACTCTGACAATATTAAAAATATATACGTATGTTTAACCATCACTATACCAAAAGTCCACAGCTGGCTAACATCACACTACTTTTGAAAAGTAAACATTTTAGCGATAAATGCTTCAAGGTGACATGGAAGTATTTTATTCCTAAAATTTCCTATACAGATGATATGCATAGAGTTGATATGCATAGGGATTCTCTGGTTCCGGATAATAAATTATTCCACCAGGTTATATCCTTCACGTACACAAACCTCCAGGCTCTGTTTGTTTCAACATTCCCTGCAGCTGTTATTTAGATTTTTGCTACATAATTACTGTTTATTCAAAATCTCTCACTTGTTAGGGGACTTACCCACAGAGCTCGCACATTTAGCTTTCAAAATGTGATGATTTTTAAGCATTTTGTTCTTTGTGCTAAATGTTGAAGGTGCTTTTAGCCCTAAGCAAAATATTTGCATGATGCTAATTATATTTCTGTGAACCATCAAAATAAAGTCTGTAGAAGAATACATGGAAAATTTGCATCAAAGTTCATAATTGCAATTTCAAATATTTTGGAACAAAGAATCTTAAAACACGAGAAAGTACAAACACAGGCACACTCTTGCTTATGAACAGTAACAGGAAAGACAGCTAAGAAGTACTGAGTGCTTCCTGCGGGCCAGGCCTTCTCTGAGTACCTTCCATACTTAATCTTTAATTAACCATATGAGATAGCTGGTTTTATCAGCCCATTGAACAGATGAGAAAATTGAAACCTGGAAAGGCTACGTCAGTTGCCCAAGGCCCCTCAGCTAGTAAGTGATGCTGTCTGAATTTAAATCCAGGCATTCTGACTGCAGTGCCCAAGCTTGATCCACTACATGATACTCTCCTTATGAAGAAACTTCTCCACGTTGGTATATATTTTAAATTGAGCACCTTCTGTACTAGAAAAAGGAGAAAGAAGAAAGGGAGGAGTCTCCTTCTACTGCCCTGATTCCGGTCCCCCTTTCAACCCATCACTCCCTACACCTCCCCACTACACCCTCTACCCTGACAATAAATGGGAGAAGCCCTCACAGGGCATCCAGCTCTGTAACAGCTGCTTTTCCTCTTAAAATTTATTTAAAACATCTAGACTCTGTCTGCTGCCGCTGCTGCTAAGTTGCTTCAGTCGTGTCCGACTCTGTGTGACCCCACCAGGCTCCACCACCCCTGGGATTCTCCAGGCAAGAACACTGGAGTGGGTTGCCATTCCCTTCTCCAATGCATGAAAGTGAAAAGTGAAAGTGAAGTTGCTCAGTCGTGTCTGACTCTTCGCGACCCCATGAGCTGCAGCCCACCAGGCTCCTCTGTCCATGGGCTTTTNAGGCAAGAACACTGGAGTGGGTTGCCATTCCCTTCTCCAATGCATGAAAGTGAAAAGTGAAAGTGAAGTCGCTCATTCGTGTCCGACTCTTCGCGACCCCATGAGCTGCAGCCCACCAGGCTCCTCTGTCCATGGGCTTTTTCCAGGCGAGAGTACTGGAGTGGGATGCCATTGGCTTCTCTGAGACTCTGTCTTCTAGAAGTTGGCAATCCAAATAAACAATATGAAGAGGCATATAATTTAAAATTTAAGAAAACAATATAAGAAGGCAAATATAAAAAAACAGAGGCATGGGGAAAACTTGGAAAAACAAAGGTTGTAACCGAATTTGACAATAAAGGTGATGCAGTTTGAAGTGTATAGTTGATAAACAGCCTCTGAAGGCAATTCCAAAGCCAAATTTCAACAGGGTCTCTGTCAAGTTGTGGTGACGGCTATGAAATGGCAGCCCACACTTAGAATATTTCTGTAAAAGTATCTCATTGTTTTAAATGTAAATATCAAAACGGCCTTCCCCTCTCTGCAGTCAGTTTAACTGGCTTCCTCTTCTTCCCTCTTCTTTTCGCCTCCCCCTCTTCCTTTATGACTGTTTTCATTCCTCTGGACCAGGTGTTCATTCAGCAGCTCCTTATGGGTTCAGTCCCTGGGTCAGGAAGAACCCCTGGAGAAGGGAGTGGCAACCCCTCCAGTGTTCTTGCCTGGAGAATTCCAGGAATAGAGGAGCCTGGTGGGCTGCAGTCCATGGGGTCGCAGAGAGTCAGACACAACTTGTGGAAGACCCTGTTTCCAGGTTCTTTGAGGACTATCAGAAGCTAAAGACAACATCCCCTGTGTGGAGGAGATTACCTGCTGCAAGGTCATCTTTTAAAATTGAGATGATGATATCACCCATACCATTTAAAACTATCCAATAGCTTCCCACTGCTTAACAAAATTGGCCATTGGGTCTCCTTAAAACCCTGAGTAGATGGCCCTAACTTTTCTCTGGTTACACCCCACACTCTATCCCATTTGTTCTGCTGCTGCTGCTACTAAGTCGCTTCAGCTGTGTCCAACTCTGTGACGCTATGGACAGCAGCCCACCAGGCTCCTCCATCCACAAGATTCTCCAGGCAAGAACACTGGACTGGGCTGCCGTTTCCTTCTCCATCCCCTTTGTTCACATCTCTCCAAGCTTTGGTCAGCTCTCTGGATTCAGAGGCTCTTCGCTTTATGCCTTGATAACATCCTCTCTGCACTGAGAGCCCATATCCTAATTTACAGATGTGTGCTTCTGTGGCCATTGATTAGTGTTGATCTCCCCCACCAGACACAACCTGCAGGAGTGTGGGGAAGAGGCCAGAGAGCCCCCAAAGAGGTAAAACATCAGGGGTCAGATTGTAAAGAGGTTCGCAGGTGCCAGACTGAGGAATGGCTATTACTTTGTACGCTCTAGGGAGTCCATAATGTTTTCTGAGCAAGGAGATCAGAGACGCGCTTTAGGAAGAGAGTTGAGTCTAGTAACAAAAGTGAGGAGAGACTGAGGAAGACGGAGCAGGGGCCCATTTGGGAGGCTGTTGCTGTAGTCTGGGTAATCGACATGAGATGTTGCACAAAGGTATGGGGAAGAGAGAGAGGGCACAGACTGAGGATACTGGGCCAGATCAGCATCGATCAGTGTTTGTTGATGGGAACTGAGGGATGGGAAGGGTCCCGAAAGATTCAGCTTCAACTCTCATACACAGAAACCAAAAGGTAAGGGGAGGAGGCCCCTGCGAGGAGGAGATGGTAGAATCACTGCTGGAATTTTTGGCTGGAGGCCAGCCTGAACAGATGATGGACAGATGGGACTGGAAGACAGACTAAAGAAATGTCAGGCCAGTGAAGACGTCTGCAGCGTGTGCATGGCGACGTGTTCATAAAGAGGGGTGGAGAAGGAGGGAAAGGAGCTGGGGAACAGGAAGAGCACTGGGAAAGAAAGCAGAGAATTAGGAAGCCAAGGGGGTGGGGTTCAAGGAGGAGGCTGTGGTCAGTAACTCAGAGTGCTCTGGCAAAACTGAAGGATGGCGCACGGGAAAAGCTGGCTGACATAGAGAATAGGCATGTGGTTGCCAAGGTGGGAGGAGGGGCGGGCAGGGAAGGATTGGGAGTTTGGGAATTGCGGATGTAAACCAGTATACAGTATATAAAGGATGGATAAACAACAAGGTCCTGTTGTACAGTGCAGGATATCCTGTGATAAACAACAGTGTAAAAGAATATGAAAAAGAATATACATGCGTGTGTATTATATATACATATATATATATATATATATATATACCTGAATCACTTTGCTGTAGAACAGAAATTAATGTATGCATGCTAAGTCACTTCAGTCGTGTCTGACTCTGTGTGACGCTATGGACAACAGCCCACCAGGCTCCCCCATCCCTGGGATTCTTCAGGCAAGAACACTGGAGTGGGTTGCCATTTCCTTCTCCAATGCATGGAAGTGCAAAGTGAAAGTGAAGCCGCTCAGTCGTGTCCAACTTCACAACCCCATGGACTGTAGCCTCTGTCCATGGNATTCTTCAGGCAAGAACACTGGAGTGGGTTGCCATTTCCTTCTCCAATGCATGGAAGTGCAAAGTGAAAGTGAAGCCGCTCAGTCGTGTCCAACTTCACAACCCCATGGACTGTAGCCTCTGTCCATGGGATTTTCCAGGCAAGAGTGCTTGAGTGGGTTGCCATTGCCTTCTCTACAGAAATTAATATAACATTGCAAGTCAACTCTCCTTCAATAAAATTTTAAAAAGAAAGAAAGAAATGCCAGATGGCCAAGTTTCAAGGGAGATCTGAGTGAGCAGCCTGGTAAGGGTAAGCCCACATTGCAAGGGTTTAACTGAGACTGCAAAGGTCGGAAGTGATTCTGCTGCCTTCTGCTGCTGGACTTGATTTGATTAATTAAGTAGGACAAACAGAAACATTTACTTNGTGTTCGCTGTGGAGTCCAGCTGTGACTTTCACATTTTCCCTTCCCTAAAACCAGGGACTGAGAAAAGAGTGAAGAAGAAAAACAGAGAAATCTTCCCAGGAGCAGAGAATCCAGAGACGCGGGGCTCCAGGTCATCGCTGGTCCTGTCCTGTTGGGTGGACTTGTGCTGTTTAGGTAATCCCCTGGTGGACGCAGGAGTGGGACCATCAAGTTAGAGAAGCCAGGCTCCACCAAGCTCCATGGGATGCCCGGAGTCTTGCTGTTCTCAGGGTCTCTCTCGGCTCAGAGTTAGGTCATCAGACTGGAGACCAGGCTTACAGTTTGTGCTTGTGGGTTCTTCATGAGGCCGCCCTCATTTCTCCTCGTTACACTCTCCATGTCTCACGCCTTCACTGTTAAAGCAGGGGGAGGAGGGGCGGGCATAAAGGAAATGGTAGACATTGCCATCTTTTCTTGCTCAGACATTCCATGATTCTTGCACCTGGGGAACCTGTCCAGAACAACTCAATAGGACCCAGAGTCTCTGATTCTTCTGGGGAAATCACTTCCTTCAAAGGACACACGATGCCAGGCCCAGCCATATGTCTACCCAAGGATGAAGTCACAGAAGCACCAGCAGCAAGACAAAGTGCCATGGGGCCTTTTGAAATATTGAGGCATTTTCCCTTCTCATCATTAGAACCAGACCACACTGCTGTTCTAAGGAAGGGATCACACAAAGGAACCCCAAGAGAACTGTTCCATTCTTGGCTTTGAGTTCCGAGAGTCTTAAAGTCATGATTCTTTAGTAGCAAGAACCAAGCAGTAGGAAGGGAGAACTTGGGGAAGGGTAGATTTCTTTGGATTCAAAAAGCTTAGCATTAAACATCTGGTGCCAAGTCGAGAGGATTCAGAGCCTAGAACAGACGTTAGCAAACTTTTTATAAAGAGCCAAAGACCTCAACTNGGGAGAACTTGGGGAAGGGTAGATTTCTTTGGATTCAAAAAGCTTAGCATTAAACATCTGGTGCCAAGTCGGGAGGATTCAGAGCCTAGAACAGAGGTTAGCAAACTTTTTATAAAGAGCCAAAGACCTCAACTCAGTGACTCAGCCCCACATTGTGTAGGCAGCTCATAGACAGCAAGTAGACAAATGCTGCGCTCCCAGGCCACTTCGCTCACGAGAACAGGCTTCACCAGGTATGTCACTTGAGCCCTAGCCTAGGCTGCATTTTGGANTTGAGAGGATTCAGAGCCTAGAACAGACGTTAGCAAACTTTTTATAAAGAGCCAAAGACCTCAACTCAGTGACTCAGCCCCACATTGTGCAGGCAGCTCATAGACAGCAAGTAGACAAATGCTGCGCTCCCAGGCCACTTCGCTCACAAGAACAGGCTGCTGCACTCCCAGGCAATTTTGTTCACAAGAACAGGCTTCACCAGGTATGTCACTTGAGCCCTAGCCTAGGCTGCATTTTGGAAACCAAAGAATAAGAAAGAATAAGGTCCTTTTTTTCTCTTATGGGTCTGGGGGAAATGTTTTGGAAGGGAATGGAAGACGAAAACAAGGAAACTGAGCTGCTAGAGTAGCCTTCATTTCTTTGCCCTCATTCGGGTGGACGAGCGCAGGGGTAATCAAATCTTGCACGGGCTTGGAGGTTTGGGAACAGAAGGCCTGGTGCCCAGAACATTCTTCCTCTCTGTCGGAGGAGACAGTCCTGAAGAATGCCCCCACACCCTTCTAGGATGGCCACAGGAGAGCAGAAAAGGCCGTGTGGTGGGGTTAGCAGAGAGGATCTGAGTCGACCTGCCCACACCGCCGGCTCTCACTTTCCTCCCACAGGAAAAAGAGGAGGCTGAATTTTCCATGCTCCCAAGTAGTGGTGTGAGGAGCTGTATGGAACGTGTCTTTGGAGAGTCCTGCACTGGTTAAGAGGATGGTGAGGACTGGGGAGAGCAGACCCCATAGCAGAGCCAGGAGGTGGGCCGCACGGGGCAGTCACCTTGGTCAGAGTCAAGTGGACGCTTGGTCAGCAGAAGACCCCTCTCAGCTCCCAAGCGGTCCTCGAGATCAGCCTTGCCGAGAGAAAGGACAAATGGCATCAGTGGTGGGTGCCCAAGGAAGAACGTCCATGGAGGCTCGGGGTTCTTTCCCGGCACCATCACGTGTATAAACGGAAACTGAAATCGCTCAGTCGTGTCTGACTCTTTGCAACCCCATGGACTGTAGCCAATCAGGCTCTTCCGTCCATGAGATTTCCCAGGCAAGAGTACTGGAGTGGGTTGCCATTGCCTTCTCCAGGTGATCTTTCCAACCCAGGGATCAAACCCAGGTCTCCCGCATTGCAGGCAGATGTTTTACCAGTGAGTTGTGACACACAAATTCCTCGGTTTAAGTTCCCCCTGGGCAAGAGGAAGGAAGAGAAAAAGGGAACCAGAAACTGAGGATTAAACCTAAAGGGACATAGGTTCTAAGCAGGAATCACCTAGAATTGGCAAGATTAGGTTTTTTATCACAGCCTGAGAAGGGGTTCTGTGAGAATGAACCTAAGTTCAAGTATAGGGAAAAAATTATATTTGGGAGCGTCAGACTGTGACTATGAAACTGAATGAAACCACTTAGAATAAGAAGGAAGAAACCAAAGCAAGATCATGAAAAGGTGGGCAGGTCCCTAATGTAGACAGGGTTGGTACCTCAAGGACACATATTCAAGTCTGTCCTAGGCTTCAGGTTATATAGATGGTCACTTCAGCCCCATCAGTGAAGCTCAATGGAGTGTGAAAAGGCGTAAGTTTTGACTAGACAAAAGCAAGTCCTCATAGGTTAAGGTGCAGGGTCTTTCTTAAGCCTGTGGGTGTGGCTGGTTCATATCTGCAAGTGTGTCTAGCCCATGTAGGTGTCATCACTTCAAACAAACATGGACATCTCAGGGGCAGAGGTGGGGAAGTCGCGAGTGCTGTGTCTTCCATCCAGTTTCACAGCTGATGATTGACAGGGTAATGATCATCCGGCATCTGACACAGGGCTTGTCTGTAGTGGTCTGAATTAATTAGCTAATGAATACATCTACCATTCCCCCCTGGTCTGGTTATTCGCTCATCTTGTCACTGTCCCATAGCAATTATGCCGAACTGTAATTATCTGTTGAGCTCTTCATCTCCCCGGATGAACTCAAGAGCAAGGACAGTGTCTTCTTTATTATTTCTAGCTTCAAACTTATGTTAATAGATAAAACAGTAAAGTGAGTTTCAGAATACTCAGTGGATCACTGCCTTGTGAGAGAGAAGCAGGAGTCTGACCGAGTCCAGCCCGATCGGTGAGGGGTCGTGTCTCCTGCAGGCCACTCACCGCTGTCTTTCCCAAGTTCCATCTCACAACCTGTTGTAAACATGTAGACCCATAGTTTAAAGTGTTGAAGACATCATCTGGGATGGAATACTTGTAGCATTTTAAGGTACTTTGTTTTCATTCTATCTCAGTTTATTTCCATACAAGGACTCTCAGAATTTTAAGGTTGGTGATGATCAATCCTGAACATTAGACAAAAGATGCACCATTGACACAAATTGATGGTGGATGAAAAACTCGCTCCATCACAAGGAAGAGGAAGTGATTCTTTCCTGCTCAGAGAGAAGATTCCACAAGCCCTGCCAAATTCAAGGCAGTCTTCACATGACAAGTGATACTTGTGTGAAATTAAATGAAGAATATACAAAAAGCATAAACAGCATTAAAAAGATAAAAATTCCACCTTCACCAAAAGTTAAGGCCATTTTTGTCGAGAACATAGCATGAATCTGTCACTAGCACCACAGAACAGTTTCCATTAACTACAGCAGTTAGAGGCAGAATTGGATNAGGGTAATGATCATCCGGCATCTGACACAGGGCTTGTCTGTAGTGGTCTGAATTAATTAGCTAATGAATACATCTACCATTCCCCCCTGGTCTGGTTATTCGCTCATCTTGTCACTGTCCCATAGCAATTATGCCGAACTGTAATTATCTGTTGAGCTCTTCATCTCCCCGGATGAACTCAAGAGCAAGGACAGTGTCTTCTTTATTATTTCTAGCTTCAAACTTATGTTAATAGATAAAACAGTAAAGTGAGTTTCAGAATACTCAGTGGATCACTGCCTTGTGAGAGAGAAGCAGGAGTCTGACCGAGTCCAGCCCGATCGGTGAGGGGTCGTGTCTCCTGCAGGCCACTCACCGCTGTCTTTCCCAAGTTCCATCTCACAACCTGTTGTAAACATGTAGACCCATAGTTTAAAGTGTTGAAGACATCATCTGGGATGGAATACTTGTAGCATTTTAAGGTACTTTGTTTTCATTCTATCTCAGTTTATTTCCATACAAGGACTCTCAGAATTTTAAGGTTGGTGATGATCAATCCTGAACATTAGACAAAAGATGCACCATTGACACAAATTGATGGTGGATGAAAAACTCGCTCCATCACAAGGAAGAGGAAGTGATTCTTTCCTGCTCAGAGAGAAGATTCCACAAGCCCTGCCAAATTCAAGGCAGTCTTCACATGACAAGTGATACTTGTGTGAAATTAAATGAAGAATATACAAAAAGCATAAACAGCATTAAAAAGATAAAAATTCCACCTTCACCAAAAGTTAAGGCCATTTTTGTCGAGAACATAGCATGAATCTGTCACTAGCACCACAGAACAGTTTCCATTAACTACAGCAGTTAGAGGCAGAATTGGATAAATTAAACTGATGGTCCACCGCTATCAGTTTTCTATTCTACCTAACAATTACCACAAACTGTTAGTGGCTTAAAACAACACAAACTTACCTTACAGTTCTGGAAATCAAAGTATCAGCAGGGTTGCATCTCTTCCGGAGACTCTAGAGGAAAACTCACTTCTGTGCCTTTCTCAGCTTCTGGAGGCCACCTGCATTTCCTGCCTCATGCTCCCTTCCTCAAATCATTCCGCCCTCTGTTTCTGACATCACCTCTCTGTCTCTGAATCTGACCACCCTCCCCCCCCACCTCTCTTATATAACGACACTTGGGATTACATTGGCACTACCTGAATAATCTAGAATAATCTCCCTACCTCAGTTCAGTTCAGTCACTTAGTCGTGTCTGACTCTTTGCGACTCCATGGACTGTAGCACACCAGGCCTCCCTGTCCATCACCAACTTCTGGAACTTTCTCAAACTCATGTCCATCAAGTCGGTGATGCCATCCAACCATCTCATCCTCTGCCATCCCTTTCTCCTCCTGCCTTCAGTCTTTCACTACTTCAGCATCACTAACTTAATCATAATAGCAAGTTCCTTTTGACATTGGTAATATATTCATGGGTCCCAGAAATCAGTACATGAACATCTCTGAGCAGGGGGTAGATTATTTAACCTATAATACCACTCATAACACGAAGTCAGAACCAGAGCAAGCCTGCCACAAATCCCGTGATCTGCCTGACCCTGGATGACTCCAGACTCAAGGTCTGGAGCAACCAGAAAAATAAGCAGCTAGAGCTCTTCTCATCATTTCCTCTCCCCTTGCTCCATCGTGTTCTACATTCAGTCAGAGATGGTCAGAACACAATCAGGAAAGAAGTGAGATTGGGATCCCGGGGACCAACAGAGGCACACTGCATCCTGGGAAATGTATGTCCTACAGGTTAAAAGCTGAGGGAAGGGTCAGAGGTCCCTGGTAGAAATGCATTCTGGGAGTTGCAGGCTGTCATGTTTGAACTCTGTCAGAGACTCTGAGAACCAGGTAGTGAAGATAAGAATGCAGTCCGCCTCTGGTCAGGAGAATTGATTGAGATAAATGATGGCTAAAGAAGGCATTGTGCGCATCCTCTTGCCATTTATCGAAGGAGCTGAAAAGGGGCTTTGGTCTCCTCTTTTGGTTTGGCTTCTTTCAGTCCAGGAGTCCTGCTCTATAGTCTAGAGAGATCTTTTCATATCTGAACCACAAATGAGAGCTAAATTCAAGTTCTGTCCTTTGGCATTCCTGCTGCTGCTGCTGCTGCTAAGTCACTTCAGTCGTGTCCAACTCTGTGTGACCCCATAGACGGCAGCCTACCAGGCTTCCCCGTCCCTGGGATTCTCCAGGCAAGAACACTGGAGTAGGTTGCCATTTCCTTCTCCAATGCATGAAAGTGAAAAGTGAAAGTGAAATTGCTCAGTCGTGTCCAACTCTTAGCAACTCCATGGACTGCAGCCTACCAGGCTCCTCTGTCCATTGGATTTTCCAGGCCAGAGTACTGGGGTGGGGTGCCATCAGCATTCCTAAGTCCAAGCAAAACAAGGAGTAAAGATTTCCAGTTCTCTTATGAAAGATGTAATTAAGACCAATCCACTCACTGAGGACAACTAAAAAAGCCGGAAGAGAAAAAATATTAAAGCACCAAAGAATAAACATGTTAGTAAGGAATTGCTGGGTTCAAATCTAGGAAAGGATAAGAACTCAGAAACGAAAACCCAGTGGTCAAAGCTGCCTTCGTCCTGAAAGCATTTGCTTATAAGAAAGAAACAGCTGGATACCGAGTCTGGCAGGTTTTCAGGCTCAAGAAGATGAAAGTCAAAGCCTGGAACACACTAAAAATACTGTGTTAAAAAAAAAAAATCCCCTATTTAAGCTGGGAACCCAAAGAACCTCAGCCTCAGAATAAGATGAACCAGCAGGAAGCCTTTTAGTGACCCATAGCCCAGTTTTACCACATCTGGGCAGTGAAAGAAAATTCAAGACTTAGATGAAGGGAATCCTAGACTAGNTCCAGGCTCAAGAAGATGAAAGTCAAAGCCTGGAACACACTAAAAATACTGTGTTAAAAAAAAAAAAATCCCCTATTTAAGCTGGGAACCCAAAGAACCTCAGCCTCAGAATAAGATGAACCAGCAGGAAGCCTTGTAGTGACCCATAGCCCAGTTTTACCACATCTGGGCAGTGAAAGAAAATTCAAGACTTAGATGAAGGGAATCCTAGACTAGAAATACCTTTAGGTACCCAGCAAAAATAAATGAAAAAGCTCTCAGGAGAGACATGTCCTTATCTTAGGTCTCATAATTAATATTGTAAATAATTTTCCAAAAGCAATGACCAGCACATGGTGAAAGATAACCAGACCTACTCAGAAATCAGAAGCTAGAAATTCAGACACCATACTCCATAAGCTAAAAGAAGCAGGAAGACCAGAGGTACAAAGCCCTAACTATGAGATGCACAAATACTTAGCTATTAGAATTATCATATTCAAATGATAAAATAGTTAGGCTTACTGTGTTTTAGAGGTACAACACAAGCTTAAAAGTTTTAGCAGAGACCTCAGAACTGTATTTAAAAAAAACTGTGGCAGAGCTGAAAAAAAACAAAACAAATAGAAATTACATAGTTTTAAGATGCATTCTCAATAGAGGGTTTAATAGTAAACTGTCCATAGCTAAAGAGAGACTTGGCAAAGTGGAAGATGAGAGAGAAGAAACTGTGAAATGCAGCACAGAGAAACAGAGATGGAAAACACAAAAGTAAGAGACTCCAAGGATTCCCGAGAAAGTTCAACAGGTTTTTGAAGTTCCAGAAGAAGAGAGGGAAAAGAAGGAAGCAGAAGCAATATCTGAATAAAGAAATAATTTGGACAGGGATGCCAGATTCCCTGAATATTCCATCAGAGCTTCACTTCCCCAAACACTCCCCGGTTAGCAGCCTGGTTAGTTCAGAGCGCATGGGAGTACCCTAGGAGGAAGCAGTGCCTAATGCCAAACACCAGTCTGAACACCTCAGCTATGAAGAAGCCCAAATGCTCTGATGGAAGTGAGGCAGTGAGCCGGAGGAACAAGGGAAGGAATGTTCCAACCTGAGGAAGTAGCATATGCAGAGACTGGACGCCAGGAGGAAGGAAGCGATAAAGGCAGAGAGGGAGAGAGAATATAAATGACTCTAAAAACAGAACACCGTTCAGTATGTCTGGGACATAGAAGGTGGTGACAAGAAGATTAAGGAAGTCCCCAAAGGGACATGAAGAACCTCATGGCCATGAGGACACTTAGGTCTCATTCTGTGGGGTATGGAACATAAGAAGGGCTATTAGAAGAATCAGTCTGGGTAGAGCAGGGAGAGTCGATTAGAGTAGGGACCACTCAGAGACTGTTCTAAGTCATCCAGACGACAGCTAAGGGCGACCTGCTTCAGGTAGTGGCACTTAAGAAATGACGATACCTAATGCTGAAGAAGGGTGCAGAAAACAGGCACTCTTAAACGCTGCTGTTGAGATACTTGATGCAACTGTTTGAAAAGCAATTTAGGAATTTATCTGTTGCTGTTGTTCAGTCACTCAGTAGAGTCCAGCTCTTTGCAACCCCATGGTTTGTAGCACACCAGGCTTTCCTGTCCTTCACCATCTCCCGGAGCTGGCTCAAACTCATGTCCATTGAGTCAGGGATGCCATCCAACCATCTCTTCCTCTGTCATCCCCTTCTCCTCTCGCCTTCAATCTTTCCCAGCATCAGGGTCTTTTCTAATGTGTCAGCTCTTCACATCAGGAGGCCAAAGTATTGGAGCTTCAGCTTCAGCATCAGTCCTTCCAATGAATATTCAGGATTGATTTTCTTTAGGATTGATTGGTTTGGGAATACATAACAAAGCTTAAAAACGGCTATAAGCTTTGACTCAAAAATTTTCCTTCTAGGATTTATTTTAAATAATTAAGAACGTGTAGTTTATCTCAATATTAATTATGAAAGGAAAATGCTGAAAACAACATAAATGTCCAATGCTGGGCATCATATATATGTACCCAAATAATACTTTTGACAGTAAAATCATATTTTAAAAGATTCAACTTTCTCTTTATGCTTTTATCTTTAATTTTTTCTGTTGATCTATATGAACTACTTTGTAATCAGGAAGAAATTAGTGAAAATGTTTAGAATTTATGAAAACATATACAAAAATTTACAAAGAACACAGGAACAAGTTCCAAAATGAAAATTATGCAAAGCATATGCTTCAGTCACCAGAAAATAAAATTCAAAAGTAACATCATATGTATAAATGTCTCCTGCCAGGAGGATGCAAGTAATACTACATTGTGTTTATTTCTCAAATTAATTAGAACTGGTTTGAGTCCCCACATTCCAGACCGATGTGAAGTTATGGATTCCACTCTTAGACATTTATCCACTGTGGGTCCCTTACACTCTTCTAAGGGGTTCATTTTAGGCAGTTTAAGGAGGAATGCAGGCAGGCTTTAATTCTCAGGCTGAGAAGAATTCTAGCTTNAAGCCCTAACTATGAGATGCACAAATACTTAGCTATTAGAATTATCATATTCAAATGATAAAATAGTTAGGCTTACTGTGTTTTAGAGGTACAACACAAGCTTAAAAGTTTTAGCAGAGACCTCAGAACTGTATTTAAAAAAAACTGTGGCAGAGCTGAAAAAAAACAAAACAAATAGAAATTACATAGTTTTAAGATGCATTCTCAATAGAGGGTTTAATAGTAAACTGTCCATAGCTAAAGAGAGACTTGGCAAAGTGGAAGATGAGAGAGAAGAAACTGTGAAATGCAGCACAGAGAAACAGAGATGGAAAACACAAAAGTAAGAGACTCCAAGGATTCCCAAGAAAGTTCAACAGGTTTTTGAAGTTCCAGAAGAAGAGAGGGAAAAGAAGGAAGCAGAAGCAATATCTGAATAAAGAAATAATTTGGACAGGGATGCCAGATTCCCTGAATATTCCATCAGAGCTTCACTTCCCCAAACACTCCCCGGTTAGCAGCCTGGTTAGTTCAGAGCGCATGGGAGTACCCTAGGAGGAAGCAGTGCCTAATGCCAAACACCAGTCTGAACACCTCAGCTATGAAGAAGCCCAAATGCTCTGATGGAAGTGAGGCAGTGAGCCGGAGGAACAAGGGAAGGAATGTTCCAACCTGAGGAAGTAGCATATGCAGAGACTGGACGCCAGGAGGAAGGAAGCGATAAAGGCAGAGAGGGAGAGAGAATATAAATGACTCTAAAAACAGAACACCATTCAGTATGTCTGGGACATAGAAGGCGGTGACGAGGAGATTAAGGAAGTCCCCAAAGGGACATGAAGAACCTCATGGCCATGAGGACACTTAGGTCTCATTCTGTGGGGTATGGAACATAAGAAGGGCTATTAGAAGAATCAGTCTGGGTAGAGCAGGGAGAGTCGATTAGAGTAGGGACCACTCAGAGACTGTTCTAAGTCATCCAGACGACAGCTAAGGGCGACCTGCTTCAGGTAGTGGCACTTAAGAAACGACGATACCTAACGCTGAAGAAGGGTGCAGAAAACAGGCACTCTTAAACGCTGCTGTTGAGATACTTGATGCAACTGTTTGAAAAGCAATTTAGGAATTTATCTGTTGCTGTTGTTCAGTCACTCAGTAGAGTCCAGCTCTTTGCAACCCCGTGGTTTGTAGCACACCAGGCTTTCCTGTCCTTCACCATCTCCCGGAGCTGGCTCAAACTCATGTCCATTGAGTCAGGGATGCCATCCAACCATCTCTTCCTCTGTCATCCCCTTCNTTTAGTTCTTCTTCACTTTCTGCCATAAGGGTGGTATCATCTGCATATCTGAGGTTATTGATATTTCTCCTGGCAATCTTGACTCCAGCTTGTGTTTCTTCTAGTCCAGTGTTTCTCATGATGTACTCTGCATATAAGTTAAATAAACAGGGTGACAGTATACAGCCTTGACATACTCCAGCCAGCATCAAAAAGTCTACAAACAATAAATGCTGGAGAGGGTGTGCAGGAAAGGGAACCCTCTTACACTGTTGGTGGGAATGCAAACTGGTAAGCCACTATGAAGAACAGTGTGGAGATTCTTTAAATTTTAATATAATTTTTAAAGTTTACTTTCCATTTACAGTCATTGCAAAACATTGACTATATGTCCCATGTTATACAATAATCCTTAAGTCTGTCTTATACCCAATAGTTTGTACTTCTTTTCCCCCAACCCTATATTACCCCCTCCCCTCTCCCTACTGGTAATCACTAATTTGTTCTCTGTATCTGTGAGCCTGCTTCTTTTTTGTCATATTCACTGGTTTGTTGTATTTTTTAGATTCCACATATATAAGTGATATCATACAATATTTGTCTTCCTCTGTCTGACTTATGCCACTTAGCAAAATGCCCTCCAAGTTCATCCATGTTGCTGCTAATGGCAAATTTTTGTCCTTTTTATGGCTAATATTCCACCTCATCTTTATCCATTCATCTGTTGATGGATACTTAGGATGCTTCCATATCTTGGCAATTTGTAAATAATGCTGCTTGAATATTGGGGTGTGTCTTTTTGAATCACTGCTTTTGTTTTCTTTGGATACATACCCAGGAGTGGAATTACTAGGCCATATGGTAGTTCTATTTTTTAGTATTTTGAGAAACTTCCATACTGTTTTCCACAGTGACTGTGCTAGTTTACCAATTTTTTTTTTTTTTTTTTTTTTTGATGATAGCCATCCTGGCAGGTGTGAGGCGATATATTTCACCAGGGATGGTTTTGACTTGCATTTTTAGTGATGTTGAGCATTTTTTCATGTTGACCATTTGCATTTACTCTTTGGAAAAATGTCTATTCATTGCTTCTGCTCATTTTTTAATTGGGTTGTTTGTTTTGATACTGAATTGTATGAGGTATTTATATAGGTTGGATATCAATCTGTTATCAGTCATATCATTTGCAAATATTTTCTCTCATCCAATAGATTGTTTTTTTCATTTTGTTGATGGTTTCCTTTGCTGTGCAAAATGTTTTAAGTTTAATTAGATTCTATTTGCTTATTTTTGCTTTTATTTTCTTCACTTTAGGAGATGGGTCCAAAAAACATGGCTGTGGTTTATATCAAATAGTGCTCTGCCTATGTTTTTCTCTAGGAGTTTTGTAGTATCCATCAACCATATATTTAAAAATGGTTTTTAAAACCATTTTGGTTTCAGCTTTTAAAAATCTATGCTATAATACATTTCAAAGAGAAAAAAAAGAGATCAGTTCAATATATGTCAAAATATCATTTGATAACATTCAAAACTTAATGCAGGCTAAAAGTATTTTGGTAAAATGAAAAGGGTTATTTATTAGATATAGCATAAAAGTATAACATATATGTGTACATATAGTAAATACACTTCATCAAACTGCCAGTCAAGATCACCCTTAATGAACACTGGAATTGTTTCCTGTGAAATAAGGAATAAAAAGGAGTTGTTCAGCACTCCTCTTATGTAACTTTAACTTGAAAGATAGTGTAATAAGACAGGAAAGTACACTGAAATAAGATAAGGAAGGCAGAGTCAGATATATCATAGTTTTCAGATTACACCATTTTTTATCTACAAAACTCAAGTGAATTAATTTAAGCTATTATAATTCATAACAGGAGTTAGTACAGAATTAAGAGAAAGAAGAGAGGAGAATGACTGGGAAAGTGAAAATAAAAAGGATATGGCAAAAAAAATAAATAAGAAAAGACAGAAACCATTGTCTGCCTTGTCATAAACACCAAATTCTAAGTGCTATCCTCACTGGTGGAAGTCTAACTCAGTAACAGAAGATGCTTTCTTTCCAGGGATTATATATTGAGTGCATTTTATAAGCCAAGAATTGTTTATGTTCTTTTAGAGAGTGATGGACAGTTTTGAGTTGTGCAGAGACTCAGACACTGTGAGGAGAGAAATGTCTTCATGCCCAGGCCCCAGAGTCTCGATGCACTCACTGATACACCTGGAGCTTCATTTGTGTAACTGGGGACTGAAAGAGGAGTCGGAAGAGGAAGGATGAGCAGGGATTTTTTATTCTTTTTCTGTCTCCTTGAATAGTGTTTAATCCATGAAACTGAACTATAATATTTCTTGAGACTTTTGGTGGGTTCATGGGCAAGAGGGTACACACGGAGGTGAAGAAACTGAGAGAAATTTTTGAGGCTCTGAGCACAGTCTGGGCTATTACAAGGCTCAGGAGACAAAGTATCAGTGACTGGGTAAGACGCGATTATCTTCTCCTTTGAGGAACCCAACATTACTCTGGTACCCACCAGGAAGTAGAAACTTTTGGAGCAACTGTAGGGATCACCTTGGTACGAACATTGACATTCTTGTGAGCTTAGACTTCCCTGTAGCTCAAACGGTAAAGAATCTGCCTACGATGCAGGAGATCAGGGTTTGATCCCTGGGTGGGGAAGATCCTCTAGAGAAGGGCATGGCAATCCACTCCAATATTCTTGCCTGGAGAATCCCATGCACACAGAAGCCTGGTGGGCTACAGTCCATGGGGTCACAAAGAGTCAAACACGACTGAGTGACTAACACACATTCTCATAGGCAGGAGGGGCTTAGACCCAAGTGACCTTCAGGGGCTGCAGACTTAGATAAATGGGAGCTAGAGAAGAAAGGTGGAGAGACACTGGACGGTCACCCTTGTAGACAATCTGATTTGGAAACTCACACAAGCCCTGCCCTTTTGGACTGCCAGATACTAACGTGATACACATCAAGGACACCAATTTCTAATACTTCAGGGCATAGGAAACTGACTCACTGGTTTTAAAATTCATATGGCAACACAAAAGCTCAAAAGGAGGGAAGGCAATCTTAAACAAAAAGACTTTTTAAAAGCCTGAAGATTTAAACCCCCATATACGAAGACTTATTGTAAAGCTTTAGCAATTAAGATAGTGCAGCACTTCAATAAGCATAGACAAAAAGACCAATGGAGCAGAATAGGAGTTATACCTGAACAAAAACTTAACTTACAACAAAGGGGATACTGTCATATTCTTTTCAGAGGTGAAAGGATGATTTTTTTTTTATAAACAGTGCTGGGTCAATTGGTTATATAATGGAGGAAAATATATATTGACCCCTACCTCACATCAGAAACAAAAATGAATTTCAGATGAATCATAGGCCTAAATGTAAACAGTAAAAATAATAAATCTTTGAGAAGATAACAGAAAATCTCAAGACCATAGAACAGGCAATGATTTTATAAATAAGACACAAAGGGTGGTCATCAGTAAAGAAAAAAAATGAAATATTGTACAATGTTAAAATTAAGAGCTTCTGTTCACCAAAAGACATCATTAACAGAGTGAAAGTATCAATAGGATACTATTAAAACTATTAATACTTTACAGAGTATTAAAGATACTCTGCAAAGTATCTTTATAGGTAGGACAGATATTTGCACAGAGTAGGGCAGGATACTTGCAATACATATATCCAACAAAGCCTTATACCAAATATATAAAGAATCAAAGAAATCAATAAAAAAAAATCCCACAGCTGACTCAATTAAAAAGTGTGCAAAAATTCTAAGTTATTTCACAAAAGAAAATATACAAATATTCAATAAACATATGACAAAATGTTAGATTTCCTTAGCCATGAAGGAAATGTACTTTGAAACCACTAAGAGATACTACTATACCTCCATCCAAAGGGTAAAAATGAAAATAAGAATACCAAGTACTGGAAAAAATACAGAGCAACCAGAATTCTCGTAGACTACTGCATATACAAATCAGTTCCAATCACCCCACAAAACTATTTGGTAGTATCTACCGAAATTAAACGTATGCATAGTCTGTGACCCTCTAACTTCACTCTTGAGTATATATATACTCAACAGAATATGTATATACTCAACACAAACACAGCATATGTTCATCAATACATGTATTAGAATTTTTAGAATTTTCAGAAACCACACTATTTTTAGGAGCCAAAACCAGAAAGTTACTATCTAAATGTCCACTAACCAGGAATGGGTAATAAATAGCAGAGTATTTGCACAAAGGAATATTATATGGCAACAAATATGAATGATCCAGAACTAGTTACGTCCATATAGTAGAGCTACTATTATGTCCGCTATACAGAATAATTGAGGCTCGAAGAAAATTAAATAACTGGCACAGGGTCACATAGACCGTATGTGGTAGAACACGGACTGGGATTGAAATGTCGAAATCCAAGGTCATATTAAAGATTACTCTAGCCTTTCTTGAGGTTCTCTTTAATCCTTCCCAATAACCTTCATTACTCTATGCTTTTTTCTCTATTTGTCTGTTCTACCTGGAACACCCTTACCTCTCTACCAAGAAAATTTCTACTCAGTTTTCAAGGACCAGCTTAAGGTCTTTTCCTCCCGTGAAGTGTTCCTTTGTACCTCCACCTCCTTTATCATCTCCAGCTGTTTACAGCAGAGATTCCAAAGGACCATAGCAGGTACTGTAAATGAGGGAGGCAGCAGATTATGATAGGGAGTCAAGAGGACTGTGACAAAATGCAGCAGGCAAACACCATCTAAAAGTAAGACCAACTACTCCATTCCAACTGATTGCTGCAAGTCAGAAATACAGTATCCTGAAGCCAAAAGTCTGGGTTTTCCTATGCATCTTTCTTATAAATATGGCTTTCTAAAATTAAAACCAGACACAAATTAAAAAACAAACAAATGTATCAAGCAAACACAGTATGTGCAAACACCAGATTTAGCTTACGGATCCCAGTTGCCACCTCTGTTTAATTTGGCAGGGTCAAACAAACTCTAGCTGATTAAAATCTGACTTCTTTCATAGGGGTTTTGCCTTCTTCCTGCTAGAGGTACTCTTCAGATATGGCAGATGAGCGTTGCCTACTAAAGTTCTAAGCCACTCCCTGGTAGCTCAGATGAGAAAGAATCTGCCTGCAATGCAGGAGACCTGGGTTCGATCCCTGGGTCAGGAAGATCACCTGGAGTAGGAAATGGCAACCCACTCCTGTATTCTCATCTGGAAAGTTCCATAGACAAGGAGCCTGGTGGGCTACAGTCCATGGGGTCACAAACAGTCAGACACAACTGAGCAACTAACACTTCACTTTCACATGAACACCCCAAAAAAGCCTTTGAGGAAGGGATGGAAGAAATGGTTTGGGTCCCCTTCAAGCCTACCACCACTCTTCAATAGCCTATGATGTCAGTTCAGTCAGTCAGTTCAGTCGNTGTCATATTCTTTTCAGAGGTGAAAGGATGATTTTTTTTTTATAAACAGTGCTGGGTCAATTGGTTATATAATGGAGGAAAATATATATTGACCCCTACCTCACATCAGAAACAAAAATGAATTTCAGATGAATCATAGGCCTAAATGTAAACAGTAAAAATAATAAATCTTTGAGAAGATAACAGAAAATCTCAAGACCATAGAACAGGCAATGATTTTATAAATAAGACACAAAGGGTGGTCATCAGTAAAGAAAAAAAATGAAATATTGTACAATGTTAAAATTAAGAGCTTCTGTTCACCAAAAGACATCATTAACAGAGCGAAAGTATCAATAGGATACTATTAAAACTATTAATACTTTACAGAGTATTAAAGATACTCTTCAAAGTATCTTTATAGGTAGGACAGATATTTGCATAGAGTAGGGCAGGATATTTGCAATACATATATCCAACAAAGCCTTATACCAAATATATAAAGAATCAAAGAAATCAATAAAAAAATCCCACAATTAAAAAGTGTGCAAAAATTCTAAGTTATTTCACAAAAGAAAATATTCAAATATTCAATAAACATATGACAAAATGTTAGATTTCCTTAGCCATGAAGGAAATGTACTTTGAAACCACTAAGAGATACTACTATACCTCCATCCAAAGGGTAAAAATGAAAATAAGAATACCAAGTACTGGAAAAAATACAGAGCAACCAGAATTCTCGTAGACTACTGCATATACAAATCAGTTCCAATCACCCCGCAAAACTATTTGGTAGTATCTACCGAAATTAAACGTATGCATAGTCTGTGACCCTCTAACTTCACTCTTGAGTATATATATACTCAACAGAATATGTATATACTCAACACAAACACAGCATATGTTCATCAATACATGTATTAGAATTTTTAGAATTTTCAGAAACCACACTATTTTTAGGAGCCAAAACCAGAAAGTTACTATCTAAATGTCCACTAACCAGGAATGGGTAATAAATAGCAGAGTATTTGCACAAAGGAATATTATATGGCAACAAATATGAATGATCCAGAACTAGTTACGTCCATATAGTAGAGCTACTATTATGTCCGCTATACAGAATAATTGAGGCTCGAAGAAAATTAAATAACTGGCACAGGGTCACATAGACCGTATGTGGTAGAACACGGACTGGGATTGAAATGTCGAAATCCAAGGTCATATTAAAGATTACTCTAGCCTTTCTTGAGGTTCTCTTTAATCCTTCCCAATAACCTTCATTACTCTATGCTTTTTTCTCTATTTGTCTGTTCTACCTGGAACACCCTTACCTCTCTACCAAGAAAATTTCTACTCAGTTTTCAAGGACCAGCTTAAGGTCTTTTCCTCCTGTGAAGTGTTCCTTTGTACCTCCGCCTCCTTTCTCATCTCCAGCTGTTTACAGCAGAGATTCCAAAGGACCATAGCAGGTACTGTAAATGAGGGAGGCAGCAGATTATGATAGGGAGTCAAGAGGACTGTGACAAAATGCAGCAGGCAAACACCATCTAAAAGTAAGACCAACTACTCCATTCCAACTGATTGCTGCAAGTCAGAAATACAGTATCCTGAAGCCAAAAGTCTGGGTTTTCCTATGCATCTTTCTTATAAATATGGCTTTCTAAAATTAAAACCAGACACAAATTAAAAAACAAACAAATGTATCAAGCAAACACAGTATGTGCAAACACCAGATTTAGCTTACGGATCCCAGTTGCCACCTCTGTTTAATTTGGCAGGGTCAAACAAACTCTAGCTGATTAAAATCTGACTTCTTTCATAGGGGTTTTGCCTTCTTCCTGCTAGAGGTACTCTTCAGATATGGCAGATGAGCGTTGCCTACTAAAGTTCTAAGCCACTCCCTGGTAGCTCAGATGAGAAAGAATCTGCCTGCAATGCAGGAGACCTGGGTTCGATCCCTGGGTCAGGAAGATCACCTGGAGTAGGAAATGGCAACCCACTCCTGTATTCTCATCTGGAAAGTTCCATAGACAAGGAGCCTGGTGGGCTACAGTCCATGGGGTCACAAACAGTCAGACACAACTGAGCAACTAACACTTCACTTTCACATGAACACCCCAAAAAAGCCTTTGAGGAAGGGATGGAAGAAATGGTTTGGGTCCCCTTCAAGCCTACCACCACTCTTCAATAGCCTATGATGTCAGTTCAGTCAGTCAGTTCAGTCGNTGTAGAAACAGATCAAGTCATTGACTACGGAGTAGGAAATTAGCCAAGTTCTCTCTTGACCACCTCAATGTCCTTGGTATGAGACAAGCCATCTGTTGAGAGCCAGTGGGGACAGAAAGAGGAGGACTCTCAGGAGATTGGGGAAGTGATGGAGTTTTGAAATAGCTGTTCTGGGGAATGGGCTTGGGAATCAACCAAAGACTTGCAAGAAGATTAGCAAAGGGAAACACTAGAGCCTTGGACATGACTGGCTCCCGATGAGCATGCTCTTCCTCTCTCTGTTTCCAGTCCCTGCTGGGGGAATTGGGAAATAGGGAGGAAAAAGATTAAGCCTGTTCAGAGTAAATAGAGTCAAATTTGTAAATACAATAACATCTGGCAAGTTGTGCAATTTGATTGCATTTGGCTAAGAGCTGAGTTGCTTGTTTGTTTAAACTTACTTTATTTTTTAATATTCTTTTTAAATTGAAATATAGTTAAGTTACAATATTAGATTAGTTTCAAGTGTACAGTGGCATAATTCAATACGTTTACAGATTATACTCCATTTAAAGTCACTATAAAATAATGACTATTTCCCTGGGCTGTATATTAGTGTCATTCTTAAAAATCTAAGGATGCGTTAGTGGTTGTCCCCCTCATATGTCCATTTAGTTCACTAGCTTGTCCCCTGTAAAGCCAAGTGGGTCCTAGGAGTGAACTCCCACCAATTTAACTAAGTAGAATCTCTAATTGCAGTTGTCACGCTAGTGTCATTACCAGAGTATATCAGTATGGCCAGTATGGCTTCTGGCTCATGGTATATGGCCATTGATTTGGCAAATATGTTGTCTTCTTGTCAGAAAAGAGTGGTAGAAGCAGTCTGCACTCATGGGAGGCCAAACGATAGTATACACTTACAGGTTCTCTCTAGCTTTTCAGTTAACTCATGTCATCTGTCGTAAGACAGTCCCAAGGGCTCCAGGCTATCTGGAAATTCTGTAAAATATTTCATTGCTCTACCATACTGATGACATTATGTTCATTGAACTGATTAGCAAGAAGTGGCAAATATGTTGGAGGCCTTAGTAAATGTTTTATTTTAGAATTNATTGGGGAAGTGATGGAGTTTTGAAATAGCTGTTCTGGGGAATGGGCTTGGGAATCAACCAAAGACTTGCAAGAAGATTAGCAAAGGGAAACACTAGAGCCTTGGACATGACTGGCTCCCGATGAGCATGCTCTTCCTCTCTCTGTTTCCAGTCCCTGCTGGGGGAATTGGGAAATAGGGAGGAAAAAGATTAAGCCTGTTCAGAGTAAATAGAGTCAAATTTGTAAATACAATAACATCTGGCAAGTTGTGCAATTTGATTGCATTTGGCTAAGAGCTGAGTTGCTTGTTTGTTTAAACTTACTTTATTTTTTAATATTCTTTTTAAATTGAAATATAGTTAAGTTACAATATTAGATTAGTTTCAAGTGTACAGTGGCATAATTCAATACGTTTACAGATTATACTCCATTTAAAGTCACTATAAAATAATGACTATTTCCCTGGGCTGTATATTAGTGTCATTCTTAAAAATCTAAGGATGCGTTAGTGGTTGTCCCCCTCATATGTCCATTTAGTTCACTAGCTTGTCCCCTGTAAAGCCAAGTGGGTCCTAGGAGTGAACTCCCACCAATTTAACTAAGTAGAATCTCTAATTGCAGTTGTCACGCTAGTGTCATTACCAGAGTATATCAGTATGGCCAGTATGGCTTCTGGCTCATGGTATATGGCCATTGATTTGGCAAATATGTTGTCTTCTTGTCAGAAAAGAGTGGTAGAAGCAGTCTGCACTCATGGGAGGCCAAACGATAGTATACACTTACAGGTTCTCTCTAACTTTTCAGTTAACTCATGTCATCTGTCGTAAGACAGTCCCAAGGGCTCCAGGCTATCTGGAAATTCTGTAAAATATTTCATTGCTCTACCATACTGATGACATTATGTTCATTGAACTGATTAGCAAGAAGTGGCAAATATGTTGGAGGCCTTAGTAAATGTTTTATTTTAGAATTAAATTCTGTTCCTGATCAATAGTAGGCATTTAATAACTTGAATGATTGACCAAATACAAGCAACTGAGCAGCCTGTAGCAGCTGTCTGCATGCTGTGGAAGCCATTGTTTAGAAGAAAGCTTTGTCATGAAAAGATCCCCACAAAGAGCAAGGAATTCACCTATACCCCACCTGTGAAGACCAGAAGAGCTTACATAACGGTTGCTGCTGTTTCTGCTTTTGAAGGCAGAACTTTTTTTTTTTTTCTTAAAAAAAAAAAAAAAATCCTTTGAGGTTACCATCCTTGGAAGCTATAGTAATCCAAATGGTAAGGCACTGGCATAAAATCATACATATAGACCAATGAAACAGAAATAAAAACATGCATCTATGGTCAGCTGCTCTTTGGGAAGGGTGCCAAGAACACCCTTGAAGGACAGTCTTTCAACAATGAATTGGTGCGTGGAAAATTAGATATCTACATGTAGAAGAATGAAGTTGGTCTCATGCCCACCCCACCCCATTTTTGCCTTCTCTCTCTAGCCTACTTCTTCTCTGATCTCCGGTCAGAAGAGCAACCTGTCTATGACCTCACGTTGCCTCACAGCATATCTAGGCTATCATATATCACTGCCCACAGGTTTGCTGGTGCTAGTTCAGCCAAGAAGGGTTCTAACTCCAGAGTGAGCTGGACCATAAAATTCCCAGGAGGTAAGTAAGCATGAACAATGGATTCTTTTTGGCTTCCAAAGTTCTTGTTTCTTTTTCTCTGGCTCCCAACCTGACTTGAACTATGCTTTCCCTCTCTGCTAAAATCCCAGATTCAAATTCCAAAGACCCAATTCTGGAATGGTGGCAGGAACAGCCTCTCAGACCTGTGCTCTTCAGTGAAACAGGCATAACTGTGACAATTACTTTTAAAAACGTAACCATTTAAAGTCTGTACAGATTGTCCTGAGGGCATATAGCCAATGAAGAAATGTATATTCAAGAAAACCTAAGTCTCAGTAAGAACTGTGAGAATCTATGGCATTTGAGCTATGAACTGCTCCCCGCCTCTCCCTGCCCCCAGAGAAAAGTAGGATGTATTCTTCTGCTGTAATTCGTAGGTTATGAAGAAGGTGGCACATAACTGGTCTTGGGTCACAGAGAAAGTACTTGAAACAGTCAAAGAGAATGACTATTTTCTGCAATTTCACACTCACACAAAAGGGCAAAAAGGGAGCCTCATGATCCTGCTTGGAGAGTTCTTACACGGTCACAGCCCAAGTGGTCTAGTCTCGGAATGGACACTTATTTGAAGAAGCACAGCTCAAATATGCATTTCAGATTTACTCACCTCTCCAAGAATTTTTAAAAATCTAAGTCATAATTCGTGATTACTCTTTAAACCCCGTTTAACTCTGGTGGCTCAGCTGGTAAAGAATCCGCTTGCAATGTTGGAGACCTGGGTTCAATCCTTGGGTTGTAAACATTCCCAGGAGAAGGGAAAGTCTACTCACTCCAGTATTCGGGCCTGGAGCGAAATCCAGGGGCTGTATAGTCCANCAAATATGCATTTCAGATTTACTCACCTCTCCAAGAATTTTTAAAAATCTAAGTCATAATTCGTGATTACTCTTTAAACCCTGTTTAACTCTGGTGGCTCAGCTGGTAAAGAATCCGCTTGCAATGCTGGAGACCTGGGTTCAATCCTTGGGTTGTAAAGATTCCCAGGAGAAGGGAAAGTCTACTCACTCCAGTATTCGGGCCTGGAGCGAAATCCAGGGGCTGTATAGTCCATGGGGTCACAAAGCGTGGGACTTGACTGAGCGCCTTTCACTTTCACTCACTTTCAACTCTTCTCTAGAACCTACTGAATCCTCAGGGCCTCACACTCTCCTCCACAACCCCCCTCTGCCGTCCTCTCCAGTGGGTCTGCTAGAGTCTTTTCCTCTCTTTTGTCCCTTCCCCCTCCCCAGTCTAGGGGCTTCCCTGGTGGCGCAGTGGTAAAGAATCTCCCCGCAATGTAGGAGATCCAGGTTGGATCTCTGGGTCGGGAAGATCCCCTGGAGAAGGAAATGGCAACCCACTCCAGCATTCTGGCCTGGAGAATCCCATGGACAGAGAAGCCTGGCAGGCTACAGTCCATGAGGTCACAAAGAGTTGGATACAACTGAGCGATTAACACACACACCTCCCCCATCTATGCAGTTGGCAGAGGAGACAAAGGAGGAGAATAGCAGGACAGCCAACACCCAAGTGATTTTGCCCAGCTGCACTTCAGTCACATTACGCTTCCACGGTTTTGGACTTTATCGTAGTGTTTTTGTGTATGTTGTTTAAATTTGTGTTTGTAAAAGAATTACTGTGTGTTAGTGGAGTTTGTTTGTTTGTTTGTTTTGGCAAGTTACCTTCTTTCTGTGGACAATGGCTTCTGTGTGCCTCACTGGTGCCCTTCGTCTATATGTGAGTTTGACTATCTTAGCGTTATGGGTTAATTTCCCTTTCTGGGAAAAAAGCCTGCCTCTCACCTCTCACAACTCATCAACCCAGGTGGCTGGCAGAGCAGATAGACTGGCAGCCAAGCCCACGAGCGGGCAAGGGAACAGCTGCTTCTCGACTTTGTTGCAGCTGCCCCAGGGCTTGAGCCTGTTTAGAGTCTGAGCGAGGAGGCTTCCTTTGTATGCGGGCTTGTCTGGCACGCAGTAGGAGCTCAAGAAAGCTGCTCTGGTTCTGTTTGTCGCTCGGTGTGGCAAAACTGCTGGTCTCTTCTGTGTCGCACCAGTAACTCTCATAGAAGGGCAGTGAGGGTAACTCAGGTGAACGTGGCTACCATCACAAAAGCTGGAGACAAAGTTCATGTTTGGTCACTGCAGGAGATCATTCAAACTGTTTTCAACTCTGTCCTATATCCAGAGTCTTCTCGGATCAGGGTCACTGTTGCCCATGCCCTCAAGAGTTGTCTTGTTGAGGCCTGTCTTGGCTCAACTATATTTCTTTAGTTACCTAGGAAGTAGACTTTCTGCAGAGGGACATGGATTTCCTTCCTCGCAGGCCAATCTGACCTTTCCCTCCCTTAGCCACCAAGAAACTGAGCCCATGTTCATGAGCAAAGGCTGCTAAGGCTAGGAGGCTCTTGCCAGATGCTGCCCCCTGCCTTCACTTTGACTTGATCCTTGTCTAAAAGCCCAGGGGAGATTAAAGGCGCTGCCCACGTCTCTCTACAAAAGATGCTATATTACTTCATCCGCGTTTGTGAATGCCCAACACAGCCAACCACTCCAATGATGTCAGAGTGTCCCAGAGTAGACAGCCGCTGGAAAACCATTCAGCACAGCATGCGATTCTAAAATATAGTGCTCTCAAAAGTAAATATAGACACTAAAGGGAATGATATGAAGTTTAAATCGTGGCATAAAAATATGTTATGTAAGATTCTAACCTTCATGTTCAGTCCTTTTCTCTCAGGACACCTTTCCCTGATTCTTGTTGCAGCTGCCCCAGGGCTTGAGCCTGTTTAGAGTCTGAATGAGGAGGCTTCCTTTTGTATGCTGGCCTTGAGTCATTTTTGCTATTATAGTTCCAGATCTTTTGACATGCATACATACATTTACCATAAAATCAGATTGCACTGATTTTGTGCATACTGATTTGAAACCTGCTTGTCCACTTAATGTGCTTGTGCTTAGTCGCTCAGTCGTGTCTGACTCTTTGCGACCTCATGGACTGTAGCCCACCAGGCTCCTCTGTCCATGGGGATTTTCCAGGCAAGAATACTGGAGTGGATTGCCATTTCCTTCTCCAAGGGATCTTCCTGACCCAGGGATCAAACCAGGGCCTCCTGCATTGCAGGCAGATTCTTTACCAACTGAGCTGCCTTTTTAGATATTTCATGTTCATGAACTGGAAGAATTAATACTGCTAAAATGTCCATTCTACCCAATCTACAAATAAATGCAACCCCTATCAAAATTCCAGTGGTGCTTTTCACAGAAATAGGAAAAAAAATCCTAAAATTCATATGGAACCAGAAAAGACCCTAAGTAGCCACAAAAAATTTTTAAGCAAGAACAAAAAGTGTAGGCATCACACATCCTGATTTCAATATATATTACAAAAATTGAAAGTGAACATGAAAGTCACTCAGTCCTGTCTGACTCTTTGTGACCCCATGGACTATATAGTCCATGGACTTCTCGAGGCCAGAATACTGGAGTGGGTAGGGTAGCCTTTCCCTTCTCCAGGGAATCTTCCCAACCTAGGGATCAAACCCAGGTCTCCCGCATTGCAGGTAGATTCTTTACCCGCTGAGCCACAAGAGAAGCCCATTACAAAAAATAGCACAAAGCAAAATAAAGTGAAGAACAGTGTACTGAAGTTTGCCTATAAATAGAAACCTCATTTAAATGGCGCCAGGAGGGGCACTCTCATGCTCTACCACTGGAATTCAACTGCAGACCCGGCTAGAAGAGCTGCACCTTTGCAGCTCCACAGGAAGAAAGTTACAGCATGACTACCCAGGAGGAGGAAGGAACAATTTCTCCTTGCCTGGCAACAGCCCAGCCATTGAGAGCGTCACAACTCAGCCGATGAAAATCCACTACACTCTAAATTCTGTTTTCTCCAGTGGACTCCAAGGTTTATAACAGACTCTCCCACTTCTCCTTGCTCTCTCTATATATAAAGTTACTCTCTTGTATTCTCCAAATTCACCTATGCTGTGCCACAGATTGCATGTCCTCAAACACAATGTTCTTGCTGTTCCCAAATAAATCCATTGTGCTAGTAAAAGAACTCGCTGCATTTTGAGGGTTTGGAATTTGGAAGCAGCTTTTCTAGCCCAGGATCTCACTGAGGCTGTAAATGTGCCATCAGTTAGAGGTGCTGACTTTGGAGTCTTGACTGGACCTGTGATGTCTGCTTCCAACTTCACTCATGTGACTGTGGCCAGGAGGCACCTGTCCCCGAGGATGTGGCTCTCTCTACTGTTAGAGTCTAACTGGAGCCAGGAAGGGGAAGGCTAGGTCTGAGGTTTAGTCTCTAAGAAAGCTGAGGCCCTGGGAACTCCCACAGACAGTATAGCTTGACCAATAGGAAAAAGCCCCTAAGAAAGCCCGCGCGTGTGGGAATCTAGCCAATTAGTAGGTGCCAAGAGACCCTTGCAACCAATCCGCCCTTACCAAATCCCTGTCTTTGTTCTAAGTTTATAAATACTGCTGTAATTCAGGGCTCAGGGCCCTCTTGCCTTACTCCACTGTGTTGGACGGGGCAGGGGTGCCCTAACTCGAGTTAGCAATGAATAAACTCCCTTTTTGCTTTTGCATTACTTTGGTGGACTTGCTCTCTCAGTCTATTCGGGCACTTGGACTCGGAGCATAACATCTACAAGGCTGCTAACAACATGGCTCCTCCCAGAACGGGTAATCCAGGAGACAGTGGGTATGACTAAGACAAAATCTGCACTGTCTTTTATAATCTGATCTGAGGGACATGCCATCACATCTGCTATGTTCCATTGGTCACACAAACAAATCTTACAGAGCATACAAATTATACAGACTATTCAGTTCAGTTCAGTCCAGTCACTCAGTCATGTCCGACTCTTTGTGACCCCATGAATTGTAGCACGCCAGGCCTCCCTGTCCATCATCAACTCGCTGAGTCCATCTGAGAGGGTACAAGCAGGAAAGCCAGGGGTCTCCAAACGGAGGAAATAGCCTGCAAGTGTCAGACATTTTTCTCTCTCTTAAGCAGCAGAAGGAAACAAACTAGCAATATTTTTTCCTTCTCTATACAAATTTAAAAGGAGATTTCTCTTAAAATACTCTGTTGCCATAATGACACCTAAACCTGAAGTTAACCAATGCCTTTTCTTATGGAAATGTTCATCTTAAGTTATGCTAATGTACTATGCAATTACCCCAAACTCTGTCTTCAAGTTGGTTCCAACTCTTGGCTCAGAACCTACTTTACAAACTAGTACGTTATACTCAGATATTGTTCCCCTAATCTATGTAAATGAAAGTATTTCTATGGTGATCTGCCCTTCTTCAAGATTCAAGTTAATCATTTTATGGCCCAGGATGAACCATTTGGTGCCAAGACTATCCCCAAATGCATCTTATGGGTGAGGGGCCTGGTGCCATTCTGAGTTTTAACACATTCCTTTCTTTCATTAACAGACTGCTAGATAATCACCATGGTGTGATCACTCATCTACAGCCAGACATCCTGGAATGTGAAGTCAAGTGGGCCTTAGAAAGCATCACTACTAACAAAGCTAGTGGAGGTGACAGAATTCCAGTTGAGCTATTTCAAATCCTGAAAGAAGATGCTGTGAAAGTGCTGCACTCATTATGCCAGCAAATTTGGAAAACTCAGCAGTGGCCACAGGACTGGAAAAGGTCAGTTTTCATTTCAATTCAAAAGAAAGGCAATGCAAAAGAATGCTCAAACTACCACACAATTGCACTCATCTCACACGCTAGTAAAGTAATGCTCAAAACTCTCCAAGCCAGGCTTCAGCAATACATGAACTGTGAACTTCCTGATGTTCAAGCTGGTTTTAGAAAAGGCAGAGGAACCAGAGATCAAATTGCCAACATCCGCTGGATCATGGAAAAAGCAAGAGAGTTCCAGAAAAACATCTATTTCTGCTTTATTGACTATGCCAAAGCCTTTGACTGATCACAATAAACTGTGGAAAATTCTGAAAGAGATGGGAATACCAGACCACCTGACCTGCCTCTTGAGAAAT
>SJYW01013170.1:150432-173534 GCA_006410735.1 Raphicerus campestris | reverse complement strand
TCTATTTGCCATGAAGTGATGGGACCAGATGCCATGATTTAGTTTCTTGAATGTTGAGTCTTAAGCCAGCTTTTCCATTCTCCTCTTTCACCTTCATCAAGAGGCTCTTTAGTTTCTCTTTACTTTCTGTCATTAGAATGGTATCATCTGCATATCTGAGGTTGTTATTTTTCTCTGCAGTCTTAATTCCAGCTTGTGATTGATCTAGCCCACATTTCAGATGATGTGCTCTGCATACAAGTTAAATAAACAAGGTGACAATATACAGCCTTGATGTACTCCTTTCCCAGATTTGAACCAGTCTATTGTTCCATGCCTGGTTCTAAATGTTGCTTCTTGGCCTGCATACAGATTTCTCTGGTATTCCCATCTCTTTAAGAATTTTCCACAATTGTTATGATTCACAGAGTCAAAGGCTCTAGCATCACTGAGGAAGCAGAAGTAGATGCTTTTCTGGAATTCGCTTGCTTGTTCTATGATCCAATGGATGGCAGCAATTTGATTTCTGGTTCCTCTACCTTTTCTAAATTCAGCTTGTACATCTAGAAGCTTTGGTTCATGCACTGCTGATGCCTAGCCTGAAGGATTTTGAGTATAACCTTCAGTTCAGTTCAGTTCAGTTGCTCAGTCATGTCTGACTCTTTGCGACCCCATGAATCGCAGCAACCCAGGCCTCCCTATCCATCACCAACTCCTGGAGTTTACTCAAACTCATGTCCATTGAGTCGGTGATGCCATCCAGCCATCTCATCCTCTGTCGTCCCCTTCTCCTCTTGCCCCTAATCCCTCCCAGCATCAGGGTCTTTGCCAATGAGTCAACTCTTCGCATGAGGTGGCCAAAGTATTAGAGTTTCAGCTTTAGTATCAGTCCTTCCAATGAACACCCAGGACTGATCTCCTTTAGAATGGACTCGTTGGATCTCCTTGCAGTTCAAGGGACTCTCAAGAGTCTTCTCCAACACCACAGTTCAAAAGCATCAATTTCGGCACTTAGCTTTCTTCACAGTCCAACTCTCACATCCATACATGACTACTGGAAAAACCATAGCCTTGACTAGACAGACCTTTGTTGGCAAAGTAATGTCTCTGCTTTTGAATATGCTATCTAGGTTGGTCATGACTTTCCTTCCAAGGAGTAAGCGTCTTTTCATTTCATGGCTGCAGTCACCATCTGCAGTGATTTTTGAGCCCCCCAAAATAAAGTCTGACTCTGTTTCCACTGTTTCCCCATCTATTTCCCATGAAGTGATGGGACCGGATGCCATGATCTTCGTTTTCTGAATGTTGAGCTTTAAGCCAACTTTCTCACTCTCCTCCTTCACTTTCATCAAAAGGCTTTTTAGTGCCTCTTCAGTTTCTGACATAAAGGTGGTGTCATCTGCATATCTGAGGTTATTGATATTTCTCCTGGCAATCTTGATTCCAGCTTGTGCTTCTTCCAGCCTAGCATTTCTCAAGATGTACTCTGCATATAAGTTAAATCAGCAGGGTAACAATATACAACCTTGACATACTCCTTTTCCTATTTGAAACCAGTCTGTTGTTCCACGTCCAGTTCTAACTGTTTGCTTCCTGACCTCCATATAGGTTTCTCAAGAGGCAGGTCAGGTGGACTGGTAATCCCAACTCTTTCAGAATTTTCCACAGTATATTGTGATCCACACGGTCAAAGGCTTTGGCATAGTCAATAAAGCAGAAATAGATGTTTTTCTGGAACTCTCTTGGTTTTTCCATGATTCAGAAGATGTTGGCAATTTGATATCTGGTTCCTCTGCCTTTTCTAAAACCAGCTTGAACATCTGGACGTTCATAGCTCACATATTGTTGAAGCCTGGCTTGGAGAATTTTGAGCATTACTTTACTAGCGTATGAGATGTGTGCAATTGTGCAATAGTTTGAGCATTCTTTGGCATTGCCTTTCTTTGGAATTGGAATGAAAACTGACCTTTTCCTGTCCTGTGGCCACTGCTGAGTTTTTCAAATTTGCTCATATATTGAGTGCAGCACTTTCACAGCATTATTTTTTAGGATTTGAAATAGCTCAACTGGAATTCCATCACCTCCACTAGCTTTGTTCATAGTAATGCTTCGTAAGGCCCACTCGACTTCACACTCCAAGATGTCTGGCTCTAGGTGAGTGGCCACACCCTCATGGTTGTCCAGGTCATTAAGACCTCTTTTGTATAGTTCTTCTGTGTTTTCTTGCCACCTTGTCTTTATATGTTCTGCTTCTGTTAGGTCAAAACTTCACTGTGTCCTTCACTGTGCTCATCTTCACATGAAATGCTCTCTTGGTATCTCTAATTTTCTTGAAGAGATCTCTAGTCTTTCCTATTCCTATTCTTTTCCTCTACTTCTTTGCATTGCTTAGTTAAGAAGGCTTTCTTATCTGTCCTTGCTATTCTCTGGAACTCTGATTCAGTTGGGTGTATCTTTCCCTTTCTCTCTTGCCTTTCACTTCTTTTTCCTCAGCTGTTTGTAAAGCCTCCTCAGACAAGCACTTTGCCTTCTTGCATTTCTTTTTCTCTGGGATAGTTTTGGTCACTGCCTCCTGAATGGTGTTATGAACATCCGTCCATGGTTCTTCAGGCACTCTGTCTACCAGATCTAACCCTTTTTAGTCTACTCGTCACTTTCACTGTGATGAATAATCATAAGGGATTTTATTTAGGTTATACCGAAATGGCCTAGGGATTTCCCTACTTTCTTCAGTTTAAGCCTGAATTTTGAAATAAGGAGCTCATGTTCTGAGCCACAATCAGCTCCTAGTCTTGTTTTTGCTGACTATAGAGCTTCTCCATCTTTGATTGCAAAGAACATAATCAATCCAATGTCAGCATTGACCATTTGATGATGTCCATGTATAGAATTGTCTCTTGTTTTATTGGAAAAGGGTGTTTGTTATGACCAGCACGTTCTCTTGGTAAAACTGTTAGCCTTTGCTCTGCTTCATTTTGTACTCCAAGGCCAAACTTGCCTGTTACTCCAGGTATCTCCTGACTGCCTAATTTTGCATTCCAATCCACTAGGATGAAAAGAATATCTTCTTTTGGAATTAGATCTGAAAGGTCTGTGGGTCCTCATAGAACTTGTCAGCTTCAGCTTCTTCAGTATCAATGATTGGGACACAGACTTGGATTACCCTAATGCTGAGTGGTTTGCCTTGGAAGGAAACAGATCATTCTGTTGTTTTTGAGACTGCACCCAGGTACTGCATTTTGGACTTTTTTGTTCGCTGTGAGGGCTACTCCATTTCTTCTAAGGGGTTCTTGCCCTCAATAATAAATATAATGGTCATCTGAATTAAATTTGCCCATTCCTATCTTTTAGTTCACTACTTCCTAAATTGTTGATCGTCACTCTTGCCATCTCTTGCTTGACCATGGCCAACATTCCATGTTCCTACACAATATTTTTCTTTACAGCATCAGACTTTACTTTCATCACCCGACACATCCACACCTAAGCATCGTTTCCACTTTGGCCCAGCCACTTTTTCTTTCTGAAGCTACTTAAATTACCCTCCACTTTTTGCCTATAGCATTCTGGACACATTCCAACCTGTGTAGGGTGGGGCTTATCTTCCCCAAACAATGAACAAGCCCAATAAACACTTTGTAGGTTGGCCGGAACTAACTGAATTTGCAGTTCAATCCAGCTATAATGTTCCAAGACTTTGATGGGTGACTGGTTAGGTCACTCAAGTTCAGTTGTCAAGTTACCCCATACCTAGGTAGAGCTCAGTGGTCATGCAGCACGGTAACCAAGGAATCGAGAGAAACAAAATATTGACTGTTTGAATTAAACATATCAGTTTATTAGATGTGAGCACAGACATGAATGATTGATGGCAATATGTAAAACACACAGATGTCTCTTACCTAACCACCAGCCCTTTCTCAGCTAGAATTAGTCAAGTTTCCCACCTGAGTGGCTAGAAGCCAGATTTCAGCCTGGCTATGGCTCTGGCTCACCTTGGTTGTACTTCTTTCTCCCAGTCCTGCCCCAACTAACTCTAACATCCCACGTTTTGCTCAGCTAGTCTTTACCTTCTCTGATAGTTCTTTCTCTAAGTGNGCTATGGCTCTGGCTCACCTTGGTTGTACTTCTTTCTCCCAGTCCTGCCCCAACTAACTCTAACATCCCACGTTTTGCTCAGCTAGTCTTTACCTTCTCTGGTAGTTCTTTCTCTAAGTGTATGCCAGCTGCAAGGATGCTGCCGTCACTGTGTGCAGCTGACCCTTGAACAAGGGTTTGAACTTCCCAAGTCCACTTATATGTGCATTTTTTTCAGTAGTAAATAATACAGTGCTACTTGAGCTATGGTTGGTTCAATCTGTAGACATGGAATCACAGATACAGAGGAACGGTAGATCTGGGTGAACTGAGTATATAAAGGGCTGACTATAATTTATACTGGATTTTCTACCATGCTGGGAGGTTTGGGGCCCCTGTGCCCTCCTTGTTCAAGGCTCAAATGTATATACACCTAAGGCTTTCTCTGTGGCTTGTATCTTTCTACCTCACCTCCCACCATGGAGATTTCAACAAGTGAACTGGGGAGCTGAGGAACTGAATACTTGGACACCAACATGCATGGCTGATTCTGTCCCCATTTGGCACATTCTGTGGGTGGCTCCATTCCTCTCCGTGTTAGACTAATTGCTCGGCTACATGGGTGTTTGCTGCTGCTTCTGAGCATCTTTGTCTCTGCTTTCCAAGGGCTCACTTGACTATCGGCCATTTGACAGCCCTCAAGTCTTCTCAGTTCCAAAGGGATCACATTGGTTATTCGGAGAGACCAGGCAGTGTAATGTGGGGATTAAACATACAGAACTTTGGAATATCCACATATGGCTTTGTTCACTGGGTGATGAGGGATGAGCTACCTCACCTTTTTGTGTTAGGTTAAATAGGGGGAATAATACTTCAGTTTAACGATCACATTGGTCAGGTCCCGGCAGGAAACTGGTTTCACGTTATGTTGTTCAAATGAATGGATTACTCACAGAGGTGTGAGCAAGGATGAGGGACAAACAAGGGTTGTTGAGGCACCTGGAGAGCAGCAGTAGGAAGCCATTAGCATCCCTAAAGCTGAAAGGCGAAAAGGAGGAAGAGCCCACCCGTGAACCAGAAGTGTGGAAGAGATGCTGTAGAGTGGCTGGTGCAGCTAAGGCTGGAGGTGCAGCCTGAAGTGCGGAGAGAACGAGGAAGACATTTCCCAGCGTCTCTCTCACCTCATCTGCAGGTGCTACCTATGGGCTGAATGGAATGGGAATCAGGAGACAAGAGAGCCTGGCAAGTGAAGCTAGAGAGCGGGGCTCCCAGGCGCAGAGCAGGGCACAGAGGGTTTAGTGAAGAGGCTGAAGAACCAAATGAGACAAGCAGCACAGGATTAAATGAGAAAATATACAGTATACTTTCCACAGGACCTGGCACATAGCTACTGCCCCGCAGAGTGACTGTGGTTGTTGTTAGCATCAATCACTAAGGCTTGCAAGGTCGCCGGACTTTCTGGTTATACCTGAGGCCATCTTTGCCCCTCTAAGCAAGTCGTGAGGCTTGGTTCAGTAACGCACTCTCACTGGGTCTGCTGACACCAGAGCTTTAATGATCTAGTTTTTGTTTTCATCAGGTGAAATGTAGGCTGTTTAACCTGTCCCCAGATTTAGAGCAAGAAAGAATAATTTCTGAGCAAAGTTCTTTTGAGAAATCTGTCCATTGGGTACCACAGATCCCTTTACATATGGCCTAAGACTTTGCTTTGTCCCTCTTATCTAATGAGCCAAGACGAAATGGTCATGCTAATGGAAACTGCTTTGCACTCCAACTGCTGCAGCCCAAGCATAAAATCCATGATTTCGTAAGGGCTTAAAAATGTCTTTTAAACTCCCTTGCCTCACCACTATTCGGCTGCCTGCTGTCTTTCCCGTTTTTGTTTTTGTCCCTGTCGCTGGCCCGGGGTGTCAGAGGAGCTGATGCTCCCTGCCCCCTTTACTGCCTCTGATCACGCCCCTCTCTTTCCTCACCTTTCCTTTTTTCCCCTTAGANTGGAGAGCAGCAGTAGGAAGCCATTAGCATCCCTAAAGCTGAAAGGCGAAAAGGAGGAAGAGCCCACCCGTGAACCAGAAGTGTGGAAGAGATGCTGTAGAGTGGCTGGTGCAGCTAAGGCTGGAGGTGCAGCCTGAAGTGCGGAGAGAACGAGGAAGACATTTCCCAGCGTCTCTCTCACCTCATCTGCAGGTGCTACCTATGGGCTGAATGGAATGGGAATCAGGAGACAAGAGAGCCTGGCAAGTGAAGCTAGAGAGCGGGGCTCCCAGGCGCAGAGCAGGGCACAGAGGGTTTAGTGAAGAGGCTGAAGAACCAAATGAGACAAGCAGCACAGGATTAAATGAGAAAATATACAGTATACTTTCCACAGGACCTGGCACATAGCTACTGCCCCGCAGAGTGACTGTGGTTGTTGTTAGCATCAATCACTAAGGCTTGCAAGGTCGCCGGACTTTCTGGTTATACCTGAGGCCATCTTTGCCCCTCTAAGCAAGTCGTGAGGCTTGGTTCAGTAACGCACTCTCACTGGGTCTGCTGACACCAGAGCTTTAATGATCTAGTTTTTGTTTTCATCAGGTGAAATGTAGGCTGTTTAACCTGTCCCCAGATTTAGAGCAAGAAAGAATAATTTCTGAGCAAAGTTCTTTTGAGAAATCTGTCCATTGGGTACCACAGATCCCTTTACATATGGCCTAAGACTTTGCTTTGTCCCTCTTATCTAATGAGCCAAGACGAAATGGTCATGCTAATGGAAACTGCTTTGCACTCCAACTGCTGCAGCCCAAGCATAAAATCCATGATTTCGTAAGGGCTTAAAAATGTCTTTTAAACTCCCTTGCCTCACCACTATTCGGCTGCCTGCTGTCTTTCCCGTTTTTGTTTTTGTCCCTGTCGCTGGCCCGGGGTGTCAGAGGAGCTGATGCTCCCTGCCCCCTTTACTGCCTCTGATCACGCCCCTCTCTTTCCTCACCTTTCCTTTTTTCCCCTTAGATCTTGTTTCACATTTCCCACTCTTCTCAGTTTTCATGCTTGAAGGCTGGCCTCTCAGTCAACACTGCCAGCCAATCAAATCAGTCTTGTGGTTCAAGGAGATGGACTGATTAAATCACCGCAGGTGAGATAAAAATCTCTGGTTCCTTGACTCTTCTTGGCTGCTTGGTGTGGCTCTGCACTCCAGGTTTGAGGTTTCTAAAGGGCTGAATGTGATGACTAACCTCCTCACACCCGTGCAGGCTAAGGCACTTCAGTCGTGTCTGCCTCTTTGCAACATGGCCAGGCTCCTCTGTCCACGGGATTTTCCAGGCTAGAATACTGGAGTGGGTTGTCATTTCCTTCTCCAAGAACCTCCGTGCACTGTAGTAAAGTCTGACTGTTCAGTTTGGTTGAGTCTGTGCTGAAGATAGAGTGAGCCAGTGACCTGGGTATAGATTAGAAAAGCAGAGAGGTGTGACTCTAGGGACAGAGTCTTAAATCCCCCTCAGGGTACGAAGGTGAACCAACATGAAATACTGAGTTATTTTGGAACCAGGTGCCAGGTGTTTCTATACAGCCGCTGAAGTGCTTGGCAGGTCCTCAAAGAACACTTCTTCCAACCTGTGTAAAAGGAGCTGGGGGAGGAGACAAGGGTTATATGGGGACCATTCAGCAAAGTTTTACTGGGGGAAATAAGCTGACTTTGGGGGTTCAGTTGACTCACTTGAAAATTGACTTTTTGAGGTCTCTTCCAATGAACACAGGAAGCCTTCTCCTCTAGAGGGCTAAACGTGTGATGGGCCTATTTGTACCCTGGTACTTTTTTTCTTTTGAATATTCTTTGCAACAGGGAACTAGTTTAAGTTTTAGAAATCATTAGTTTTTACCTGTAATACAAAACTGAAATTACTGGAATAAATTACTTCTCTGCATCTAGATTGAGATGTTAACTTCTGACAAGTGAAAAAGGTATCTTCTTAAAGTTTACTTAGGCTTCTTTTAAAATTGATTGTACATCTCTAATAACGCAAAATGAAGTGGATGCAGAACATTTTTTTATTAAATATTGTGTTGGCTCAGAAAGACAAAATCCACAGGCCCTGACCTTAATTGAAAACACTGATGGATAAACAAGATAAAGTTAAAAAATTATTAGAAAAATTTAAAACCAGACATGTATATATTTTAGGAATCTAAATATTGGCTACATTACTGAGCCTAAATTGCGTGGTCCTTAAAGTATATGCATTGAATAATCATTATTAATGGAACATGAAATGCATGAATTTCATCATTCTTGTTATATTTACTTTGAAGACTTAAAATTTGGAAGCTATTTAGAAAACAATGCTGTATACTGTTAGGATTCAATCCAAGGTATAAATTTGGTCGTAAGAACCAGGCTGGCTGGATTTAACAGGATTAAGCTTGGCTTTCAAAGTTATTTCTGAAAGGAACAACAAATGACCTTCATACTGTAACAAGTCTATCTAGATACCATTTACCCAGCATGTCCAGGTCTCCGCTACAGTAAATAGTAGTTGTTTATTTATGAAAAAGGTCAGAATTAAAGTATGTTAATGAACAGACTCTTGAGAGTCCCTTGGACTGCAAGGAAATCCAACCAGTCCATTCTGAAGGAGATCTGCCCTGGGATTTCTTTGGAAGGAATGATGCTAAAGCTGAAACCCCAGTACTTTGGCCACCTCATGCGAAGAGTTGATTCATTGGAAAAAGACTCTGGTGCTGGGAGGGATTGGGGGCAGGAGGAGAAGGGGACGACAGAGGATGAGATGGCTGGATGGCGTCNCTTTGGGGGTTCAGTTGACTCACTTGAAAATTGACTTTTTGAGGTCTCTTCCAATGAACACAGGAAGCCTTCTCCTCTAGAGGGCTAAACGTGTGATGGGCCTATTTGTACCCTGGTACTTTTTTTCTTTTGAATATTCTTTGCAACAGGGAACTAGTTTAAGTTTTAGAAATCATTAGTTTTTACCTGTAATACAAAACTGAAATTACTGGAATAAATTACTTCTCTGCATCTAGATTGAGATGTTAACTTCTGACAAATGAAAAAGGTATCTTCTTAAAGTTTACTTAGGCTTCTTTTAAAATTGATTGTACATCTCTAATAACGCAAAATGAAGTGGATGCAGAACATTTTTTTATTAAATATTATGTTGGCTCAGAAAGACAAAATCCACAGGCCCTGACCTTAATTGAAAACACTGATGGATAAACAAGATAAAGTTAAAAAATTATTAGAAAAATTTAAAACCAGACATGTATATATTTTAGGAATCTAAATATTGGCTACATTACTGAGCCTAAATTGCGTGGTCCTTAAAGTATATGCATTGAATAATCATTATTAATGGAACATGAAATGCATGAATTTCATCATTCTTGTTATATTTACTTTGAAGACTTAAAATTTGGAAGCTATTTAGAAAACAATGCTGTATACTGTTAGGATTCAATCCAAGGTATAAATTTGGTCGTAAGAACCAGGCTGGCTGGATTTAACAGGATTAAGCTTGGCTTTCAAAGTTATTTCTGAAAGGAACAACAAATGACCTTCATACTGTAACAAGTCTATCTAGATACCATTTACCCAGCATGTCCAGGTCTCCGCTACAGTAAATAGTAGTTGTTTATTTATGAAAAAGGTCAGAATTAAAGTATGTTAATGAACAGACTCTTGAGAGTCCCTTGGACTGTAAGGAAATCCAACCAGTCCATTCTGAAGGAGATCTGCCCTGGGGTTTCTTTGGAAGGAATGATGCTAAAGCTGAAACCCCAGTACTTTGGCCACCTCATGCGAAGAGTTGATTCATTGGAAAAAGACTCTGGTGCTGGGAGGGATTGGGGGCAGGAGGAGAAGGGGACGACAGAGGATGAGATGGCTGGATGGCGTCACTGACTCAATGGATGTGAATCTGAGTGAACTCCAGGAGTTGGTGATGGACAGGGAGGCCTGGTGTGCTTCGATTCATGGGGTTGCAGAGTCGGACACGACTGAGCGACTGAACTGAACTGAATGAACAGACTAAGGATAATAGTTGTCTAGACCCTCTTGCTCAGAGAAGGCAATAGTAACCCACTCCACTACTCTTGCCTGGAGAATCCATGAACAGAGGACCCTGATGGGCTGCAGTCCATGGGGTCGCAGAGAGTCGGACATGACTGAGCAACTTCACTTTCACTTTTCACCTTCATGCATTGGAGAAGAAAATGGCAACCCACTCCAGCATTCTTGCCTGGAGAATCCCAGAGACGGTGGAGCCTGGTGGGCTGCCGTCTATGGGGTCACACAGAGTTGGACACAACTGAAGCGACTTAGTAGCAGCAGCAGCAGACCCTCTTGCTATACCCAAAGACAAAGCTAACGATAACCTATATTCAGGCATGTGTTTGACTAGTGAGCAGGAAATCTTGGTCTAGGAAGAATTAATTTTTTAAAAAAGCTGAGATAGTCAAGTGAGTTATATTATTCCAGTCCCAATTTAACAGTCAGCATTTAATCCACTTCCTTTCTCATCCCCAATCCTAGCTACGGCTGATGGGAATAATAAACCAAGACCATCAAAAACTGGAGGAGACATATATATACCTATGGCTGATCCATTTGATGTATGGCAGAAACCAACACTATATTGTAATTATCCTTCAGTTAAAGATAAATTAAAAAAAGCAAACAAATAGGAAAAACCAAGGTATAGTTTGTCTGTTTTTTATAGGATAGTCATTAGTTCAATCAGTTAATGAATTGTTAACTCAATAAAGTTATCAATGGGAGAGGTACAGAAGAGTCATTAGTGAAGGAATATTCTCATCTCTCCAAATTTTTCACCAAGTTTCATTTTCATTGCCTTTTTAAAGGGCATTTTTCTTTAAAGTCCTACCATTAAGGTATGGAACATAAAACTCGCTTGTAATCAATCATGTTTTTGATGTTAAATCTATACTTCAATCAAATAATATATCTGGGAATTGATAACCTAAGTTAGGTTTTAAGTGGGAGAAGGGGCTGATGATGCCCATCAGCAGTGGATAAACTGTTATATTCATACTATGGAATGCTACTTGGTAGTAAGCAGACTATGAATATACTAAACATAAGTGAATCTCAAAAAAAATGAACAGAAGTCACATATGAAAGAGTACATATTACATGATTTCATTTATATGAATTTCTAGAACAAGTAACACTAATCTATTGTGACAGAAGTCAGAACAATAGTTCTATGGGGAACAATTAACCAGAAAGGGGCATGAGGGACTTTTCTGCTGGAATAATGGAAAAGTCCTGTATCTTTACTGGGGTTGTAGTTACCAAATCTCAAATTACACATTTAAAATCTGTGCATTTTATTGAATGTAAAGTATACCCCAGTTTTTTAAAAAGTACTATCTATCTAGAAGATCCTAAAGTTAAGTATAACCTATCACCATAGAAAGCATCTAATGAATCTATTAATTAAAAAACAACACAGGTCATTCTTTCAGAAAGCAGATATGAAGCTTTAATTCACTGTGGGCATTTCTATTCACTATATATAAACTTTTCATATTTCTTCACACAGACTTTTATAAGACTTTTTTTCCCTCCAAGTACTGTGTACCATAACACCATTGCATTTAACTAGCTCAGGACATATTATAAATAAATGAGCCACTGACTATATACAGAAAATGACATGTTAGAAAGTGTAAATTAAAAATGTTTAAGAAAGGCTAAATACAATGAAAAGTTTACATGTATTCTTTAATTCTAGATATCACATCACAGTGACAACCAATTACAATAAAATCAAAACTTCTTTTAGATGATAATACATTCAAATTTCTAACATCCAATTGTTTTCATTTCCACACCGTTAATACTACAGGCTTAACACAACAGGATTTTAGACTGCAGACCAAGTTTCTTGTGTAATAATAATTACTATCTTGATTATGATCAAAAGAAACCAAATGTATATATACTGTACTATATAGAGGTGAGACTTTATTAAGTATAATATGGAACTCTTTAGTAAGGTGTTCAAGAGAAATTCAAATAGTAGCCTGAAAATGAGTTTTAACTGCTACTATATTCCACATACATTCCATTAAAAAATGAAGTCTCTGTCAAAACATTTATAAATAAGTATATAGTATAGTAGCTTTTCCCCCTCCAAAATACCACTTTGGAGAAAATTTCCAAGGTGACTCAAGGAGGGAAAAAAGGGGTTGGGAGGGGAAGGCCTCAGAAAACAAACATTGTATGGTCTCATAAGCGGCAATCTTCCAGAATCTATTTTCAACTGGAATAAATTCTGCAGCCAATTCTACCTTGCTTCAGTGTCCCCAGTCCAGAGTCCTTGAATATCTAGTTCAGTATTCTACAGAAATCTGCAAGGACTCCTAAACACCCCTCAGCTAACTACACAAGGGAAAACTAATCATGTCCTATATTAAAACTTGTGTGAAAACTGAACATAGTCATAGCCATTCTTTTAACAGTGATGCTAGAATAAGTGATGACATATATGCACAGCTGTACACGAATCAACATTAAACACAGGAACACAACGCCATTTGATGCATATCAAATAAGCTCCCCCAAAGCCAATCTGAATATATTTTCATTTACTTTGATACAGCGTTGGAAGGTTCTGCATATAATTACAGAGACTGCTGCAGACAATATTTGATGCTATTAAGTGTTCCATTAAGCAGCAGGCATGCACAATAGTTACTTTAAAAAATTTCTCATGTATCTTAACATTTCTATTTATAAGCTACAATATTTTTAAAGCATTTAGTAATCTTTAAACCAATTATTTAAATTGACCTACATCTAAGTGGGGAAAAACAACAAAGAAAAACTTCATCGCAACACCTGAAGGTAATATTTAAACTTTACTCCCCCAAATTATGCAAATTTTTTTTAATATGTCATCTTTAAAATTCCAAACATGACAAAAATTCTTACCACTACTAAATTAGAACTATGATTTCTCAGCAGCAGTCTACCCATCACACACTTAGAGCATGCCACACTTCAGGGGTTTACGTGATAAGAGTGACATGCTGGTGGCTGCAGATGACCATAATTGAACATATCAGCCTCTTTATTCTGGATCTTTTATTTCAAACTAAATAAAGCTTTTCATTAATATAAACTAAAACTTTTTTCCCCTTTATTTAACACCAATAAGAGGAGATAAAATATCTTTACTGTCTTCAAGTGCCTGGCAAAATAGAAAATGTTTCAACTACATTAGGTAATAGGGTGAAGGGCTAGTGTTTGTTTTCTTATTTAAGAAGCATTCCAAGTCAAATGATCACACACACTGACAAATTCAGATTGCCTGGTTCTCGGTCCTTTATGGCTTATAGTGGATTTGAAAACTACCTCTGGTTAAAATAAAGTTCATGAATAATGCACAGGCTGTACATCTAGGAAATCATGCAATAAATATATGTTCTCACGTNACAGAAAATGACATGTTAGAAAGTGTAAATTAAAAATGTTTAAGAAAGGCTAAATACAATGAAAAGTTTACATGTATTCTTTAATTCTAGATATCACATCACAGTGACAACCAATTACAATAAAATCAAAACTTCTTTTAGATGATAATACATTCAAATTTCTAACATCCAATTGTTTTCATTTCCACACCGTTAATACTACAGGCTTAACACAACAGGATTTTAGACTGCAGACCAAGTTTCTTGTGTAATAATAATTACTATCTTGATTATGATCAAAAGAAACCAAATGTATATATACTGTACTATATAGAGGTGAGACTTTATTAAGTATAATATGGAACTCTTTAGTAAGGTGTTCAAGAGAAATTCAAATAGTAGCCTGAAAATGAGTTTTAACTGCTACTATATTCCACATACATTCCATTAAAAAATGAAGTCTCTGTCAAAACATTTATAAATAAGTATATAGTATAGTAGCTTTTCCCCCTCCAAAATACCACTTTGGAGAAAATTTCCAAGGTGACTCAAGGAGGGAAAAAAGGGGTTGGGAGGGGAAGGCCTCAGAAAACAAACATTGTATGGTCTCATAAGCGGCAATCTTCCAGAATCTATTTTCAACTGGAATAAATTCTGCAGCCAATTCTACCTTGCTTCAGTGTCCCCAGTCCAGAGTCCTTGAATATCTAGTTCAGTATTCTACAGAAATCTGCAAGGACTCCTAAACACCCCTCAGCTAACTACACAAGGGAAAACTAATCATGTCCTATATTAAAACTTGTGTGAAAACTGAACATAGTCATAGCCATTCTTTTAACAGTGATGCTAGAATAAGTGATGACATATATGCACAGCTGTACACGAATCAACATTAAACACAGGAACACAACGCCATTTGATGCATATCAAATAAGCTCCCCCAAAGCCAATCTGAATATATTTTCATTTACTTTGATACAGCGTTGGAAGGTTCTGCATATAATTACAGAGACTGCTGCAGACAATATTTGATGCTATTAAGTGTTCCATTAAGCAGCAGGCATGCACAATAGTTACTTTAAAAAATTTCTCATGTATCTTAACATTTCTATTTATAAGCTACAATATTTTTAAAGCATTTAGTAATCTTTAAACCAATTATTTAAATTGACCTACATCTAAGTGGGGAAAAACAACAAAGAAAAACTTCATCGCAACACCTGAAGGTAATATTTAAACTTTACTCCCCCAAATTATGCAAATTTTTTTTAATATGTCATCTTTAAAATTCCAAACATGACAAAAATTCTTACCACTACTAAATTAGAACTATGATTTCTCAGCAGCAGTCTACCCATCACACACTTAGAGCATGCCACACTTCAGGGGTTTACGTGATAAGAGTGACATGCTGGTGGCTGCAGATGACCATAATTGAACATATCAGCCTCTTTATTCTGGATCTTTTATTTCAAACTAAATAAAGCTTTTCATTAATATAAACTAAAACTTTTTTCCCCTTTATTTAACACCAATAAGAGGAGATAAAATATCTTTACTGTCTTCAAGTGCCTGGCAAAATAGAAAATGTTTCAACTACATTAGGTAATAGGGTGAAGGGCTAGTGTTTGTTTTCTTATTTAAGAAGCATTCCAAGTCAAATGATCACACACACTGACAAATTCAGATTGCCTGGTTCTCGGTCCTTTATGGCTTATAGTGGATTTGAAAACTACCTCTGGTTAAAATAAAGTTCATGAATAATGCACAGGCTGTACATCTAGGAAATCATGCAATAAATATATGTTCTCACGTACACTGGAATCTTGGTGATGAAAGGGCTCTGCAGGTGTGAACAGTAATGTTTGTTCATTTTACCAAAAGAATACGACCCCCAAGTTCCTTGCTTTGGGCCTATTCAAAACCCTGTTTACCAGGTCATCCTGATCTTTTCAGACTGATAAAAGCCAGCCAATGTCATAAGCCATCTGCACTTAAGGAACTGATGGGCCTCAACTATAGGTGCTTTGAGGTCTGAACTAAGCAGAACGAGACTCTCAGGATCCTGCCACTCTGCTACAAAGTCACTTTGGACTACCTGGCAGACTAGAGTATCAAACAGGGAAATGCTGAGAATGACCCGCTGGAAATATTTACTATAGTATTATCTTTTTTTAAAATAAAAATCTATCTCCCCTTTAAATCTATTTGAGAATTGCCTTGGTAAAACCCACTCACTGTTCCTGGTTTTGATATGCCCCTACAACGTGAGAATTGAACTGAACTACAATGATTGTAATGTCATCTCTGTACATCCGAGCAAGCTCTTCAGGAAGACTAAGCATTTTGGAGAGGCGCTCATGATCAACAGCCCCAAACTCATTGTTGCCCACGGCGTGCCGAATAAGGTGGGTTGCTGCATTCTGGTCCTCAAACACTGATGACATCTTCGCTCTCCGTTCTGTTAAAAGGCCATGCATCTGCCCCAGAGTCACCTTATAGCCACCAACGGCTATTGGCTGCTGGTGGTGCATGCCTGTTAGGTACTCGCCCACAATCCTAACCACATCCTGCCTGTGCATTGTCTCCCACAGCCCATCAGTCGCCAGTACCAGAAATTTATCCTGTGGCCTTAATCGGTGGTAAGTTACTTCTGGTTCAGCAGTGAGATAAGGAGGTGTGTAGTAATTAGGAGGGATGAACTTGGTGTATTCATTGTCATTCAACTGGTCTGGGCCAGATTCTATCACTCTCTTCTGAAGGTCAATGCTCCATTTGAACTTGACATCTCCAAAAGCCCGAAAAGGCATCAGCAAGCCAAGCAGCCGATCCTGTTTCACCACACTCTTGGCTTCGTTCTTTGGGTGCTCCAGTTTCAGCCGTTCCACTTCTCTCTCATTCTGAGCGTTGTGGTCATTAGACAGCGTGACTGCCGACCAAGAGCCGTCCTCTTCCTGCACCCCCAGCATGGCTCTGCTATCACCAGTGTTGGCCACGTGAAGGTCAACACCATCCACGTGGGCCACGCAAGCTGTGGCCCCAGAAAATGCCACTCGAAGCACCAGGTAGTTGAGGAAAGAATTGGGATCACCAACTTGAGCCTCCAAGGAGATGTCATTATCAAGCCTCTTGAAAGCATTAATCAAAGCCTCCTTAACATCAATATCAGTCGACTCCCCAGTGTTGAGGTCAATAAGCTCTTGCCAGTAAGTCCTCAAGCTGTTGAAATATAACTTGGACGCCTCCTTACTGAAGTAATCGTTGGGGTGCTTGTGCCACTGGAGAATGGGCAGCAGGGCTCGCCCGCTCTCCACGGCATTTTCAATCTCCAGCAAAGTCTCGTGAGGTAACAAAGAGACAGCAATATAATAAAAGAGTCTTTCACTAACTGCCTGGGAGCAAGCACAGCCTGCGTGGCCATCGAAAACCCCCAAAAGCATCCCTCTGGTCTGCAAGCAGGTTGCTGCACTCCTCCGGTCCTCAATGGGTGCGTTTGCTGGCAGCTGATTGCTGTCAAATCCAAGGACAGAACTGACATTTTTGCCATCAAATTCTGGCACTTTGAAACTGTACTCATTAGCTTTCAGGATGCTATTGACTTGGGGAGGTGTGAGGTAAAACTTCTGCGGTGTGGAAGCGTATCTCCTTCCTTGGGTGTACTGCCACCAGCTCTCCTTTGGCCTGTAAAAGGTAGCATACGCCGGATGGGGTGTGTATCTCGGGCGACTCTGCGGAATATAAGGGGGTGAGCAGCAGAGATGTTTGTGGTGGCAGTAACATGCAGTGCCATAGATTCTGCTCAGTTCACAGTTACGAATCAGAGGGAAAAACAGTTGAGTTGGTGCTGGCATGGCATCAGAGAACAGTGGCAGGCTGGAATTTCTGACCGGGATTCCTAGACAGCAATTTCACAGGTACGCACAAAGAAAAAAGTTACATTCAGATTACTTAATCTATTTTTGCTTTCATAACAGATATTTAGCAGGTGAATTTACAAGTGCCCTGTGCCTCCTAAGGTACTATATTTTATACACATACCATGTACCATCTCTACAGGATATACTCTGCTAAGTGCACTCAATTACTTAATGGAGCCAGGAGCAAACTGTCTTCTAGCTTTACTTTTCTCTTTGTACTTCTTTATGCAGCACAAACTGGGCAAAATGTACAATAGATCTGGCTGGGAAGAGCGGAGGAGATGAAGGTTATATAACATTATGCAGTGGCAGTCTACCTGGCCAATCACCCTTCTTTTTATCCTTAAACAAGGCCATGGGTCTCCCATATTGCACAGGGACTTCTCCCATTGATGACGATCCTGTTTCTAGAGCCATGGTCAATGGTTAGCATTTGATACACTTGGATATCACCATAAACGTGTTGGGGTGCAGCCTCAACCTGTGTGTATTCATGAATTATTTGTACAATATATACATAGGTTACTATAATTAACATGTACAAGAAAAATCTTACATAATGGATAAAAATAGAAGTTCCAAAATGCCCTCCTTGCATCCAGGAGATGGTCTTGCAAACAATGCTTCTCCAGACCACTGTGCCGATTTGGCAAGTTTAGGGACACAGGTCTGCCACCAAGTCACCAAATAATCCTGGAAAAGTGGGCAGGTTTCATTTATTCATTAATTTTACTGTGTTTTTTTTGTGATTNGGTAAGTTACTTCTGGTTCAGCAGTGAGATAAGGAGGTGTGTAGTAATTAGGAGGGATGAACTTGGTGTATTCATTGTCATTCAACTGGTCTGGGCCAGATTCTATCACTCTCTTCTGAAGGTCAATGCTCCATTTGAACTTGACATCTCCAAAAGCCCGAAAAGGCATCAGCAAGCCAAGCAGCCGATCCTGTTTCACCACACTCTTGGCTTCGTTCTTTGGGTGCTCCAGTTTCAGCCGTTCCACTTCTCTCTCATTCTGAGCGTTGTGGTCATTAGACAGCGTGACTGCCGACCAAGAGCCGTCCTCTTCCTGCACCCCCAGCATGGCTCTGCTATCACCAGTGTTGGCCACGTGAAGGTCAACACCATCCACGTGGGCCACGCAAGCTGTGGCCCCAGAAAATGCCACTCGAAGCACCAGGTAGTTGAGGAAAGAATTGGGATCACCAACTTGAGCCTCCAAGGAGATGTCATTATCAAGCCTCTTGAAAGCATTAATCAAAGCCTCCTTAACATCAATATCAGTCGACTCCCCAGTGTTGAGGTCAATAAGCTCTTGCCAGTAAGTCCTCAAGCTGTTGAAATATAACTTGGACGCCTCCTTACTGAAGTAATCGTTGGGGTGCTTGTGCCACTGGAGAATGGGCAGCAGGGCTCGCCCGCTCTCCACAGCATTTTCAATCTCCAGCAAAGTCTCGTGAGGTAACAAAGAGACAGCAATATAATAAAAGAGTCTTTCACTAACTGCCTGGGAGCAAGCACAGCCTGCGTGGCCATCGAAAACCCCCAAAAGCATCCCTCTGGTCTGCAAGCAGGTTGCTGCACTCCTCCGGTCCTCAATGGGTGCGTTTGCTGGCAGCTGATTGCTGTCAAATCCAAGGACAGAACTGACATTTTTGCCATCAAATTCTGGCACTTTGAAACTGTACTCATTAGCTTTCAGGATGCTATTGACTTGGGGAGGTGTGAGGTAAAACTTCTGCGGTGTGGAAGCGTATCTCCTTCCTTGGGTGTACTGCCACCAGCTCTCCTTTGGCCTGTAAAAGGTAGCATACGCCGGATGGGGTGTGTATCTCGGGCGACTCTGCGGAATATAAGGGGGTGAGCAGCAGAGATGTTTGTGGTGGCAGTAACATGCAGTGCCATAGATTCTGCTCAGTTCACAGTTACGAATCAGAGGGAAAAACAGTTGAGTTGGTGCTGGCATGGCATCAGAGAACAGTGGCAGGCTGGAATTTCTGACCGGGATTCCTAGACAGCAATTTCACAGGTACGCACAAAGAAAAAAGTTACATTCAGATTACTTAATCTATTTTTGCTTTCATAACAGATATTTAGCAGGTGAATTTACAAGTGCCCTGTGCCTCCTAAGGTACTATATTTTATACACATACCATGTACCATCTCTACAGGATATACTCTGCTAAGTGCACTCAATTACTTAATGGAGCCAGGAGCAAACTGTCTTCTAGCTTTACTTTTCTCTTTGTACTTCTTTATGCAGCACAAACTGGGCAAAATGTACAATAGATCTGGCTGGGAAGAGCGGAGGAGATGAAGGTTATATAACATTATGCAGTGGCAGTCTACCTGGCCAATCACCCTTCTTTTTATCCTTAAACAAGGCCATGGGTCTCCCATATTGCACAGGGACTTCTCCCATTGATGACGATCCTGTTTCTAGAGCCATGGTCAATGGTTAGCATTTGATACACTTGGATATCACCATAAACGTGTTGGGGTGCAGCCTCAACCTGTGTGTATTCATGAATTATTTGTACAATATATACATAGGTTACTATAATTAACATGTACAAGAAAAATCTTACATAATGGATAAAAATAGAAGTTCCAAAATGCCCTCCTTGCATCCAGGAGATGGTCTTGCAAACAATGCTTCTCCAGACCACTGTGCCGATTTGGCAAGTTTAGGGACACAGGTCTGCCACCAAGTCACCAAATAATCCTGGAAAAGTGGGCAGGTTTCATTTATTCATTAATTTTACTGTGTTTTTTTTGTGATTAAAAAAAAAAAACCAAGTATTTTAGTAGCTCTAAAACTTTGTTAGCAACATAAATGGTCTCAGTTCTAGAACTTAATTTACTTATTAGTATTTTCCTCTGCCTATCAGCCGTAAAAGAAAGCTACAGAAATATGATCTTTATCCATTATGGACCCCAAGTAGAACTCACCCGTAGAAAAATATTCTCTTACATTTTAAAAAATGGTTATCTTATTTGCCCTTGGAAATTAATAAACAGTGAAACAGTAGTCTAATGGACTAAGGTTTGGCTTAAAAAGATAGAGCATTATACTCATGAATAAATGAAAATCATACCACTTATATCTGGAAGTGGAACACTGAAAATATTTTGATGAGCATTTATCTAGAAAACGTAATAAACATGTATCAGTAAGCCAGGTAATCTATACAAGAAAAGAATCCCTCTTGTACACATATTTCCCCTGAATTCTTGAGGTATTGCCTCAAAGTATTCAACTGGCCTATAAACAAATAGGCTTTAGAAACATCTTAAATAGGGAAACAAATGCAATAAACAAAAAGGAATAAAGAATAGAAAATCACTTGAGCCTTAATATCAACTATTTCTTCCTAAGGTTGAACACATTAAGAAAAATTTTTACAACTATCATAGAGTATTAGCTACATATTACATTATTTTCACATACCCTTTTTGAAAAACAGAAAAATGATAAGTGGAACATAGGGAGCAAACACTGAGTTTGCTTCGGTAATAAGCACTGTGTAAGCCAGTCATATAGAAACCCTTTTGCATGTGATAGAATGTACCATTATTTTAACTGCATTATTTAAGAAAAAATTTGTTTACAAAATTGAAAAGATTAGGCAAGAGAAGGTAATGAACAGAATTTTGGAAATAAGAGCAATAACTAAATAACGTCTGAAAGGCAGTCATGAAAGAAATTCCAGAAGAACAGGAATCTATCAAGAATAACCACTTAAATAACAGCACTTCAAACTGAATACCTGAAAGTCATCCAAAGGTTAAGTGTACATGACTGAGCCAGGAGATGTGCTAGAACGCTGGGCCACATGACATTGGCTTTCAGATATGAACCATATCTCTTGCTAGGTTTGTATGCAGAACGCACATGGACTCATTTCATGCTTTGTATGAAGATTATTTCTATTATTAAAAATGCAAACAAAACAGTTTTCATGAAAATAAATTTTCTCTGTAAGTTTATATATATGTCTGCACTTAAGCTTACTTTAATATGTAAGAATTTTAGAGGAAAAAAAAATACCTGTGTTTCTGTATGGAATGCAGATTGAATCAAAGTACTGTTTGTGTTTGGAGGCGGGGTTTGAGAGTAGATGTGTAACAGAATTGGGCTATATGACATCTGATCAAGAAAACAAGACCGGGAAACCCACACTTTCCTTAAATTCCTTTGTTTTGACAAACCTCCTGCTTTTCTAATTGACTGCAAAAATGAACTATTTTGGCAAAAGAACTGATTCATGCAGCAGATGCTTTGAATACGTAAATTCAAACACCAGGCACTCAAGTAACATACATTTTTCCTTCAGGCAAAAATTCTCAAGATTAAAAACAAAAAAGCAGAGAGTCAATTTTATTAACTCGATCTTTCAATTACTCAGGGGTTTAGCATATAGACTGAGATTCCCAACATGCCTCTAAAAGTCAAATTCCTAGGGAAGTTACCTACTCTGTGATTAAGGAGCATTCATTCACCACCAGTACAAGTGACATACTCGCTATCAGACCAGCTACTCCTGGAAGTTAATGTACTTTCGAATGCTTTCATAAACCGTAAGTGAACATTCAAAAAACTCTTTTGAGTATCCTTCTGAATATCCTGTGATTCAACAACAAAAGTCCATGAAATCAAAACTCTTGTTGACAACTTGCTAAATTAACAAAGTTAAAGGGCTCTGATGCAGCAGTAAGAACAGCAGCAAGGTACAGTTGTGGTAAACTGAAGCACCGTCAAATATTCAGGTTATTTCTGGCTACAATTTCACTTAAAAATTCCGATCCCATGATCCCGACTTAGCCACCTTAGGTACAGCATCTTAGTCTTAGGCAGATTTTGCCAGTGACTAATAAGGAAAGATGAGCTGTAAGGAGAAACAGGAAAAAGACCCATCCATTCTTACTGATGTACTCTGCAGGGCTTGTGCCCGGAAATGATTCCACTTTATCAATAAACTCTCAGAACAAACTAATTAAGAGAATGCAATTACTGCCCCGACTCCAGAGCTCTTCAGCTTTGCAAAGCTTTTGGTGTAAATGGAAAAAATGCTATATTATCATTAAATGTGTCAGAACCCCAGTTTATGTAATCCGATTGCATTAAACACCCCGCATAAAGACTCTCTGCGATTTTTCAGCATTTTGGGGCAACGTTTAGCCATTTCACAGCTCCTGTTATCTCTACATGGATGAAGAAATCTGCTGCCTTTAGAAGACTCCGAAGCCCCAAATTAGCACTTGTTTGATCAGTTTCCTTTGTACCCTACCTGAAAATGGCACTCACTTAAGGCATCAACTGCTATCCTGGTGCAGGATCCCTTTGTCCCCCCTTTTCTACCTACCTCACCTCTTCATTGCACACAAACCCACCTAAGACCATTCACACGCAAAATCAGTCATCATCCTCCCTGGGTACCCAACGCTAGGTAGTTAAGGGAATACCTACCAATTCGTCTGGGCCCGGGACACACACACATTCTCCTGTCATCACAACACGGAGCCGACAACATCCACAACCCGCGCGGAGAGCAGCAGCGACAGCGGCACCGGCCCATTGAAAAGCAAGGCAGAGATGCTCGTTAGAGGAGGCGTCGGCAGGGGAGGCGCGAGCGGAGGAGGGGCGAGGTCTCGCTGCAGCCGGGTGAATGGGGCTAGGAGGTGGGGTGGGGTGAGGTGG
>SJYW01013170.1:121831-149968 GCA_006410735.1 Raphicerus campestris | reverse complement strand
AGGAGTGATTGACTCTGTGGAGTAGGTGTGTGTGCTCCCGTTTTCTGAAAGAAAGTGAAGTCGCTCAGTCGTGTCCGACTCTGCGACCCCATGGACTGCAGCCTGCCAAGGTCCTCCATCCATGGATTTTTCCAGGCAAGAGTACTGGAGTGGCCTGCCATTTCCTTCAGGAGATTACCCGACCCAGGGATTGAACCCGCGTCTCCCGCATTGTAGGCACCCCACGTTTTCTGAAGGGCTTTGAAATCAGTCTTTATTTGCCCTGAATAAGAGTAGAAAGGAAAAGGGTAGAACGCACAATGCGAAAATGGGAAGAGCCCTGGACTTTGTGTCAGGACCTTCATCCAAGTCACTTCTGCTCCGGGAGCCTCAGTTTCCACTTACGTTAAGCTGGATTGTGATGGCGTTGGCAGTCTTGGTTAAAGGGTAGACATGGTAGGGGCTGCTTCACTTGCTTCTGTCCACACGTAATCTCCTCTTAATGGGAACTGAGTCACTGATAGTGGCTTCTGAAAACTTCCTTGGAGATGGTATCAGGCAGATCGTTGCACTTATCCTTCAGTCTTGTCCGACTCTGGGCGACCCCATAGACGGCAGCCCACCAGGCTCCCCCGTCCCTGGGATTCTCCGGGCAAGAACACGAGTGGGTTGGCATTTCCTTCTCCACCCTGCCTACTGTTAAAAACAGTTAACTGACTTATTAACCATATCTGCTTACGAGCCGATAAAATTCCCAAAGTGATGTGCGCAAGTTATAAAAAACTGTCATATTAACAGTATTGTGGAGTTTTGTTTTTGTTAGTTTGCACTATCTGATTTTATGTAATAAAGGAGAAATTTTATAGACACAGAACAGTGCCAGGAACTGGTTCTTTATAGCTCCTAGATCTTTCCAACTGCCTCCTCTATTCTCGAAATAGAGAGCATTGTGGCCCAGCCCCAGGCTTCTCATGGAACTCTTATGGCTATTTTTATGTGGCCCTCATCCATTTTCCATGGGCCTATCTGCCTCACATCAACCCTTCTTTTTTACTTCTCAAATGAGCTTCCCATAAGTTGGTATTTTTTTCATGGTCCTTTATTCTGTTGAGTATCTGATTTATGTTATTTGTTTTCTATAGTCTCATAGAGGCAGTATAGGGTGGTATTGCAAAGTAAGAGCACAGCTGGAACTAGACTACCTGAGTTCCAGTCCCAGCTCTGCATCTTGCTACCTGGTGTTGGGCAACTTCTTCCTGCCTCAGTTCTTTCATATGTAAGATAGGAATAAAAATAGTAATATTTTAAAACTTTTTACCCTCACAGGTTTGTTATATATATATATATATATATATATATATGTGTGTGTGTGTGTATATATATAGTACAAGCAAGTAGTAAGGGCTATGTAGGTATCAGCTATTTTTAATATTATAGACAAGTCCAGGTCAGTGTGTTTGTTTTATTAAGGACTCCTAGGGAGTAGGAAATGAATACACTCAAGTAGAATATATTCTACAGCTAGATACAAAGCGGTCATTAATAGAGTGGAGAGTCTTACAACCGTAGGATATCAGGTTAAGGTGATTTATTTACATGAGGAGTGTCACTACGTCTTAGCCCCTACTTTACAGACATGGAGACCAGGTAGTTGAATATAAGTGGATTTTTATTTTGAGAGTTTCTGCCTGAGGACTCAGAAATGAAGTTTATACTAGGCTAGTTTGCTGTCTGCAAAACTTTTTCTATTGTGAAAATAGTATACCAAAATAGCATTGATTCCCTCATGCTAATGTTCTTAGTTTTGAACAACCTATTTCTGAAAATAATACCTACCCTCAAAAAAGTGACATTTGCCACCACTAAATATAGTCAAAAGAATTTATCCTGAGAATTGAAGGCATTGCCAAGGTATTTCTGGATTCAAAATAAAGGATCTCCCAAAGTAATGGCTATGAAAGAAATCCATTTAGAGGTGTAAGTTTTATTCTCTAGCTACAGTTATATGATTCTGTGACACATATGTGTAAATAAAGTTATGGTCCTTCTGCACAGGAACCAAGTGCTTGTACCACTGGGGGAGGTTCTTAAGTATCTCAGCCGTGGCTCCCCTCTGGTCTGGCTATCTTCCTGTCTCTAGATGGAGCTCCTTTTGGTCATCCAGTGAACAGGCTTACTTCAGAAGTGTGATTTTTATCACGTGGCCATCCGGCCAAAGCCAGAGCAGGTCTGTGGGTTTGCTGCTCTGACCTCACAGACTGTTTTAGCCACCAGAACACCTGTTGACACTTTAACATTGGAAGGTGTGGAAAAATAGCACCAAACAACCCAGAATTTTTGTAAGGGCAGGCAAGGAGAGAGGAGGAGGGGGCTTCCCAAATACTCCAGTACAAAGAAAGCACTGTGGAAAAATACTTACTTTTGTTAACACAATGCTTTTTGTAACACCAAAAATGAAAGTCAGTATCTGAATTAGAACACTTAACACATAGTCATTTTCTTGCCCTAGCATAAACCTGGAAATGAGCAAGTGCTTAGCCAGATTGGCCTGGTATTCTTATGAGTGGACGATATAAACCTTTGGGTTATTGGAGGTTAGCTGTGACAACATGGAGATGGCCCAGTAGAATCTCGGTGGTGCCAGACAGGAAGCTTAAAATAGACTTGTAAGTGGGTCTGAGATGCTGTTTGCCTGACGGCGAGTGAGTTAACCGTGGCCTTTGCCAAAATCAACGATTAGAGAAAAGAGAGGCTGCTAGACAATCTTTAGCTCCTTCTTCCCTCCAGGTCTTAGATAAGAAATCAGCAAATATTTACTAACTATTAAGCATTAGGTACTTGTTTTATTATCATCCTGGCATTGAGAATTGCTTTGAAATTAAATTATTTGGAGTTACGTGCCAAAATCAAATCATCTGTAAGAAAGAAGCAGATCATGTACTGTGGCTCATTTCTTGTGGGTCAGAGGTTATAGGTGTGTTCAGATTTATCTCATTTAATATTTTAAAAGCAGTCCATCCTCATCAGACTTCATGAAGCAGTAGTAGTTTGAGGGAAATACATGTATCATTGTTTTCTTGCCAAATTAGAAGCAAAAATCTCCTGCATTGACCCAACATGACAACAAATATGGAAAGTAGATATCTGGCGTTGCTTTCCTTCAGAAATCCCTGCTAATGGGGTTATCATTGAATATTAAGGATGATGTGCATGAAGGAAGGGGTTTTATTGTTTAGTCATTAAACAACTAGGCAGTGAAAAATTACACTTTTTCATTCAGTGTGTCTCTATAGATGATTCTCCAGAATACAGAATGTAAAAGGTTTCAGAAACGTTTCAGGGGAGCTGAGACCTTGGGGCGGATCTAGAGCACTTTACAGTAGGTGCCAGGTCATGAGTGCCCCTGAAGCAGGCCCTGCCAATCTGCAGACTTCAGCAAACGCCCCCACACTATGATCTCAAAAATGGTAGCTGCTGATCTACACGCTTCTTAAAAACTATAATCCTCTGCTTACCTGGACAACATAACTGTAAGAGTATAAGCTTCCCAAGGACAGGCAGGGGTCATGTCTCTTTTATACCCCCATATACACCCGCAGCTTGGCATAATAGTGAGAACTGATGGGTAGTGAATGCTTACTTTATACTGTCTTCTGTTCTAAGTGCATTGTCTGGTTGCATTCTCATAACTCTCATAAAAGGTAGGTTTTAGCATTATATCCATTTCACAGAAGAGGAATCTCACTGAGGGTGATTTGCACTTGACATAAGTAAGTAGGAAGTAGAGGATCCATCTTGCATTCCGAGGCACTATGTTTTGGTGACCATTGCACAAAATAGATGCTCAGTAATGAACTTGTGTCAAAGTACAGAAAGTTTCACATTTTCATTATGGACTCGACGGTAAACTATATCCTTATAATTGCAGAATTTCCACTCATGTTTCTGTATCTGTAAGCAGTAATACGTTTCGCACAGATAAGTGTGTCTCCACTGAATAGCCATTCTTGTCAGGGTACTGTAGGGTTTGGTTATGGTTTTTCAGGAAAAACAGTTGTAGCTAGCTGAGCAGCCACAACTGGTCCCTGGCTGACACCTCAAGATACTAGTAGGAGCATCAGACTCTGATTGACAAAGTGAAAGAGAAAGCAACCACATATTTCTCATTCTTGTGGTCAAGGGAATTTCCNTCAGCAGAGCCCCATTCCCTTCTGGAGGCTTTGGGGAGGATCTGTTTTCCTGTCTCACCTGGTGTTCAGAAGCTGCTACAGTTCCTTGACTCATAGCTCCTTTCTTCACCTTCAAAGGGAGACAGCAGCATCTTCAGGTCACTCTCATTATGATTCTTCTGCCTTCCTGTGATTACATCAGGCCCATCCAGTCATAATCCAGGATGATCTCTTTATCTTGAAGTCAGTTCATTAGCAACTGTGCATTCATCTGCAAGCCTCAATCCCCCTTGTCGTGGAGCACACAGCATGCAGTGCTGAGGGGCTGTGATGTGGACATCTTTTAGACAGGGCTGTGGCTCTGCGTTTCACAGTGCCTTTTGCCCTTAACACTTGTTCATTCGTTCATATACTTAATAACGGAAAATACGGATGATATGATAAAAGTATCTNCCTTTTGCCCTTAACACTTGTTCATTCGTTCATATACTTACTAACGGAAAATACGGATGATATGGTAAAAGTATCTTTCAGTTCAGTTCAGTTCAGTTCAGTTGCTCAGTCGTGTCAGACTCTTTGCGACCCCATGAATCGCAGCACGCCAGGCCTCCCTGTCCATCACCAACTCCCAGAGTTTACTCAGACTCACATCCATCAAGTCGGTGATGCCATCCAGCCATCTCATCCTCTGTCATCCCCTTCTCCTCCTGCCCCCAATCTCTCCCAGCATCAGAGTCTTTTCCAATGAGTCAACTCTTCCCATGAGGTGGCCAAAGTACTGGGGTTTCAGCTTTAGCATCATTCCTTCCAATGAACACCCAGGACTGATCTCCTTTAGAATGGACTGGTTGGATCTCCTTGCAGTCCAAGGGACTCTCAAGAGTCTTCTTCAACACCACAGTTCAAAAGCATCAATTCTTCGGCGCTCAGCTTTCTTCACAGTCCAACTCTCACATCCATACATGACCACTGGAAAAACCATAGACCTTTGTTGGCGGAGTAATGTCTCTGCTTTTGAATATGCTATCTAGGTTGGTCATAACTTTCCTTCCAAGGACTAAGCATCTTTTAATTTCATGGCTACAGTTACCATATGCAATGATTTTGGATCACCCCCAAAATAAAGTCAGCCACTGTTTCCACTGTTTCCCCATATTTGCCATGAAGTAATGGGGCTGGATGTGATGATCTTAGTTTTCTGAATGTTGACTTATAAAGCACTTCAGTTCAGTTCAGTTCAGTTCAGTCACTCAGTCGTGTCCACATTTTTGCGACCCCATGAACTGCAGCACAGCAGGCCTCCCTGTCCATCACCAACTCCCGGAGTTTACCCAAACTAATGTCCATCGAGTTGGTGATGTCATCCAGCCAACTCATCCTCTGTCGTCCCTTTCTCCTCCTGCTCCCAATCCCTCCCAGCAGATTTATACATTAAAAAATTAGCTGAGGTGGTTGCGGTGGGAGAGCAGTGGGCCAAGAGCGTGAGTTGCTCACCCCGGGGCCTGCCTGCTGTCCTGCTGCCCTCTGAGTGCAGCCATGTCTGAGGAGAAGCCCTAGGAGGGAGTGAAGATGGAGAAGGACCACATCAACCCGAAGGTGGCCAGGCAGGACAGCTCCGGGGTCCAGTTCAAGATCAAGAGACACGCACCACTCCGCAAGCTGGTGAAACCCTCCTGCAGTGCCCAGGCTTGTCCATGAGACGGATTCGGTTCAGGTTTGATGGACAACCCATTAATGAAACAGACGCCCCAGCACAGCTGGAGATAGATGACGAGGACACCAACAGCAGACAGGGGGCCTCCAGCATGGCCAGCTGCCTCTTGGGGTGGGGGGGCTGCCTCTAGAGCCCCCATCCCCTTGTGGCGCCAGGCTGTGTTTGCTGTTGAACAGCACAGGTGTGGCCAGGCCCATTGGCAGGCAGGCTTGGACACCAAGGACATTCCCCAGGTGCCGAGCGCCACCGCGGCAACGCTCCCCAGCCTCCCTCGGCCCATCCCCTCCTACCCTTGTTTGGGTAAAACACCCAGGTGGTGAGGGATTTGGGTTTTGTTTTTATCTTTTTTTTTCCTCCCTCCTATGACATTTTCTCCCAACTTGTGACCTGAATGCCTGCTTTCTGTCTAGACGGGGATTTTAACCCCAGGTGTTGACCGCCCCTCATTCCAATCACGGAGAGAACAGTCACCACTCTGGGGTGCTTCTATGAGGCTAGTTTTGGGGTCACGGTCGGTATGGGAGATACACTTTCACTTACGGTTTCTTGCAGGCACAGGTGTGTTTTTTAATGCTAAATATTAGAAATGCAAGCTTTGCCAGAATATAGGAAAGTTGAAGGGAAAAGACTGGAATGTTTCTTAAAAAGTATGAAGTTCTTCAGTAACACGGCCCTGGGCAGGGTCTGGGGCCCCGGACCCATTGCCATCAACAGCCGGTGACACTGCTCAGACCCAGTGAAAATGGGCTTTTCCTCTTTACGTAACAGAGAAGAGAGTAAGTCCCACATCTGCCATGGTCACAGTGCCAGGGCCTCAGATCTCCTCCAGTATTTGCTTCTGATAAGTAACAATAGTCTGTACGTAAACTGGGAAGATAGAAAATACTGCTGATTTTGCCATTATGTCTTTGTGTAAAAGAGCTGCTTCAAAGCGTGGCTACAAGCAAGAGATGCCTCCGGTTCTCCCTGAGGACCATGCTCTGCTCCCCAGTTGGTATGGAGCTTACACGTTACGTGTGATTTCAGTCTGTGCAGCATTTTGGGGTCTGTCTTAGTCAACCTCCAGTGGTTGTCCCGTTGCGCTTCCATGTGGACTCGCTCCTGTCTGACAGCCCCTGGCTGCCTGTTCGGGTCACCTGGGCGGGACGACCACCATCATCTCCTACTTGCCTGAGATCTAGTTGCAGAAGTCTGCACTTCCTTTGTACTTTGCTGTTCGGGCATGCACAGGGTGTCTGCCAGCTCTGTTGTGTTTATCCCCCAATTTGTACATTATTTGTTGTCTTGTACTACCGTCAATGGTCAATATTGTTTGGTAGTCTGTCAAAAAAAATCAGCTGATAATACAAGATAGCATGAACAAGTGCCAATATGAGTCATTTAAGAGGAGCGGTCACTTAGATGAATGAAGGAGAAAAAGAGAAAATTTTGATCATCCATGAGAAGTAATAAGGTCACCTTCTTCCCTCTACAAAAGGGCAATGTGATCTTAGGTTGCATTAAGATGAGAACAAAGGAGGGGCTCACCTTGGTAAATCCCCTGGAGGTCTTGAAGGGTATAAAAAATCTTCAGTGGAGCCAGAGGAGAGAGCCAACAGGGTGAAGAGCCTAGAATCAGAAAGTATAAGAAGTTTGGGGGTATTTATGGTGTGGTCTTCAAATACCTTATTGACAGACATATGAAAAGAAGTCTAGATTTATCTTTGAAATCTTTGGAGTTTTAAACTGCTAAATCACTTCAGTTGTGTCCTACTTTTTGTGACATCATGGACTGTAGCCCGCCAGGCTCCTCCGTCCATGGGATTCTCCAGGCAAGAATACTGGAGTGGATTGCCATTTCCTTCTTCAAGGAATCTTTCCAACCCAGGGATCGAACCCATGTCTCTTATGTGTCCTGCATTGGCAGGTGGGTTCTTTACCACTAGTGCCACCGCTAGAATAAGTGTGTAGAAGGTAGATTTAAACGCAGTGTGGTCATTTTACATGGTTAGTTTCCTGAAATGGTATGAGCTACCTGAGTTTCCTGTCCCTGGAGGTATTAAAATAGAATCAACAAGTGTCAGAGAATGTGCTCCCAAAACACTTCTTCGGCCCTTGAACGTTGTATTTACACTGTAATCGTTTGCATTCCAGGCTCCCTGTGCAACTTGTGATTTCTTTCTGGTCTGAATCTATCATGTTCGTTTTAACTTGGCTCAGAAGGTACAAAATGAATGTTGGTTTGGTGAATAGATGCATGAATGAGATTAAGGGTTGGACAGAGTGATCTTTAGTCCTTCCAACTCAGACTCTCAGTTCTCAGCTAGGATTTGAACTAGGTTTAAAGAATGGAATTGGTTGCAGAAAGGGGGTGGCAGTGTTGCATCCTAGGTTTCACAGTACAGAAAAAGCTCACAGACAAGAGGGAGCGAGAGAGTGGAGGAGCTATGTTGGGTGAAGTACAGGAATTAGAGTTTGGGTAGAAGGTTGGGTCTTGATTCTTGAAGGTTCTTTAAGGATGTCAGGCTTTCTCATTCTATAGTCTGAACCCAGGCTGATACTTGACTAAATCCTTATGAAAGAAGACAGAAGAGTGCTCTTACAGTCATGCATTATGGCTCTGTTGGGAAAGCCTGGGGACTTGCTATGGACTGAAATGTCCCCCATGATTCTTATCTTGAAGCCCTAACTCCTAGTGAGATGGATTAGAAGGTAGGGGTTTGGGGAGGTGATTGGGTTTAGATGAGGTCATAAGGATGGGGCCCTCATAATGGGATTAGCTCCCTTCTAAGAAGAGACACCAGGGAGCTTTCTCTCCTTCTCTGTCTCTCTCTGCCATGTGAGGACACATGGAGAAGGGAGCCATCTACAAGTCAAGGAAGAACACCCTACCAGGGAGCAGAATCAGCCAGCACTTTGCTCTTGGATTTCCCAGCCTCCAAAACTGTGAGAAATACTGAAATAAGCATCTCCTGTTTAAGCTGACCAGGCCATTGTATCAGTATTTTTGTTATGGCAGCCAGAGCTGAATGCAGGGCTCTTGCCTACATCTGGGAGTAAGGAGTCAGAACTCAGCGCTAGGAAGTAGCAGCAAAAATATAAAGGAAATCAGATGGGAAGAGACATTACTGAAAACATTAAGACTTGGTAGTGAGAAAGGGGTTAAAGGGGAGGCCCACAGCTTTGTGACCATGAAGGCAGACAGTTAGGTCCACTGAGCTTCTTAGTGCAATGGAAGGAAGATGAGAAACTATTTGGAATATCCAGGATTTCCTGCAACTGTTTCCATTAAGTTCCTGGCTGAAAATGGGCTATTTTTAATGTTGATGAGAATGGCAAGTCAGGAGTTTTAATCTGTGGAGAGCAAACTTTTCTTGGAGAGGAGCTGTAGTACTGATAAAACTCTACTCTGAATGGTAGTATTAACAGTAGGCACTGTTGGACAAGCCCTACGATGGGCCAGCCTGATACGAGACACTGTTGTGTATCATCCCACTTCATTAAATTATCCCTTGTTTGAAGGCCTCAGCTTATACCCCATACAGTATCTGCTTTAGGGAGTGCCCTGTTAGGACCTAACTGGAGCCAGGACAGGCTCTAAGGGGCAGGCTAGGCCNGCGTCAATACTGTCCAACTGATGGTACTGAGGCAACAGTATCAGGCCCTGCCCCAAAATAAAGAGGAAGATTCCTCTATGTAGCTGAAGATGGGGGGAATGTTAGGACCTAACTGGAGCCAGGACAGGCTCTAAGGGGCAGGCTAGGCCTGAGGTTTAGTCTCTAGGAAAGCTGAGGCACTGGGAACTCCCGCAGGCAGTGCAGCTTGACCAATCAGAAAAAATCCCTGTAGCCCCCGCCCTTGCCAAACCCGAGCCAATCCGGATAGGGATGCGAGGTTTAAAAGTCCCGTGTGCGCTTACAGTTTAGCCAATCAGCTATGCTGTTACAAAGACAAAGAATTGTCTGTATAAAAGTAGATGTGATTCAGAGCTTGGGGCTCTCATCAAGACTCCACAGCGCTGGATGAGACAGAGCCCTAGCTCGAGCTAGAAATAAAACTCCTTTATGCTTTTGCATTGCTGTGAACATCTTATTCTCTCAGTTTTGGGGACTCGGACTTCGGGCATAACATGCCCAAGGAAAATTCTTATTTACATTAGCTCTAAGGATAATTATATGTCTCTTAAATAATTGAATTTCTTTTTTAAATTTTTGGACTCTGGATGGAATTAACACATGACCCTCTGTGTGTATGTGTGTGGTGTGGTTGGCAGAAGCAGGAGGAAGTTGAAGGAGTTATGCTAAGTTTCAGATCCAGAACTGTGGCCCAGTTTTAGTTGTGTGTAATATATAATTTTTTAACCTCTTTCCTGTTTCTTATTTTTTTCCCTCCCCTTGTTTGTCTATCCTCCTTCCTCTTTTAATTTATGCTGCCTTGTATTTTATGTATCTCTGAATTCAGTTCAGTTCAGTCGCTCAGTTGTGTCTGACTCTTTGCGACCCCATGAATCACAGCACCCCAGGCCTCCCTGTCCATCACCAACTCCCAGAGTTCACTCAGACTCACGTCCATCGAGTCAGTGATGCCATCCAGCCACCTCATCCTCTGTTGTCCCTTCTCCTCCTGCCCCCAATCCCTCCCAGCATCAGAGTCTTTTCCAGTGAGTCAACTCTTCGCATGAGGTGGCCAAATTACTGGAGTCTCAGCTTTATCATCATTCCTTCCAAAGAAATTCCAGGGTTGATCTCCTTCAGAATGAACTGGTTGGATCTCCTTGCAGTCCAAGGGACTCTCAAGAGTCTTCTCCAACACCACAGTTCAAAAGCATCAATTCTTCAGCGCTCAGCATTCTTCACAGTCCAACTCTCACATCCATACATGACCACAGGAAAAACCATAGAAGGCAGTCCTAAATTCCAAAACAAAGGACAATAATTACAAATATATTTCTATTTACATCAGTCCCCACTGTATAGATGAGGAAGCAGAGGCTCAATTAATTTATTTAACTTGCTTGAGATCACAGTGGGTGTACTACTTAACTATTGCCAGGTAACAAATCCCCTCCAAAACTAGCAGCTTAAACCAACAAACACATAATTTCTCAGTTGATTCCTGAGGGTCAGAAGTCTGGGAGCAGCTCAGTTGGGTAGCTCTAGCTCAGGGGCTGGTGGGGTTACAGTCGAGCCATCTGCTGGGGCTGTAACTGTTTAAAAGCTGCAAAGTCTTTTATAACTTAACCTCAGAAGTGACGATCACTCCCGCCTTCCACCAGTCACACAAACCAACCCTGGTAAAGGGAAAGGAGTCCACAAGGCCGTGAGTCCCAGGGATAGGATCGCTGGAAGCCATCTTGGTAGCCGCCACTCGCAGGGAGGAAACAGCATAGCTGAGCCTGTGGGATGTTGCGTCTACAAAAGCACTGGCTCTGGATATGCTCAAGCTCGGCCCCCAGAGCTACTTTCATTTTTTCCCCTTCTTTACAGCTTGAAGAACAGGTGAATGAGCACAGCAAGTAAGGAGGCTCCGGGTTTCAGATTTCTTCTTCTGATCCTGCTTACAAGTTGCCCATGCTGCCACAGTTCCATTCGTAAAGCTTTGTATTCCCTCATAACTATTTAATCGCTGCTAAAAGTAAATTTGATTTTAATCCAGAAGACAACACCAAATGATCTAACTGTCGGGTCCCACTAAGAAGTGGAGAGGAATAGCTAACATGGCACTATATAGGCTGACAGCCTCTGACTTTGGTAGTGCAAGAAACAATTGATAGTAATTGTAATTCCTCCCACTTTTTATATTCTTTGCTTCATGGGAGATATGGGTATATAAAGGATGGAAGTTTTTGGTGATTCTGCCCCCCCTCCCCAATAAGGTGATTCCACCCCTCATCTGTTAGTGTAATGAGGAAAATCTATAAAGATATTTTTATGGAACATATTTTTTACTGCATTGCTGATCTGTGGTCACATTTTGTCAGGGTAATAAATTAGGACGTGTTGTTTTCCTGGATTCAGGAAACGGCCGGCTCAGTGTTTGGTATTCAGACCTCAGATCCATGACTCACCAATAAACCACCTGGACAAATGGACAGAGAGGATCTCAACTGCTGCAGACTCTTGCCCTACCTCTTGATTCTTAACTCTGTTCTGTATCTGGAAATTCCATTTTCATTTGAGGTATGTATAAATTGATGTCAGTCTCCATGTTTAAACATAGCCCCAAACCGACTTCTTTCCTGAGATTGTTTTTCAGAACAGTGGTGTTGAACCTCAGTTAAAATTTGCAAGCCATCGCTGTGCTCCCGTGGTATCTGAATGTTGCTATAACTTCCTGTACATCTCTGTGACCTCCCTCCAGGACTTTGCTGTATGCCAGTTTGCAAATGAGATGATCGGTTTGGCCTAGGGAGAGAATTTTCTCTTTAGCTTTGACTGATTTAGGTACAAATTGATTTGTTAAATTCTCTTAGAGTGTTCTAGGCTTAGTGCTATGTTCTCTAAGTGGATAAAAAGCTAAGACACAGTCTTTGTGCCTTTAAAAACTTGTAGTCTAGCTGCTAGGTAAATATTAACAGGAACAATTATGAAACCATGTGAGATAGCAGAAGTATTCACAAAATGCTTGAGGAGAAAGAAGGGGATTAGTTCTGCCCAGTGGTGGAGGAAGAAGATTTTACCAGGAAAGACCTCTCTTAGATCGGTGGCCCCCAAATGTTGGTCTCAAGACCAGTGCTAGTCTCTAATAGAATTTTCACTGACTTGTGGCAGAGTGAGAAAGAAAACAAAATTCCATAAGCTAATTTTAAGATTAAAAAAATCTTAATTTAGCATGAACTTACGTATTGACATTCTTTTTCCTGTGATGTCCTTCACTTCATGAAAACATGATAATATATATTATTATTTGTTTTCTTTCATTGCAAAATAAAACCTGGCAACCTAGCAACATCCACATTTTCTTGTGTGCATTCATTTATTGGTCCTTGAAACCTAAAAGGCTAGAAGCCCTTGTGAGGATGGTTATATTTGTGCTGGGGTTGGAAGAGATACTCATGTAAAGCCATTTTTGCTGTTTGCCTGTCAGCGGTTTAACAATACCTACATTAACGGGAAACTAATTTGTGAGAAAGAAAAAAAATGTATGCTTGCATTTAAAAACTGGCTTTGAGTGTTTTTCTAGTATGTGTCTGGGGGAATGTGGAGGGGGGGGTGGATGTAAGAGAAAAAAAAAGTGCCCATAGTGGTGCAGAATTTGAACTGTAGCTTTGGAGAGCTGCTGTTGCCAACATGAATACTGGTTTTAGAAGGATTCCCACCCCCATCCCCTCAACCTTCACCCCTTTGTATAAAATCTTCAGAAGTTTAGATAAGATTTAGCTTGATGATTGTAAACCTTTTACTTCTTTCCAGGTATTGGATTAAAAAGTAACCTTTGTATATATGGGCCCCCTTTCTCCCCTGATTTTTCACCAGGGGACAGGAGAGTGAGCCATTGTGTCTGTGTGTCTGAGCAGGTCAGTGGTAATGGAATATTTAACCTGCCACGTTGTCAGTCTACCTTGTTCATCTCACCTACAGTGGCAAAGCTTTTCATCTATTTGCAAATGGATGCCTCTCAGGAGTTGAGCTATATCCATAATTTTAGGGAATGTATCATCTTTGAAGAGGGATTCAAGGAGAATGACAAAGATGATAAAAGGGCTGAATAATATCAAAAGGTATCAGATTTAAGAAGAATACTATAGGGATTTCCCTATCTGAACTCTGGGGCAGTGATCTTACAGGATTCCTTCCAGCATAAATGCTTTAAAAAATGATCAAAGATTTCTCTGAAAATTTGCAAGACAACGCTTGTAAATAGCAGGCTCTTCTACTGTGCATTTGGAGGCAGCCCTGTATGTGGTGAAGTAAGAGGCTCTGAAGTCAGAGGATTCAAATTCTTGCTCACTCATTACTGCAGTCAAGTCACCACCTTGCTAAGCTTTCATTTTCTCCTCTCTTCAACGGAAATAATAGTCTTACTCCAAAGGCTGTTGTGAGTAGAAGTAATAAGCATGCAATAAGCACAAGCTATTACTATTCTTCTATTTAAGTGTTTATTATTGCCACTTGCTCCTGAGAGGAGAGCCTCTCTCCGGGCCCTTCTCTCCTTGGCTCTGTGCTGTCTCCCATCTCTGTGTCTGGAGTGTCCTGATTCAAGTGATCGCGTGCACTGGTTGATTCTTTCAGCTTCCTTGAAACTAAAGCATCTGCACGTGAACAACAATGAAATGATGTTTATAGGGCAGATCATTTATTTTGCTTAACTCTCAAATGTTAAAGGAGATAAATAAAAATTTTATGTCATAATATTTTTAGACAAAATCATGTGGAGAAAAAAAATGTTATTTAAGCGAATTATGTATTCTATTAATAATCCACAGGCTTCACTCTCCCCATGACCTTTAGCAATCCAGTAATGGATATATTGGAAGGAGATAAACACACAAGAGAGGATGAGATGATGGAATATTCCATGTCCTTTCTGGTTCCTATTTTGTATTTTAAAAAAGAGAGAAACATGGGCTTCAAGGGATAGAATTGTGACCCAGTCTGTCCACCCTGAAATGGCCAGCTAAGCTGTTGAAAGTTGAGATAGAGAAGCTAAGAAGGGTCCTTTCCACACCTTAGCACCAAATTTTGTAATTAAAAGAAAACGAAGGGGGAGAGGCACACGTATACTTATAGCTGATTCATGATGTTGTACCGCAGAAATCAACACAACNAACATGGGCTTCAAGGGATAGAATTGTGACCCAGTCTGTCCACCCTGAAATGGCCAGCTAAGCTGTTGAAAGTTGAGACAGAGAAGCTAAGAAGGGTCCTTTCCACACCTTAGCACCAAATTTTGTAATTAAAAGAAAACGAAAGGGGAGAGGCACATGTATACTTATAGCTGATTCATGATGTTGTACCGCAGAAATCAACACAACATTGTAAAGCAATTATCCTTCGGTTAAAAATAAATTAAGGGAAAAAAGAGAATAAAAGGTTCACAAGGTTTCATTGGTTCCTTAGAAGTGCTGAATTGACCTAACCTTGATGAGCACTATTTGAGTCATTCTTTCATTCAACCAGTAATTGCCAGACACCCAGATACTGTTCTTTCTGAAAGTGTGTGTGCGTGCTAAGTTGCTTCAGTTGTGTCTGACTCTTTGCAACCCTATGGATTGTAGCTCACCAGACTCCTGTGTCCAACGGAATCTCCAGGCAAGAATACTGGAGTTGGTTACCGTGCCCTCCTCCAGGGGATCTTCCTGACCCAGGGATCGAACCTGTGTCTCCTGTGGCTCCTGCATTGCAGGCAGATTCTTTACCACAGAGCCATGGGGGAAGCCCACCGTTGTGAATACTGGAGGACAAACAGGACCAAACAAACCCCTGTTCTCATGGCACCTGCCATCCAGGGGGGAAATCACTGCAGAAAAAACTCCACAGGAATTCATAGCAGAACCCACCTTCAGTGGCTTGCAAAGCCCCTGAGGGTGGCCTTGGCGCCTGATGTTTTGTAATCACCTTGCTTAATATTCATGCAGAGACTTAGGTGTGTTTTTCTGTTATACTACTTACCACAGCAGTAACTTTCAATTAAAGCCATGAGGAGTTTTGACCTCTCAGAAATGATTGACATGGCTTTGGAGATCTATTTTTCTCCTGCTTTCTCAAGTTCATGTCCTGTGTGATAGCCAACAAGGAAAATACCACGCTGCCACAAGTGTACCCATGTGAGATCCGTGTTATCTAGGATACCTGGACTATTGCGATACTGATGGGCTGAGAACCAAATTTTTCATGTACCTAACATAATTTTCAGGTTTGAGCATTGAGGTTATCTAACAAGTTAACTATTTGATACAGTTAACTTTTTTTGGGGGGGGGTAATGCCTTCTTAACTTTCAACGTCAATTTTAGGTAGTCAGAAATCTTGCCTGAGGCCAATACCTGAATAATATTTTAAGTGTTGGTGAAACTATGAGAATGACCATCAGATTTCCATAGGCAGGCGGTTTGTAAAGAAGGAGGATTAGTTTTAACCTTAACCCCCCCTTCAACTCTTAACGAAAAACATGTGGTAAATCAAGCAGGGCATGTTAGGTATTACATTTCAGTTGTGGAGTGACATCAATACCAAGTCAGCATTTGTTGTTAACTCTGGATGGACTGTATTAAGTAGTTAAGGACAAGTCTCTCAAATATCCCCACAGACAATTCATCAATGACAACAGGAAAAGAATGGCACCTTTCCAGTGGGGAGGCCAGACAGGCCCCACCGTCACCAGTGAACCCAGCATCTTCAGCCACAGGAGTTATTGACTGCCTCGAGGTTCTCCCTGAGATGCCGTGGAAATGCATGCCCTCACCTAAGAATATTCGTACCAGAAAATGGTTAAACTGAATATGATCATGAGGAAACAAGCAGACAAATCCAGATGGTAGGACATTCTGTTAGGCAATTGGCTTGGACTCTTCAAAAATGTTAACATTATGAAAGCCAGACCAAAAAAGGAAAAAACCTCGGTGGGTAAATGCTCTAAATTAAGAGACCAAAGAGACCTGGCAGCTGGGGGATACGGTGAAGGACACTGAAGGAAGGAGAGAGAGTAGAGGGAAAGGGAGGGGAGGAAGAAAAAAAATCTATAAAAGGCATTTGGGGGCAAATCGGAGAAACTTTAATATAGTCTGTGTTTGATTACCCTTTTGATCCTAAATTCTTTGCCTCTGAGCGTTATGAAGGAGAATGTCTTTGGTCAGGAGAATTCAGAATTCAGGAGATTCGTGCTGAAATATTTTAGGTATGAAATATCCTGAGGTCTGCAACTTTCAAGGGCTCAAGACAAGGGCTCCCAAAACATGGAGAGAGAGGAACAACCATGGCAAAATGCTAATCAGTGAGTCCAGGTGTAGGAAAGTGTTCCTTGTGTTACTCTTTCAACTTTTCTGTTTCAAGTTTTTCAAAGCAAAAAAAAGGGAGAGAAGAGGGAAGTCTATTTGAGGGAAATTATTATAGAAATCCGGAACAAAAACGATGTAAGAAAACACATGTGTGTACAACTTAGCTGTGATGCCTCAGAGGAATAAAGGCCAGATCAGTGGACTGACTCTGGAGTAGGACTCACAAGGGTTGTGCTCTGGTGTGTCCTCAGGCATCACCAGCCCTGGGATCATGGGCAGTTTGCCTAACTCTCTGTATCCGTTTCCTAGGGCTGCTGAAACAAGCGTCACAAACCACGTGGCTTGAAACAACAGAGATGTCTCACTCATCTCACCGTTTTGGAGGATGAAGTCTGAAGTCTGAAATCAAGGTAGCGGCATTGTCAGGCTCCTCCTGAAACCCGGAGGGGAGCATCTTTCCTTGCTTCTTGCTGGATTCGGATGGGTTGCCAGCAGTCCTTGGCTCTCTAGGCTCACAGCTGCAGCCCTTCGCATTCTGTCTCCGTCTGTTACATGCTGTCCTCTCCTGTGTGTGTCCCAGGATCCCTCCTCCTCTGGGAAGGACAGCAGTTGTATTGGATTGGGGCCACCCTAATGACCTCATCTGAAGCCTGATTACATGTGCAGAGACCCTATTTCCAAGTAAGGGTGCGTCCACAAGTGCTGGGGGATTAAGGCTTTGACACATCTTTCAGGGGATGCATTTCAACCCATAACCTTCTTCATTCTTGTTTCTCCAACTCCCAACATGTGTAGGGGGCGCAGAGGACCCCAATCAACCAGAATGCACACTGAGGTCCCTTTTGAAGCTCAGAGTCTGAGGCTCTGGGTGTCCACTGTTCTAAGTTCAGACATGAGTCAGCTTTGGGCAACTAAGGAGCCCAAGAGAGACGTGATGAGAAGGAAGTTCCAGATCATCATTAAACAGATAAGAAACGTGTCCCTTGGAAACATGATGCGTGTACGTTCTTGGCATAGCAGGGGCTGTTTTATTTTGCTTGTCATAGTCATCCTTTTTGTCCTCATTTTTATCTGTTGAATGATTGTTTGTTAAAAGTTTTCTAAGCTGAATTCCCATCCTGTTACCCATAAAACTGCATAAAATGAGATGCTAGAGTTAAAAAAAAAATAACTGTCACATCACAACTGATATTAGAGATTGGCAAGGCTGCCAGCTGGAACAGGCTAACAAGGAAAATCAAGACTCCTCTCTCTGTCTTTGTCCTTCAGGCTAAAAAAAGGTAAGATAAGAGGAGAAAATGTTCTGTAATGAGTAAGGGTGGCCGTGCCTCGTGATGGGTCAGCACTGCGTGTCTGGAGGAGGACTCTNACAAACCACGTGGCTTGAAACAACAGAGATGTCTCACTCATCTCACCGTGTTGGAGGATGAAGTCTGAAGTCTGAAATCAAGGTAGCGGCATTGTCAGGCTCCTCCTGAAACCCGGAGGGGAGCATCTTTCCTTGCTTCTTGCTGGATTCGGATGGGTTGCCAGCAGTCCTTGGCTCTCTAGGCTCACAGCTGCAGCCCTTCGCATTCTGTCTCCGTCTGTTACATGCTGTCCTCTCCTGTGTGTGTCCCAGGATCCCTCCTCCTCTGGGAAGGACAGCAGTTGTATTGGATTGGGGCCACCCTAATGACCTCATCTGAAGCCTGATTACATGTGCAGAGACCCTATTTCCAAGTAAGGGTGCGTCCACAAGTGCTGGGGGATTAAAGCTTTGACACATCTTTCAGGGGATGCATTTCAACCCATAACCTTCTTCATTCTTGTTTCTCCAACTCCCAACATGTGTAGGGGGCGCAGAGGACCCCAATCAACCAGAATGCACACTGAGGTCCCTTTTGAAGCTCAGAGTCTGAGGCTCTGGGTGTCCACTGTTCTAAGTTCAGACATGAGTCAGCTTTGGGCAACTAAGGAGCCCAAGAGAGACGTGATGAGAAGGAAGTTCCAGATCATCATTAAACAGATAAGAAACGTGTCCCTTGGAAACATGATGCGTGTACGTTCTTGGCATAGCAGGGGCTGTTTTATTTTGCTTGTCATAGTCATCCTTTTTGTCCTCATTTTTATCTGTTGAATGATTGTTTGTTAAAAGTTTTCTAAGCTGAATTCCCATCCTGTTACCCATAAAACTGCATAAAATGAGATGCTAGAGTTAAAAAAAAATAACTGTCACATCACAACTGATATTAGAGATTGGCAAGGCTGCCAGCTGGAACAGGCTAACAAGGAAAATCAAGACTCCTCTCTCTGTCTTTGTCCTTCAGGCTAAAAAAAGGTAAGATAAGAGGAGAAAATGTTCTGTAATGAGTAAGGGTGGCCGTGCCTCGTGATGGGTCAGCACTGCGTGTCTGGAGGAGGACTCTCTTTGAGGCCCAGGAGGTGGGTTGGGGGCGGGGGGTGGAGGACGGCAAGTGGAGGAGGGTAGGGGAGCGTAAATGGAGATGAGAACCACCAACGGTCTCCTGATGTCTCTGTGCTTCAAAGAGAAAACTGTGTCACAGCCGTGGGAGGGGAAGGCACTGATCGCAGAGTTGAAAGAGGACATTTTCCCAGAGCTGTAGACCCACAGTCCTCAGCGTGACTGATGGACAAAGCTGTGTCTGCCTCCCTCCTGTGTCTCCCCGCACGTGACTTAAGGTGGATGCCAGATGTGTAAACCAGGGCAGAGCTGTGTCCCATCTATTAGAAATCTCTGACTTGTGGGCATGAAACAAAAACCTCAGCCAAAGGGAATCTTCTCCAAAATCCAATTGCGCTATTTTCTTTCCTGGGTTTCAGAAATCATCTGGATAACTATGGGTGATTTAATTATACTGTCATTATGAAAGCAGGTTCTGTCACTTGCTGTCAGTGCCAGGTAAAAACACTTGGCATTCACACTGTGTCCTTATTCTTCTGGTCTTCCTTTGCCGCTCTTCAGCAATGGGTGTTATGGATTTATCAGAGTTTCTGTTGTTCGCTCTTATTTTCAAGGCTTCTGTCTTAGTTGCATTGTCCTGGATGGGAGCCTGGAGGTAATTTCCTTTAGTGTTACAGTGGCTGCAGTCTTTTATGGGTGTGTGTGACTGTGCAAGTGATTTCAATATCTTTTTATTAAAAGATTAATTCATGCGTAAGTCTCAACTCATTTTTTCTGATGCAGATAGCTTTTATCCAAGATTGAGACATGAATCATATGAAGTAAACACTTACAAAGTCCACAACTCAGAAAAGGCCCTGACTTGGCAGCAGCAAAGCAAGGCATGGTAAGGAAGTAATGAGATCACTGCGGTGATTATCAGTCATAGTTCTTTATGGTCACACACTGTGCATCTCTGAGACTTATAATATAAAACAGAGGGAAGAGCAGATGTGGTCTGAAATTGTAAATTTAAATTATGTGCCTTTTACTTGTTATTGACATTGAGATCTTCTCAACGAATCTTAGAATTTCAGTACCTGAAAAAGACCTTAGATCTTCTTTAATCCATCAGCTGTGGATACTTATTCTATCAGTTCTGTATTCCCTCTTCTGCCCTTCCATTAATAGGTCAGTTAACTATTGATGTGTAACAATCCCGAAACGTGTGTTTTGGCTAAGAAAACAATCCCTGAGTAGTTCACAATTCTGGGTGTTGGCAACTTGAACTGAGCTCAGCGAGGTGCTGCTTCTGCTGGTTCTGCCTCGGCTTACCCATGTGGCTTCAGTTCATCTGGCCGTTCAGCCAGGAGCTGACTGAACATGTATGGCTTCATCACATATCTAGCGGTTGACTATGGCTCAACTGTGACACGTGTCTGCAGCATCCAGTAGGCCACCCCAGGCTTTCCACTGGCCACTGGGTTCCGAGAGGAGCAAATGAGAGCAGATCCCAATTTATAGCTCTTGTCAAGCCTCTGTTTGTGTTACCCTTGCTAATGTGTCATGCAGTTGAGTTCAGCTGCTCAGTCATGTCTGACTCTTTGTCACCCCATGGACTGCAGCATGCCAGGCCTCCCTGTCCATCATCAACTCCCAGAGTTTCCCCAAACTCATGTCCATTGAGTCGGTGATGCCATCCAGCCATCTCATCCTCTGTCGTCCCCTTCTCCTGCCTTCAATCTTTCCCAGCATCAGGGTCTTTTCCAATGAGTCAGCTCTTCACATCCATCAGGTGGCCAAAGTATTGGAGTTTCAGCTTCAGCATCAGTCCTTCCAAAGAACACCCAGAACTGATCTCCTTCAGAATGGACTGGTTGGATCTCCTTGCAGTCCAAGGGACTCTCAAGAGTCTTCTCCAACACCACAGTTCAAAAGCATCAATTTTTTAGCACTCAGCTTTCTTTATAGTCCAACTCTCACATCCATACATGACTACTGGATACATAGCTTTGACTAGATGGACCTTGTTGGCAAAGTAATGTCTCTGCTTTTTAATATGCTGTCTAGGTTGGTCATAAATTTTCTTATTAGCCAAAGCCAACCATTTGGCCAGGCTCAAGTGAAAAGAGGTGAAGAGATAAGGCTCCACCTCTCAATGGAAGGAACAACAAAAGGGAAGTAGCCTCCATTTGTTTTTATTTGGAAAATGGGGTGCCATCCTGATAGCATCAGCTGAAATCTCCCTAGTATTCAGTCTTGCCTGAGAAAGGAAGAGAGAGTTATGGGCCATTGTGCATTGCGCAGCCCACTCCTAAAGGAAGTGACAATTCATCTTGAGGAAAGAGACAGGAGAGTTCAAGATTGTTCAAGGTCATTAAGTCAGTGATGGGGGCAGTTCCACCTCAGTACAGCTCTTATTTGTCCCTCAGATGGCCCAACCCTGTCCCCACGACCTGTACCCAAGACCTGGAGAAGAGGCCGCAGTAATAAGAACAGAGTTTCAGGGAAGTTTCTAGGGAAGACATGGGAATTTAGAGGATGAAGGGAGTTTCCTCATTTTGGTCTCTTCTGGGGATGGGGGCCGTGTTGGGCTGAACCTGGTCTGCTCCTGGACCAGAGCTGACGTGGGAGAGGAAATTGGCCTGGGATGGCAACCAGGCCATTGCCACAGGCTTTGATGTAACGTGCAGGAGGGACTCAGCCTCAACAGGTCAAAGCAGGAGAGATTTACTCGCAAGAGCACACGAGACACCCTTTCCTGGGTAAACTGGAGGACACTGAGGGAACTCAACACTTACACTCAGGTGTAAGTCATCGCTCCTGTTTTTAAGCCAGTATGTGAGTCTGTATGTGTTACTCAGTGACAATGTATAAGCCATGCTGATATATGAGCAACAAGGGCTAGAGAGGGGGATGTGGGAGCCCTCAATCAGAGAGACTTCAGGAAGGGGCTAAGACCAGAGGTAGATCTGCAAATAGGGGAGGGCTTAGAAGAGGATTAAGCTAGAGAACGTTCCAAAGTAATCCGCCCATGAGGGCAGTTAATACTTCACTGAGAAACCTGCTCTTTTACTAAAAATTTTGTCTTAGGTCACTTCAGTGGAGACATGAGAGAGGTTGTAGAATCAGAGGAATTGGGGAGTAATAATGTTCCCAGATGCCTCTAGAATCTCAATATTTAGAATCACTAGGGAAATCAAGTTTCTTTCACAATGGCGTTGATGAACTGCTGCCAGAGAATAAATGAGTCGGGTGTGTGTGTGTGTGTGTGTTTGGAATCTCCATCTTTATTGGCTGCAGGGTTTAACACACTCAGGCCGAGAGCCAGGGCTCGGATTTTGTTGAAAGCAGTAATGTCAATGTTTTGTACGTGTGGGGACAAGAGAAAGCAGAAAGAACATAGAAGTCTTAGATAAAATGATGAATAACATATAACCCCCTTATTCATATATATTTATTTATACACATTCTATTTTGTTGCAAAAGAAAGTTAGGGTGACTTGAATACATTTATATATTGTATTACATACATATAACTTGAAAGCATAAATTTTAAAGAAGTATGAAATAATTTTTGCACAAGTTTTTTTTTTTTCTGCATTGTTATATTAATAGTTTTGCACTTGTGGGGACAAGTGAATGGCACTTCCCTCCTCCAACCTACATAAAAAAAGCAGGTGTCTGAATTGTGCACAAGTTGGGTCCCTTCTGAGTCACCACCTACTGTGCATCTGTTTTGGAATGAATTCTACAACCTCACCCAGTTTGGGTTAAGGAATAGGCTTTACTGGGGAAGGGCTTCCCTTGTAGCTCAGTCAGTAAAGAATCTTCCTGCAGTGTAGGAGACTGGAGTTCGATCCCTGGGTTGGGAAGATGCCCTGGAGAAGGAAATGGCAACCGACTCCAGTATACTTGGCTGGAAAATCTTATGGACAGAGGATACTGGTGGGCTGCAGTCCAGAGGGTTGCAAAGAGTTGGGCACGATTAACTGACTAACACTTGCTTACTTTACTGGGGAAAGGAAAAACTTATCAGGCAGGTCACACAGAAAGAGGACCAGGTTCCCTGCCTCCCACGGTCCCACAGAGAGACAGGCAAGGGTGCTGAGTAAGAAATGTAGTGTGGGTTTACGTTCCAATAGAGGAACAGGATCTCTTTTTATTCTGCCTTTTCTATAAAGCGAGTGTAAAACAGCCGCTTTTTCAGTGGGGGAAAACTCAGGCAGTTTGATCAAGGCATTCTGGTTTGGGGGGCCGGCTGTTTACAGGGGTACTGGGAAAGCCAGCAGCTGTGGTCCATAGGATGCTGCAGGGAAAGGATGCTACTGGCCTCATGGGAAACTGAGCTGGGATGCAGCATTTCTGCTGAGAGAAAGACCTCTCTGAGGCCTGCCACCTCATTGGCCAGACAACCAGAGTGAGCTGCCATAGTCATTTTCAGACTATTTTGCTCATCACCCTGTAATTAGTGACAAGTCTGAAGCCAGGAAGCTTGAAACTTGCTACAGTGGCCTTGCAAAAGTCCCTCCACCTGTCTGATCCTAATTGGAGGTTCTGGTCCTCATCCTACTCTGTAGCCTGTTAGAAGACCAAATGAGTGTAACCAGTGGCCAGACAACTAAAATGGGAGGCTGGCAATTTAGCCAGCAGTATTTTTCAGCTGGAGAAGGAAATGGCGATCCACTCCAGTACTCTTCCTGGAGAATTCCATGGACAGAGGAGCCTGGTAGGCTCCAGTCCATGGGATCACAAACAGTCGGGCACAACTGAGCAACTATCACATTTTTCAGCACTTTGCTTTCAGAATTAAAAGATAAATCAGACAAGGTTGGTAATTTATCCAAAATGTGCCTTCCAAAATATAGCCCAGTAACCAGTATCAACTCAGTCCACTTTTCAAAGCCTCCTAATTCTAGAACTCAATGTAATTAAAAAAAAAAAAAAAAGATGTTCAGAATAGTGAACTGGGGGCATTCAACATCCCCAGTCACCAAAAAGGAGGACTATGGACCAAAACACAGGAGAGAAAAATTACCCAAACGTTTAAATCAAAAACCAAAATAAGACTAATAATAATGGATGGCTGCAGCAGACCACTGCCAGTCACCTCCTAGGCAGCCCCTCCTCCTTGCTAACAGAACCCCCGTTTGGCTTTCGCCTTCACAGGGCAGCCCCTCCCCCCACCATAGCCTATGAGTATGTTTTGCTGTCCTGAGTCAATCGTGGTGATTCCACAGGGTTATGATGTGATTCTGGCCAAAGAGTTGAGAGATATGGTCTTCAGGGGACTCCAGGGGAGGGTCTCCTTGTCCTTGAAGAAAGGTGGCTGCTGGAAGGTGTGAAGGGTGAGCAGCCTTCAGAATTGCTGCTGAAGCCTTGGCCTCTGAGCCAATCTCGAATGAGGCCACCTGCCCCATGGGGTCTCCTAGCTTGCTCCCTCTGTCCCCTGTCTGAACTACTCTCTCCCCCAGTGTGCCCTATCATGCCGGACCCCAGAACACAGTCCAGCTTGCACTGTGTCAGCTCCGAGGAGATGGAAAAAGCCACGGGCTCTGGAGCCCTACTACTTGGGGGGTGCCCCGGGTCCCTGGCTCCTTGTCTTGATACCTTTGTCTACTATTCTGTCATTATCCAAGTACTTGACTGCTTTCCCGTTTGTCTGGGTCCCCGCTCAGGCCCATGTCCGATCACCACAGTCTCTGCGACCCCTAACAAATTTCCTGGCACCAGAAGCTCCCAGTAAACGTTTCCTGAAGGAGTCAGGGAGGGAACTAATGTATCCCAGTTGCCTTTACTGCACGAGGAGACCTTGGGAAAATGGTGAAACCTGCCTGTGATCTGTTTCCTTACCTGTAAACTAGGGTGATAACAGCCCTTTGTAAAGTTTATTGAGATGATGTTTTTTTTTTTAACTGTAGATACTGGAGACGGGACCAGGAAATGAAGGAAGATCTGTGTCACCTGAGTAGTGAGGAACATGTCAAGTAATGATGAATCCATCAATGATAGCTGGAACTTTTTCAGTAGCTGTCACATATTGAGTACTGTATACCACTATCTCATTAACTACTTCCAAGTCTTTGAGGAGGAAATTACTGTACCCATAACACAGATAACAAAACTGAGACTCAGGAAGTAAAGCACAAGCCAGGTGGCAGAGCTGGGGATTCAGAGCATGCCTGAGCTGCTAAGCATTGGCATGTTGGTGCCTATCGCAGGGACGAGCTAGGAGCTGCCTCCAGGGAGGTATCAAGCCAGAGACCCGGTCCAGGCTGTCCTCAGTTAACACCTCTGCTTAATAACTTGGAAGAGAGCGGGCACAGCAGGTGCTTCAAAGACCAGAGGCGGAAACCAGAGCAGACGTCCAAAGGCGCTGCTGGCGAGCGGGAGGGGAGGAACTGGGATTCGGTTTGGGGAAGTACAAACCCGTCTAGCTGCGGGAAGCTAATCCACAGCAAAGGTGGAGAGGTCAGGAGAGAAAGGACAGCTGAGAGGCTGAAAAGCAACTGGGAGGATGGAGGGATGGAGATACTGTTCTGTAATGTGATGAGGCCAGAGCCAGGCCAAGGCTATTCTGGGCAGCCTTCACTGGAGCTGTGGAGGCCAGGGAGGGCCTGCTCCCTACCTTGTATGTACAGAGGCCAGCCCCTACTGCAGGCTCACACACACACACACACACACACACTTCCATACTCACTTCCATGAAACACACACACACACTTTAATACTGAACCACAAGACCCCCATGAAACACACACACACATTTTGTTACTGACCCCCATCACACCCCATGAATCTTTTAAACTTTCTTCCTTCCAGCTTTTGCCCATGTTTTATTTCCTAAAGTCTCCAAGAGGAGTCATGGGGTTATTGCATTTGTAGCATATAGGGTATAGTTCTGAGTGGATGGGGAGCAGCTAGACAGTAAGTGAATGAAGAGACACTCAGGCATGCCGATGAGCCGGCCTCAAGTTTCAGAAGCTCTGTCTCCAGTCGGAAGCTCTGATCGTTCTTCTGGTACTTCCAGAGGCAATGCTGCTCAGTGGTTAAAGCCGGGCGCCTCTGGCTTTTCCTACCCATGTAAACGTAGCCTACACATCTGAGTCTATTTCCTCAGCTATAAAGTGGGAACAGAATTCACAGCTCTTCAAGGTGAAGTGCAGGACCACTCCTGCCTAGAGTCGGTCCTGGATAAGCGGACATCAACAGCCCCTGAAAATCTGCCCCTTGGTTGACAGTGGCGTGTTCACAATCTTGCTGTAGGCTTCCTGTTCAGATGCCTTTAGATCTTGATAAGCCAGGATTTGCAAAGATGAACAGATTGAAACCAGGAGTGAAGAAGAGCCAGCTTGAGGGCTTTCTGTAGAGCTGGAACACAGGGATCCTGATTCCTGGCAAGCTGGTTAGGTGGGCTCAGGGATATACCAGCTGTGGAGCCACGCGTACGCTGGTGCACCTCTGGGCCTCACACCACTGGAGGGTCCTCACAGGTGGGTGGGCACCTTGGGAGACAAAGCCTAGCCATGATTCTGCCTGTTCTAAACCTTGCCACCTCTGGGGAATTAAGAGACCTACTTGCAAACAACAAAATATGCATACCAACCCATCAGACTGGGATTGACTATGACAAGGTGAGGGCGAAGTGGGGTGAGTTTCTCTGGGGGGTTCATCTTTCTCTCTCTTTATTTGTGGGACTTATACAATCCTTGCCAGAAGCTAAAGGATGATCTGGACACTCTCAGCTGGCCGATTCCCAGGAAGGGGAAAGGAACATCTGCCTTTCCGGCTGGAAGGGCCCTCTGGGGTCATTGAGTCCAGCTTCTCGAAGGCTCAAAACTTGTTTGCAATCCTTTTTCAGAGTAAGTGGTGAGCAAGCCCACCACCACCCCCGGACCTGTCAGCCACTGCTCTCCACTCCCAAGTCCACAGAGAACAGGGCAAACTCAGGAATGTGAGAAAGACAAGCCATAAGGGAATCATTTCATTTTCAAACCCAAGCAGAGAGGCGAATTGTGTGCCATTATCTTCTATCTGCAGAAGTGACTAAGCAGAATTATGAACAGGCCAAGATTAATCTTCTTCCTGGTACACGAACCTGAATTTCTTCTTGTACCATTTAATTTATTCAATTAATAAAATGCTGTTTCTCCTTTAAAATAAGTAGATAAATTTCTCCATTAAATGTCCTAAATGACTGCTTTTGAACTGTGTGACTCTCTGTGGGTGACTTTTGTGCATTTGCAATGCAAGTTGTTTGACAGCCCTTTTAAAAGCGTGTATTGACCAGGATTATATGATATACATACAAGAAGGAGGGCCTAGTCTCCCCACCTCTTGCCCTTTGCATTCCTCCAGCACACCTGCTTGAGAAGCCAATCTGGTAGATCCTTCTTTGATCTATCAAAGTAGATTTTCAGTTCAGTTCAGTTCAATTCAGTTGCTCAGTCGTGTCCGACTTTGCGACCCCATGAATTGCAGCACGCCAGGCCTCCCTGTCCATCACCAACTCCTGGAGTTCACTCAGACTCACGTCCATCGAGTCCGTGATGCCATCCAGCCATCTCATCCTCTGTTGTCCCCTTCTCCTCCTGCCCCCAATCCTTCCCAGCATCAGAGTCTTAAACCAATGAGTCAGCTCTTCGCACGAGGTGGCCAAAGTACTGGAGTTTCAGCTTTAGCATCATTCCTTCCAAAGAAATCCCAGGCCTGATCTCCTTCAGAATGGACTGGTTGGATCTCCTTGCAGTCCAAGGGACTCTCAAGAGTCTTCTTCAACACCACAGTTCAAAAGCATCAGTTCTTCAGCGCTCAGCCTTCTTCACAGTCCAACTCTCACATCCATACATGACCACTGGAAAAACCATAACCTTGACTAGACAGACCTTAGTCAGCAAAGTCTCTGCTTTTGAATATACTGTCTAGGTTGGTCATAACTTTTCTTCCAAGGAGTAAGCGTCTTTTAATTTCATGGCTGCA
>SJYW01013170.1:78580-121394 GCA_006410735.1 Raphicerus campestris | reverse complement strand
GCCAGGCCTCCCTGTCCATCACCAACTCCTGGAGTTCACTCAGACTCACGTCCATCGAGTCCGTGATGCCATCCAGCCATCTCATCCTCTGTTGTCCCCTTCTCCTCCTGCCCCCAATCCTTCCCAGCATCAGAGTCTTAAACCAATGAGTCAGCTCTTCGCACGAGGTGGCCAAAGTACTGGAGTTTCAGCTTTAGCATCATTCCTTCCAAAGAAATCCCAGGGCTGATCTCCTTCAGAATGGACTGGTTGGATCTCCTTGCAGTCCAAGGGACTCTCAAGAGTCTTCTTCAACACCACAGTTCAAAAGCATCAGTTCTTCAGCGCTCAGCCTTCTTCACAGTCCAACTCTCACATCCATACATGACCACTGGAAAAACCATAACCTTGACTAGACAGACCTTAGTCAGCAAAGTCTCTGCTTTTGAATATACTGTCTAGGTTGGTCATAACTTTTCTTCCAAGGAGTAAGCGTCTTTTAATTTCATGGCTGCAGTCACTATCTGCAGTGATTTTGGAGCCCCCCAAAATAAAGTCTTAGCTTTACTTAATTTTATCTGACAGAGACGCCTGTTTCCAAGAAGACCAGTGGGGAAAACAGAATTACTGCATTTCAGATGCAATTGGAAGGGGGTGTCTAGATGCCTTCCACATCCAGTAAGCCACAGTTCTCTGTGGCATAGCACATGCCCAGTGAGCCATGCAACTCCAAGTAAGTCATACAGCCTCTCTGGATATTACCTCCTTATTTTAGCTATGGGAATAATCATTGCGTCTCTGTTACATTGCTCAGTCATGTTGGACTCCACGACCCCGTGGACTGCAGCACGCCAGGTTTCCCTGTCCATCACCAACTGCCAGAGCTTGCTCAAAGTCATGACCATCGATAACCACCTTATATGGTTGTTGTTGGGGTGGAAGGCCATAATGTGTGACAAAGGGCTTTCCAGAAGCAGCTGCAAGAGGCGGTTATTGTGCTGTTATAACTATCTGCCCTCACCTGGGGTCATTGTGGGGAACTTTATTTCCCCCGGGGAAAATTTCTTTGCTTCCAAGTTAAAATGGTTAAATTTCATCAAGGACTGTGGCATAAAGGCATAGATCTTCCACTCTCAATAACAATGAGCAGTATCTCTTGGAGACAAGTCTGAATGTTATCTGTGTACCCACTAGCACTAAAAACTTTTCTAAACATTGTGTCCTTGGATTTAAAAATCATTACCTTAAACATTCTTTCCTCTGCAGCTCTGCAGAGCTATTGTGCACGCACACAGAACTGGCCAACATGGAGTTCAGATATGAGAGCGCCAAGGAATTTCAGACACAAAACTCACATGTGGTTGAAGAATATTTCAGGAAAGTTGCAGGAACTTCAAGGGATAGAGCTGAGAGGACTTTACTATTCTGACCAGTTTATTCATACAGTCATAAATACTAAATTTGGAAAGTTATCTGGGCCAAACTCTTCATTTTAAGATGAGAAAAGATGGCTTAAAATAGATTATTGGTTAAGCAGTTACTTTGGGAAAACTTAGGTTTTTCTGATTTCCAGGCCAATGTTCTTTCCATTACATTGCTAATAATATCAACGACAACCACAACAGCTACTGTTTATTGAATAATGAGTGTGCTAAGCTGTTTACATATGTTTACTCATTTAACTCCGGCAACAAATTAATGAGGTGGATATTGTTCCCATTTTACAGATGAGGAAAATGAAGGTCAGAAATATTAATTACTTCCCCAAGGTCAGGATACTGATGTTTACATCAGTCCACAGTATAGAAAGCAAGAAGGGGTATATGTGTCAAGGATTGGTGCTGTTTGTTTACATACAATAGAATGTCTCCATTTTTTTCAAAAATTTAGAGATGAAAATTACTCTACCCCAAATATCAAGGGCCCTAGAAAATACATTCTGAACTGTCAGCTCAGGACAAAACTTTCCCTGAAGTGTGTCTGACTTTATATTGACAGAAATTAACTGGAAATGAGGGTGTGGCACTTCCCCATTCTTCTGCTTGTCAGGCTTTTAGAGTTCAGACCTGAGATGAGTCATAACGGAAATGTGTAGGCTTTTGGCCACAATGGAAATACTCATTTTCCCAATTGCTCAGCAGCAAAACACTGAGGCCAACTCTTTTGTGTGCTGGGAATGGTAAGAACATTTTTAAGTCTTAGTGTTGCTTTTAAAATCATTAAACCAATTTCTGTTGCCCCTGCTGCAGTTTCTAAAGATCCTATACTCACAAGAAATTTGCCTGCTCCTTAATCGTGATTTCTTATTTTTCCAACTTTCCTTAAAAGCATAACTTCCTCACTCTGGCACTAGTTATAGAGCTTGAATTTTAAAACTTCCAACATGCATTTTCTCAAAATATCAAAGGACGCTTTTCAGAAATTCTGCTTTCCCTAAAATGTTAACTTTACACTAAGCAATGCTATGTTTGAATGTCCCCAAAACACCAGAATGAGTTCTTGAAATTTCTCTAGTACAAAATAATAGCATAAGAAGAGAGAAGGAGAGAGAATAGCAGTGTCTGAAATTAGCCAAGTTTCTTCAAGCCCTGGAAACTCGATGAAACTTGATAAAAAAAAATAAAAGAAAAAAAAAGTTATGAAAACAATCCCAAAGTTGATTATTGGCTATTTTTGGAACACAGTGTAAAACGTTGACAGGAAAGGAGTTCACGATGCTCATTTAATAGGACATTTAAAGAGGAGGATGAGCTGTAAAAACTGGAGTCTACACTCTCACGCTTGTGTTCTTTGCCTCTTCTATCCTTTTATCCAGATGTTCATGCCCAGATGTTTCAGCACTTGGGGACTCAGGTCCTTACTACAATGCTGGGCCCTCAGGATCCGAAACTTAAACTGTCCTGGTTCATGCCCTTGAGAAGCCTTGTCCATTGGTAGAAATAGGCACTATATGAACCAGTACAGTGTGATGGAATGCCTGTCACAATGAAGGGAGGCACAGAATGGAATGGGGCTCAGCTGTGTACTTTTGGGGAATCAGGGATGGATCTCCTGAGTAGGTGGCACTCGGATGATAACCAGTGGTTAACCAGCTAGGGAGAGAAAGGGGCAGGGACCCTCCAGACAATGGGAACAGTGGGTGCAAGAGCCACAAATGCCTCAGAGACCGTAACTGGTTTAAATGGTCATGTTGGTACTGGAGAAAGAGAGGAAAGAAGGCTGAACCAGTAGGCTGGGGGTAGAGTCTGAAGGACTTTTTACACTAGAGTAGGCATTGGCTCAGACGGTAAAGCGTCTGTCTGCAACGTGGGAGACCTGGGTTTAATCCCTGGGTTGGGAAGTTCCCTGGAGAAGGAAATGACAACCCACTCCAGTACTCTTGCCTAGAAAATCCCATGGACGGAGGAGCCTGGTGCCCATGGGGTCGCAAAGAGTCGGACACGACTGAGCGACTTCACTTTCACTTAGGCATTGGGAAAAGGAGTACGTCAAGGCTGCATAGTGTCACCTTGCTTATTTAACTTATATGCAGAGTACATCATGAGAAATGCTGGGCTGGAAGAAGCACAAGCTGGAANCAGACAATCATCTTTCATTTTTTTTTTAATAAATATTTTAAGAAGAACTTGTACATAACAATTTACATTCCTCAGCAGGAACACAATTCATATGGATTTACAAGAAGTATTAATTAGGAATAAGTTAGAGCATACAAAACAGAACAATAAGAAAAAAAATCCCCAAATAATGAGGCTTCGGGAAGACAGAAGTTTACTTTTCACGCATGTAGAAGAGTCCAAAGGTAAACATAGTATACCGGTACTATTTATGGAGCTAATTCACTAAAATAATGCATTTTATATGAAAAAATGTACTCTGGTCCTCTAGAATAAACTTCAGTTCAGTCCAGTCACTCAGTCATGTCCGACTCTTTGTGACCCCATGAACTGTAGCACTCCAGGCCTCCCTGTCCATCACCAACTCCCGGAGTTCACTCAAGCTCATGTCCATCAAGTCAGTGATGCCATCCAGCCATCTCATCCTCTGTCATCCCCTTCTCTTCCTGCCCCAAATTCCTCCCAGCATCAGAGTCTTTTCCAATGAGTCAACTCTTCGCATCAGGTGGCAAAGTTTTGGGGTTTCAGCTTTAACATCAGTCCTTCCAATGAACACCCAGGACTGATCTCCTTTAGGATGGACTGGTTGGATCTCCTTGCAGTCCAAGGGACTCTCAAGAGTCTTTTCCAACACCACAGTTCAAAAGCATCAATTCTTCGGCGCTCAGCTTTCTTCACAGTCCAACTCTCACATCCATACATGATTACTGGAAAAACCATAGCCTTGACTAGACGGACTTTGTTAGCAACGTAATGTCTCTGCTTTTGAATACGCTGTGTAGGTTGGTCATAACTTTCCTTCCAAGGAGTAAGTGTTTTTTAATTCATGGCTGCAATCACCATCTGCAGTGATTTTGGAGCCCCCCAAAATAAAGTCTGACACTGTTTTCACTGTTTCCCCATCTGTTTCACATGGTGTTTATAGTAAATGATAACAATTGAGAAAGACCACCTGAGAAGCAAGGAGCTGGTGAAATGGGTGAAGGTGGTCAAAGATACAGATTTCCAGCTTTGAAATGGTTGAGACTTGCAGATGTAGTATACGGCTTGGTGACTACAGTGAATATTGTATTACTGTGTGTAATATTGTATTGCATATTTGAAAGTAGCGGGGTTGGGGGCAGACATTGAAAATTCTCATTATGAGGAAAAAAGTTTGTAACTATGTATGTTGATAGATGTTAACTGGAGTTATTGTACTGTTAAGAAAAAAATTTTGCCTGCCATTCCAGTTCTGCAAAGATAAAGCCATTAGTCACTGCAGTTGCCCACCGACAGTGTGCCTTAAGGGAAGTGAGGATGGAGAAAAACAGGAAACATTCTGTTTTTTGGATATACTTTCCCTGAGAATTCCCTGATAGTCCAGTGGTTAGGACTCCCCACTTCCACTGCTGGGGGCACAGGTTTGGTCCCTGGTCAGAGGAACAAAGATCATGCAAGTTGTGAGGTGCAGCCCCCCCAAAAGCCATAATTATACTTGCCCATAGATAATTAAGATGCCTATTTAAGAAAAATGTCAAATGACCACAGAGTCTTACATCTTCTTACACATAGAAAANTTCTCATTATGAGGAAAAAAGTTTGTAACTATGTATGTTGATAGATGTTAACTGGAGTTATTGTACTGTTAAGAAAAAAATGTTGCCTGCCATTCCAGTTCTGCAAAGATAAAGCCATTAGTCACTGCAGTTGCCCACCGACAGTGTGCCCTTAAGGGAAGTCAGGATGGAGAAAAACAGGAAACTTTCTGTTTTTTGGATATACTTTCCCTGAGAATTCCCTGATAGTCCAGTGGTTAGGACTCCCCACTTCCACTGCTGGGGGCACAGGTTTGGTCCCTGGTCAGAGGAACAAAGATCATGCAAGTTGTGAGGTGCAGCCCCCCCAAAAGCCATAATTATACTTGCCCATAGATAATTAAGATGCCTATTTAAGAAAAATGTCAAATGACCACAGAGTCTTACATCTTCTTACACACAGAAAAGCAGTAAAATTATTAACTTGAGATGCCTGTTCTTAGTGATTAGCAGTACTTTTGAAGCTTGACTACATGCTTTTCCCAGGAAAAAAAAAAAAAAAAAGTTTCTGTATAGCGTGGCTTCTCCCTTGCTGCTTTGAAGCAGTTCCTCAGAGTTTTCTGAGAGGTCATCTCCTGAGCTGTGGTCCTCAGTAAGGTACCCAAATAAAATTTAACTCATAGCTTTCACGCTGTGCAAGTCTTCTTTCTGTCGACAGTGGTGATCATTTTGCAATACATAACAAATATCAAATCTTTATGGTGTATNAAGCAGTAAAATTATTAACTTGAGATGCCTGTTCTTAGTGATTAGCAGTACTTTTGAAGCTTGACTACATGCTTTTCCCAGAAAAAAAAAAAAAAAAAGTTTCTGTATAGCATGGCTTCTCCCTTGCTGCTTTGAAGCAGTTCCTCAGAGTTTTCTGAGAGGTCATCTCCTGAGCTGTGGCCCTCAGTAAGGTACCCAAATAAAATTTAACTCATAGCTTTCACGCTGTGCAAGTCGTCTTTCTGTCGACAGTGGTGATCATTTTGCAATACATAACAAATATCAAATCTTTATGGTGTATACCTGAAACTAATGTTATGTCGACTACATCTCAATATTAGAAAAAATTTTAAACAAGCAAAAACGAAAGACTACCTGAACAGCCTTGGACGCTGCATTTTCCTGATTCACCTGAAATACATCCTCCATAAAGATCGGTTTTGTTACTCAGAAGGTAGAGCTTGACACTCATGTTCGCCTGAAACGAAGCATGAAGTTACTCTACTAGTGACTTTGTTGCTGTTTTTAGAGGCACTGGATCAGAATTTTAGGTCAAAACTCTGGGGCTGCATTAAGGCAGCAACCTCAAGTTGGGTGGAAGTTATAAATTCCCTTCTGCAGCATCTGTTTCTCCTACAAGTGAAGTGAAGTCGCTCAGTCGTGACCGACTCTTTGCGACCCCGTGGACGTAGCCTACCAGGCTTCTCCGTCCATGGGATTCTCCAGGCAAGAATACTGGAGTGGGTTACCATTTCCTTCTCCATCCAGGGGATCTTCCCGACCCAGGGATCAAACCCGGGTCCCCTGCATTGGAGGCAGACGCTTTAACCTCTGAGCCACCAGGGAAGCTTTCCCAAAGACTTTATGACAAATAATAATCAAAAAATACATATGTGAAAGGCCTTTCAATTTTCTTTTCTTTTTTTATGTTGATCCCAAACTTTTAACTTATCCCTCTCTCCTTCAATTTTCAAAATATATCGTTGTTTTAAGACTTTTAGGTAGTGATCAGGTATTGAAGTATTGGATGTAAAAGATACAGAAAAACCCAATAGTAATTGTGCTAGAGCTAACAGAGTTTTAACAATAGGACGGCTCACACATAGTGTTTGAATCTCGAGGTTGGACAGCCGGCACAGAGCAGACACACCTCCACCTGCGGGGCTACCAGCCCGAGTTCCCAAGTGTCCCACCGCACTCCACTCCTCCCGGAGATGACCGGCATCGCCTCCCACCCTGAAGGGAAGAGAAGGGAGGAAGGGAAGGCTGCAGGGGCTGGCCCATCCACGGCTGACGGACTGACTGACCCGGAGCTGGGTGTGGATTGTGGAAACTGAGGCTGGGACTGGAAAGTTCCCACCCTGAGTGACTGACGTGTCAGCTCAGAGTATCTCAGAGAAACCCTCAGACCCCCAATGAGGAAGTGCATGTGGAGTCAAAGGGTCCCACCCAAGAGCTGGGGACTGAAGAGAGACAAAATCGAAGCAAAGGCAGACGGAGAACAAGAACCTGGGAAGGTAATCCGGGAAGGCCAGTTCCGGGGACTCTCCTCAAATGGCCTTGGAGCCTATAGCATACCTCACCGAGACCCGGCTCACGAAACCGCCTGGCCAATGTGAAACAAAAGCCTTCAAGGAAAGGTTGCCCTACCTCGAGACCCCTCTCTTTCCCATAATTCTGTGACCGAAAGCAGGACTGATGGCTACGGTGGATTAACCTCTTTTTACGGAGGCTGGCGGTTTCCAGTCTAGGTATAATTTGCACTCTGGCCAAATGCATCCCAGAGGTGGGGGCTGGGGTGGGCAAAGAGGACTCAAAACTAGCCCCCACGTGGCTCACAAGGCCACGCCCAGGTGTGGGCTGCATCTGCCCAGAGGGAAGAGGAGGCCCATTCTTTGCTCAGAGGCACTGCGATGGACTCAGCTGCATCCTTGCACCCCTCAAGTCTTAGGCTGATGCTCCCGAGGTCGATGGGATGTAGACGGAGATGCGCCCTTGGGCGGTGATCAGGGTTAGATGCGGTCGTGAGGGTGGAGCCTGGTGACTGCGGGACTGTCCTTCTGAGCAGAGGCAGCCTCGCACTTTACCCACGGTTTCACAAGGAGAAGGCCACCGTCCCCGGCTCAGGGAGAGAGCTCTCACCAGACGACCGTCCTGCGGCCACCCTCATCTCGGACTTCCAGCCTCCGAACTGTGGAAACTCCCTTTGTGCTTAAGCTAAACTAGCAGTCTATGGTCTTTTCTTATGGCAGCTGGAGTTGACTAAGCCAGGCCTGTTTCCATCACAAAGCCGCCACACCGGACCATAGGAGAACTGGTCTGACGCTTCCATGCTGCAGGTGCCAGAAAAGTATGATGCCACTTCATTTTCAAGACACGTAACTCAGTTGAAAAGTATATTCTCCAAAAGCGCTCAAGGGTATTGTATATTTTTATATATGAATTTTAAATTTATTTGCAGACAATCAAGCTGAATTATTCTGTCTGGGGATAGAGACCTTAGAATAAAGTTTCTTGCCATCACTAAGCACAGATCTGAACTCCTTATCAAGGTGTCATTATATATTGACAGTTACGGCTCTGCACTGGACTTGTAATAAATTCACACCTGTATATAAATGAGCAAATGACCTGGGAGTGGTCTACTGGAGCTAGAAAAAGGATCCCATAAAGCGCAGATGAGTCACAGTGTCTCAGTACTTTGGGGGTGCGAATGGAGGCCATGTGGTGGACAGTGACCCGATCTGTCTTTTTCTCAGGCTAAGAGGATTCCCATCATGAACTGAGGACCTCAGACTATATACCCAACTCCATTTTACATTTAACTCTTGCAATAATCTTTCCTTGCTCTGACTCGACACCCACTATATTAGTTAGCTAGGGTCATAACAAAGGAGCGCAAACCAAGTGGCCTGTACAACCGAATTGCATCATCTCACAGTTCTGAAAAGACTAGAAACTGCAAAACCAAGGTGGTTACAGGCTGGCTCAGACAGTAGAGTCTGCCTGCAACGCGGGAGACCCGGGTTTGATCCCTGAGTGGGGAAGATCCCCCGGAGAAAGAAATGGCAACCCACTCCAGTGTTCTTGCTTGGAAAACCCCTGGCAGGCTAGAGTCCTTGGGGTTGCAAAGAGTCAGACAGGACTGAGTAACTTTACATTCACAGGGTTGGTTCCTTTCTTCTAAAGGCTGTGGAGGAGGGATCTGTTCCAGGCGTCTCTCCCTGTCTTATAGAAGGCAGTCCTCTTCACGTCATCTTCCCTCTAGACATACCTGTCTCTGTTCAAACAGAGAATATGGGAAGCAGGCACTTGGAGCTCTTCTCATTGCCCGTGAATAACTCGTGCTGGGGACAGAAACCAAAACTCCTTGTCAACCCATAAAACCTGTCCACATGGATAAAGAAGCTGTGGTGCATATATAGAATGGAATATTTTTGTTGTTCAGTCGCCAAGTCGTGTCTGACTCTTCGCAACCCCACCCCACGGACTGCATGCAGCACGCCAGGCCTCCCTGTCCCTCATCATCTCCTGGAATTCGTCCAACTTCATGTTCATTGAATGCCATCCAGCCTTCTCATCTCTGTTGCCCTCTTCTCCGTATGTCCTCAGTCTTTCTGAGCATCAGGGTCTTTTCCAACGAGTCAGCTGTTCTCTCTCCTTTCCCTCTCCCCCTGCACTCCAATCCACCTGATGAGAATAGAATGGAGTATTACTCAGCCATAAAAAGGAACAGATTTGAGTCAATTGTAGTAAGGTGGATGAACCTAGAGCCTGTTATACAGACTGAAGTCAGAAAAAGGAAAACACATATGTATGTTAACAGGTATATGATATCTAGAAAAACAGTACTGATGAACCTATTGACAGAGAAGAAATGGACACACAGAAGACACAGTTGTGGACACAGAGAGGGAAGGAGAAGCTAGGACAAGTTGAGAAGGTAGCATTGACATATATACACTATTATATGTGAAATAATAACTAGCAGGAAGCTGCTCTGTAACACGGGGAGACCAGCCTGGTGCTCTGTGACCATCTAGAGGAGTGGAATACGCAGGGGTGGGAGGCTCAAGAGGGAGGAGATATATAAAACTATGATTATATGTATTATGTATTATATATTATATACATACATATATATATAATTATGACTGATTCACACTGATGTACAGCAGAGACCATCACAACACTGTAAAGCAATTAACCTCCAATTAAAAAAAAACAAACCTGTCCACAATAGTAAAGGAGAATGGAAACATTTTTATCACTAAGCATTCAATCAGGATGTGATGCATATCACAGGCAATCTGCTAAGAGATTGCAAAGACATCTTGCCTATACAGTTAAGCAGATGCAGCTCACTATTTGCATGCTATTTGTCACACATAATAATTGCTAGCTAGTAATTACAGTCGGAGAAGGCAATGGCACCCCACTCCAGTACTCTTGCCTGGGAAATGGACGGAGGAAATGGACTCCTCCCATGGACGGAGGAGCTTGGTGGGCTGCAGTCCATGGGGTCGCTAAGAGTTGGACACAACTGAGCGACTTCACTTTCACTTTTTAGTTTCATGCATTGGAGAAGGAAATGGCAACCCACTCCAGTGTTCTTGCCCGGAGAATCCCAGGGACGGGGGAGCCTGGTGGACTTCTGTCTATGGGGTCGCATAGAGGTGGACACGACTGAAATGACTTAGTAGTAGCAGTGGTAGTAATAGTAATTACAGTGACCATGTATGTTAGCTATTGGCTTTATCCAAAGGAGAAATAAATGTCTTATCTCCTTTTCCTCCCAGTTTCATTGAGATATAACTGACATATAGTATTGTGTCAGTTTATGGCAAAATGATATATGTATATGTTGTAAAGTGATTACCGCAATAAGTTTAGTGAACATCCGTGACCACACATAGTTACAAATTTTTTTGTGTGTGATAAGAACTTTTAAGATTTAGTCTTTCAGCAGCTTCCAAATATACAGCACAGTATTGCTAGCTACAGTCATCATGCTCTATGTTACATCCTCAGGACTTATAAAACTTCTCACATCCTTGTGACAGGAGGTAGGTTTGCAAGTCAGAGCCAGGTGGCCCACCAAAATTAGGCTTTTACCCTCCTACAGAAACTGGCTGCCTTGTCCTCCTTGATGAACACTTTTCAAAAATGACTTCCCGGTTCCTGAGAAAGTATTCCTGGGTCTTAAAGCTGGCAAGAGGCTTATTCAGTGTAAAGAAAAAAAAATTTTTTTTACACTCATCTCAGAGAGGCAGAAAAAGAATTTATACGTTTTCTAAAGTAAGTGCTGAAACAAAAGGGAGAGGGGTGGCAGGTCTCCCTTTTTGTATGACGGAATTATTTTTTCTTTTTTGATTTGTATTTTACCCTTGTACTTGGTGTTCTTATTTATACACCATTCCTTTCTATGTTTTGTTAAAGTCATTCACAATGCCCAGGCCTGCTTCACCATGAAAGAACAGAATAAACCGAGTTGCTGGACATGAAAATGTAAAGGGAAGATACTGAACAGTGATGGTTCCACTTTGTGAGATCCTGAGTGGCCAGCTGATTTCCTAATGACTCCTCTATCTGATAGGTCTCTGACTCCAATAGTAGTTAGATATTTTAGATATTAAAATTTTTTTCACATCCATGCATGCATGCTNTTCTGATGCTGGGAGGGATTGGGGGCAGGAGGAGAAGGGGATGACAGAGGGTGAGATGGTTGGATGGCATCATCGACTCAATGGACATGAGTTTGGGGAAACTCTGGGAGTTGGTGATGGACAGGGAGGCCTGGCATGCTGCAGTCCATGGGGTCACAAAGAGTCGGACATGACTGAGCGACTTAACTGAACTGACTAGACGGATCTTTGTCGGCAAAGCAATGTCTCTGCTTTCTAATATGCTGTCTAGGTTGGTCATAATTTTTCTTGCAAGGAAGCGTCTTTTAATTTCATGGCTGCAGTCACCATCGGCAGTGATTTTGGAGCCCCCCTCAAAAAGGGAGTTACGCATCTCAAAAGCTGAAGTGGAGGTTTGAGGACGAGGTAAGGGAGCCGAGGAGAAGCAAACGAGTGAAGAGCCAGAAGCGAGCACAGAAGGAAGCGGGCACAGAAGGAAGGACACAGGCGCTCCCTCCGCTTCCCGGGGCGAGCTCTTAGAAGGCCAGAGGCCTGGGAGGAAACAGAAGCTCCCTCCGGCGCCACCTTCTGGTCACCTCGTGTGTGTGCACCATACCATTTTCTGCTCACAGACTCCACTTGCTCTTCTAAAGGGTTAGAAGACCTAGCGAAGGAATTATTACAGAAAATAACCAAGAGGCTCAACAGCGGAAGAGACTAAGATTTTTGTCTAGAAGACTGTTGCAGATGAAAGAAAGTAATTTTCCTTTTAGTTTTGTGAGTTCTTAGCTGAGATCCCTGTAAAAAAGACATGAACAAGAGAAAAACAAATATTTTATTAACATGTATTGTTATATATTTATATATAATATATAACATGCACTATATGTCATGTATGGGGCTTCCCTGGTGGCTCAGGGGTAAGGAATCCACCTGCCAGTGCAGGTGGCTGGGGTTTGATCCCTGCATGGGGAAGATCCCCTGAAGAAGGAAATGGCAACTCATCACTAANGACTGCAAGGAGATCCAACCAGTCCATTCTGAAGATCAACCCTGGGATTTCTTTGGAAGGAATGATGCTAAAGCTGAAACTCCAGTACTTTGGCCACCTCATGGGAAGAGTTGACTCATTGGAAAAGACTCTGATGCTGGGAGGGATTGGGGGCAGGAGGAGAAGGGGATGACAGAGGGTGAGATGGTTGGATGGCATCACCGACTCAATGGACATGAGTTTGGGGAAACTCTGGGAGTTGGTGATGGACAGGGAGGCCTGGCATGCTGCAGTCCATGGGGTCACAAAGAGTCAGACATGACTGAGCGACTTAACTGAACTGACTAGACGGATCTTTGTCGGCAAAGCAATGTCTCTGCTTTCTAATATGCTGTCTAGGTTGGTCATAATTTTTCTTGCAAGGAAGCGTCTTTTAATTTCATGGCTGCAGTCACCATCGGCAGTGATTTTGGAGCCCCCCCCAAAAAGGGAGTTATGCATCTCAAAAGCTGAAGTGGAGGTTTGAGGACGAGGTAAGGGAGCCGAGGAGAAGCAAACGAGTGAAGAGCCAGAAGCGAGCACGGAAGGAAGGACACAGGCGCTCCCTCCGCTTCCCGGGGCGAGCTCTTAGAAGGCCAGAGGCCTGGGAGGAAACAGAAGCTCCCTCCGGCGCCACCTTCTGGTCACCTCGTGTGTGTGCACCATACCATTTTCTGCTCACAGACTCCACTTGCTCTTCTAAAGGGTTAGAAGACCTAGCGAAGGAATTATTACAGAAAATAACCAAGAGGCTCAACAGCGGAAGAGACTAAGATTTTTGTCTAGAAGACTGTTGCAGATGAAAGAAAGTAATTTTCCTTTTAGTTTTGTGAGTTCTTAGCTGAGATCCCTGTAAAAAAGACATGAACAAGAGAAAAACAAATATTTTATTAACATGTATTGTTATATATTTATATATAATATATAACATGAACTATATGTCATGTATGGGGCTTCCCTGGTGGCTCAGGGGTAAGGAATCCACCTGCCAGTGCAGGTGGCTGGGGTTTGATCCCTGCATGGGGAAGATCCCCTGAAGAAGGAAATGGCAACTCATCACTAATATTCTTGCCTGGGATATCCCAAGGACAGAAGAACCTGAAGGGCTACAGTCCATGGGGTCACAAAAGAGTCCGATGTGACTGAGCGACTGAATAACAACATATGTCATGGGTATATATGGTAGGTGTCCAGGGAAAAATAAGTGACTCCTTGAGGTGGCTCTTGGAATTCAGACTTAAATGCCATTTGAATAGAGAAAGGGGAAGGGAATGAGCCCTCTTAGCAAGGAGTGAATGGTTTTTAGGAGCGGTGACTAGGCACTTAGAAGAACCTAGGATGATGGTTTGTAACAAAGCTTGTCTGGTCTTCTCTCCTGTGTAAAAGTCAGTCGCCCTTGGTTGATGAAACTCCTGGGGTGAGGACTTCTCACAGTTGAGTTCCTTTTGGAGGCTTTGTCTTTAGACAGATAAAGGGAGTTCAGAGAAAGTGTCTCCTTGCATCTGTTGCTTTTCCAGTTCTTGTAGCTGAAAATAATCAACATTCAAAGTGGCGTATTGTGGGAGTGGCATATTCTGCCCTTCACTATTTATTAGCATGAAATTCACAATATGTAGCTGAGTGAAAAAAAGCAGGTTACCAAAAGTGTGTGCACGTTTGCACGTGTCATTTCACTGCTGTAAAAACGACAACATGCATGCCATATATTGTAAACAGGCAGTCACAAACATGGAAAAGAAACAGGAAGTGGTACCCTTTCAGGTGTTAACAGGGTTCTAGGCACTGGGGTTAGATACCGAAGCAGATAGGACAGACAAGGCTCCTACTGGTGGACATTTCATTCTTGTGAAGAAATGTATAACTTAAAAAATAAGCTTGTACGTAAGAAATAAATTTAAAAAATATGTGCTGCAAATTTTCATCCGTGTTGGGTGTGCAATTCTGTGTACAAGATGGGTAGATGTGGTCCCTCCTGACAGAAGTCTCAGTCCTTCCGAGGAGGCAAACCCAAAGACAGGTTGGGTCCACGCTGCGGTCTATGGAAGGGGGAAGTGAGGATGCTGTGGGGGTGAGGGGAAGTGATGCCTGACCTGGTCATGGGGGTCAGGGGAAGCTTCCTGAGGAGGGACGGCCAAGCTGACAGCTGAAAGATGAGGTAGGATTTAGATGAAATATGGAGGAGCTTTCCAGAAAGAGGCCATTGCAGGTTGGAAGGCCTCAAGGACACAGAGGAGATGGGGGAACAGAGAGACAGATGGGCTGGATGACAGACTGAGGCTTTCTGAGAGCTGAATCCGGAGTCTCCAGTGCTGAGAGCTCGAGCTTGGGCAGAGCAATGAGAAGAGAAGAAAACGGAGAGCCAAATAAGGAAGATTGTGAAGCCCTGTTAAGGGGTGTTAGGGCTGGGCCTTGCGTTTCCTCTCAAAGACCATCATCGGTAGTTCAAGGGATCAGTAAATGAGGTTCGCCCTAGCGTGTTTCCCTTTAGTAGGAAAACATCATTTTAAATAATGATGTTGAAATCAATTTCTGAAGAATATTTAATCACATTTATTCAATGTAGTCTTTAAAAACGTAGACTACAAAGCAATGTGTAGCATATAATCTCATTACAGAAAAAGCTATAAATACGGTATCTTTTACTTAAAATACAAAGAAAAACATCTAGGGAAATAGAACTGAAAACATTAGTTGTGTCCAGCTCTCGCGACCCGTGGACTATGACCTGCTAGGCTCCCCTGTCCTGGAATTCCTGGAGAGGCAAGAATACTGGCCTGGGTTGCCCTTTCCTTCTCCAGGGGATCTTCCCAACCCAGGGATCGAACCTGGGTCTCCTGCATTGCAGGCAGATTCTCTGCCATCTGAGCCACCAGAGAAGCCCTTCTAGGGAAATATGTGTGTGTGCTTAGTCACTCAGTCGTGTCCGACTCTTCTCGATCCCTGGAACTGCAGTCCGCCAGGCTACTCTGTCCATGGGGAGTCTCCAGGCAAGAATACTGGAGTGGGTTGCCGTGTCCTCCTCCAGGGGACCTTCCCAACCCAGGGATCGAACCCAGGTCTCTTGAATTGCAGGCAGATTCTTTACCATCTGAGTCCCTAGGGAAATACGCTATGGTTAAATTGTAATCTGTGCTTATCTCTAGTGATAGAATTTCAGGGAGTTTTTGTCTTCCTATCTCTATGCTTTTCTCTATTGCCCAAGGTTTCTACAAGGAACGTGTATAATTTTTATGATCAGAAAAAAAAATTTAAATACATCAGAAGTATGATTTGGAATTAGAGAGCAGTATCCTAAGGGTGAGAAATCTCCAAGCATCCTAATGATGTGAAAGAGATACAGGCAGTGGGAAAAACTCAGGCTCACCACTGAGGGTCCGTGAGATTTTGCTCTCATTTTTGGGATAACAGTTTGAATTGTAATCTGAGCAGCCCTAAAGGAAGCTGTTTATCTTTTGGCAATATAACAGAAAATTCCCTATTGGCAGATAAACTTCACCTGTACAACAATGTATGTGTGTCTATTTTTTGCATGTCTAATAATGTCATTTGCATGAAGTTTAAAGCTATAAGTCGTGCTTGTAACAGTTTGAGCCTTAGTGGTTGTACTCAACAAGCAAGGGAAACAAACTATATTCTGTCTCCATCTAAACTGTTATCAGACCAACAGTGGGTCCTCTGCGTGCATGCCGTGCTAGGTCACTTCAGTCGTGTCTGACTCTTTTCAACTCTACGGACTGTAGCCTGCCAAGCTCCCCCATCCATGGGATTATCCAGGCAAGAATACTGGAGTGGGTTGCTGTGCCCTTTTCCAAAGAATCTTCCTGACCCAGGGATCGAACCCCTAGCTCTTATGTCTTCTGCATTGACAGACAGATTCTTTACCACTAACAACCCTTGGGAAGTCCTAGGCAGGCTTTACTCTCAGCCCTCCATTGAGGGGCTTGCCAGTGACCTTGGGTCTACCACAGAACTCCTTAGGCTTCGGTTTTCTGATCCATAGATGAAGGAAGTGAGTTACCACGGCTAAGGTCCTCCAAAGTCTATGATCTGGGGACTTCTTTATCCCCACGGTAAAATCTGACACATCCTAAGAACATTCTACAACTGAACACTCTTTGGATACTAATAATTTTTGCTCTACAAGTTTTACAGAAAAGAAATAATTCCTTATTTTAAAAAAGAAATGTTTGAAGCTGTTTTCTCATAGGTGGAAGAGACAAGGATGATTTTTGTTTGAGGAATACCTGGATGGGGCTTTTGGGTTATAAAAGGTGGGCTCTGAAAGGCATATTCTGGAAAGAGGTATTTTGACAGAGAGCCTAAAGTAGAGAGATTATGGATTTGCAGTGTATGATGAGTGTGACTATAACAGAAGTGGCTTCAGCTGTTATCCTATAACCTCCAGTGAAAGTAAAGTTCGCTCAGTCGTGTCTGACTCTTTGAGACCCCATGGACTATACAGTCCCCAGAATTCTCCAGACCAGGATACTGGAGTGGGTAGCCTTTCCCTTCTCCAGGGCGTCTTCCCAACCCAGAGATCAAACGCAGGTCTCCTNACCTTCTGGTCACCTCGTGTGTGTGCACCATACCATTTTCTGCTCACAGACTCCACTTGCTCTTCTAAAGGGTTAGAAGACCTAGCGAAGGAATTATTACAGAAAATAACCAAGAGGCTCAACAGCGGAAGAGACTAAGATTTTTGTCTAGAAGACTGTTGCAGATGAAAGAAAGTAATTTTCCTTTTAGTTTTGTGAGTTCTTAGCTGAGATCCCTGTAAAAAAGACATGAACAAGAGAAAAACAAATATTTTATTAACGTGTATTGTTATATATTTATATATAATATATAACATGAACTATATGTCATGTATGGGGCTTCCCTGGTGGCTCAGGGGTAAGGAATCCACCTGCCAGTGCAGGTGGCTGGGGTTTGATCCCTGCATGGGGAAGATCCCCTGAAGAAGGAAATGGCAACTCATCACTAATATTCTTGCCTGGGATATCCCAAGGACAGAAGAACCTGAAGGGCTACAGTCCATGGGGTCACAAAAGAGTCCGATGTGACTGAGCGACTGAATAACAACATATGTCATGGGTATATATGGTAGGTGTCCAGGGAAAAATAAGTGACTCCTTGAGGTGGCTCTTGGAATTCAGACTTAAATGCCATTTGAATAGAGAAAGGGGAAGGGAATGAGCCCTCTTAGCAAGGAGTGAATGGTTTTTAGGAGCGGTGACTAGGCACTTAGAAGAACCTAGGATGATGGTTTGTAACAAAGCTTGTCTGGTCTTCTCTCCTGTGTAAAAGTCAGTCGCCCTTGGTTGATGAAACTCCTGGGGTGAGGACTTCTCACAGTTGAGTTCCTTTTGGAGGCTTTGTCTTTAGACAGATAAAGGGAGTTCAGAGAAAGTGTCTCCTTGCATCTGTTGCTTTTCCAGTTCTTGTAGCTGAAAATAATCAACATTCAAAGTGGCGTATTGTGGGAGTGGCATATTCTGCCCTTCACTATTTATTAGCATGAAATTCACAATATGTAGCTGAGTGAAAAAAAGCAGGTTACCAAAAGTGTGTGCACGTTTGCACGTGTCATTTCACTGCTGTAAAAACGACAACATGCATGCCATATATTGTAAACAGGCAGTCACAAACATGGAAAATAAACAGGAAGTGGTACCCTTTCAGGTGTTAACAGGGTTCTAGGCACTGGGGTTAGATACTGAAGCAGATAGGACAGACAAGGCTCCTACTGGTGGACATTTCATTCTTGTGAAGAAATGTATAACTTAAAAAATAAGCTTGTACGTAAGAAATAAATTTAAAAAATATGTGCTGCAAATTTTCATCCGTGTTGGGTGTGCAATTCTGTGTACAAGATGGGTAGATGTGGTCCCTCCTGACAGAAGTCTCAGTCCTTTCGAGGAGGCAAACCCAAAGACAGGTTGGGTCCACGCTGCGGTCTATGGAAGGGGGAAGTGAGGATGCTGTAGGGGTGAGGGGAAGTGATGCCTGACCTGGTCGTGGGGGTCAGGGGAAGCTTCCTGAGGAGGGACGTCCAAGCTGACAGCTGAAAGATGAGGTAGGATTTAGATGAAATATGGAGGAGCTTTCCAGAAAGAGGTCATTGCAGGTTGGAAGGCCTCAAGGACACAGGGGAGATGGGGGAACAGAGAGACAGATGGGCTGGATGACAGACTGAGGCTTTCTGAGAGCTGAATCCAGAGTCTCCAGTGCTGAGAGCTCGAGCTTGGACAGAGCAATGAGAAGAGAAGAAAACGGAGAGCCAAATAAGGAAGATTGTGAAGCCCTGTTAAGGGGTGTTAGGGCTGGGCCTTGCGTTTCCTCTCAAAGACCATCATCGGTAGTTCAAAGGATCAGTAAATGAGGTTAGCCCTAGCATGTTTCTCTTTAGTAGGAAAACATCATTTTAAATAATGATGTTGAAATCAATTTCTGAAGAATATTTAATCACATTTATTCAATATAGTCTTTAAAAATGTAGACTACAAAGCAATATGTAGCATATAATCTCATTACAGAAAAAGCTATAAATACGGTATCTTTTACTTAAAATACAAAGAAAAACATCTAGGGAAATAGAACTGAAAACGTTAGTTGTGTCCAGCTCTCGCGACCCGTGGACTATGACCTGCTAGGCTCCCCTGTCCTGGAATTCCTGGAGAGGCAAGAATACTGGCCTGGGTTGCCCTTTCCTTCTCCAGCGGATCTTCCCAACCCAGGGATCGAACCTGGGTCTCCTGCATTGCAGGCAGATTCTCTGCCATCTGAGCCACCAGAGAAGCCCTTCTAGGGAAATATGTGTGTGTGCTTAGTCACTCAGTCGTGTCCGACTCTTCTCGATCCCTGGAACTGCAGTCCGCCAGGCTACTCTGTCCATGGGGAGTCTCCAGGCAAGAATACTGGAGTGGGTTGCCGTGTCCTCCTCCAGGGGACCTTCCCAACCCAGGGATCGAACCCAGGTCTCTTGAATTGCAGGCAGATTCTTTACCATCTGAGTCCCTAGGGAAATACGCTATGGTTAAATTGTAATCTGTGCTTATCTCTAGTGATAGAATTTCAGGGAGTTTTTGTCTTCCTATCTCTATGCTTTTCTCTATTGCCCAAGGTTTCTACAAGGAACGTGTATAATTTTTATGATCAGAAAAAAAAATTTAAATACATCAGAAGTATGATTTGGAATTAGAGAGCAGTATCCTAAGGGTGAGAAATCTCCAAGCATCCTAATGATGTGAAAGAGATACAGGCAGTGGGAAAAACTCAGGCTCACCACTGAGGGTCCGTGAGATTTTGCTCTCATTTTTGGGATAACAATTTGAATTGTAATCTGAGCAGCCCTAAAGGAAGCTGTTTATCTTTTGGCAATATAACAGAAAATTCCCTATTGGCAGATAAACTTCACCTGTACAACAATGTATGTGTGTCTATTTTTTGCATGTCTAATAATGTCATTTGCATGAAGTTTAAAGCTATAAGTCGTGCTTGTAACAGTTTGAGCCTTAGTGGTTGTACTCAACAAGCAAGGGAAACAAACTATATTCTGTCTCCATCTAAACTGTTATCAGACCAACAGTGGGTCCTCTGCGTGCATGCCGTGCTAGGTCACTTCAGTCGTGTCTGACTCTTTTCAACTCTACGGACTGTAGCCTGCCAAGCTCCCCCATCCATGGGATTATCCAGGCAAGAATACTGGAGTGGGTTGCTGTGCCCTTTTCCAAAGAATCTTCCTGACCCAGGGATCGAACCCCTAGCTCTTATGTCTTCTGCATTGACAGACAGATTCTTTACCACTAACAACCCTTGGGAAGTCCTAGGCAGGCTTTACTCTCAGCCCTCCATTGAGGGGCTTGCCAGTGACCTTGGGTCTACCACAGAACTCCTTAGGCTTCGGTTTTCTGATCCATAGATGAAGGAAGTGAGTTACCACGGCTAAGGTCCTCCAGAGTCTATGATCTGGGGACTTCTTTATCCCCACGGTAAAATCTGACACATCCTAAGAACATTCTACAACTGAACACTCTTTGGATACTAATAATTTTTGCTCTACAAGTTTTACAGAAAAGAAATAATTCCTTATTTTAAAAAAGAAATGTTTGAAGCTGTTTTCTCATAGGTGGAAGAGACAAGGATGATTTTTGTTTGAGGAATACCTGGATGGGGCTTTTGGGTTATAAAAGGTGGGCTCTGAAAGGCATATTCTGGAAAGAGGTATTTTGACAGAGAGCCTAAAGTAGAGAGATTATGGATTTGCAGTGTATGATGAGTGTGACTATAACAGAAGTGGCTTCAGCTGTTATCCTATAACCNTATAAAAGGTGGGCTCTGAAAGGCATATTCTGGAAAGAGGTATTTTGACAGAGAGCCTAAAGTAGAGAGATTATGGATTTGCAGTGTATGATGAGTGTGACTATAAAAGTGGCTTCAGCTGTTATCCTATAACCTCCAGTGAAAGTAAAGTTCGCTCAGTCGTGTCTGACTCTTTGAGACCCCATGGACTATACAGTCCCCAGAATTCTCCAGGCCAGAATACTGGAGTGGGTAGCCTTTCCCTTCTCCAGGGCGTCTTCCCAACCCAGAGATCAAACGCAGGTCTCCTGCATTGCAGGTGGATTCTTTACCAGCTGAGCCACGAGGGTAGACCCTCCAGTCTGCTTCAAGTAACATATAACAAAGGACACTTGGGCGGAGAGCTGTTAGCGCTCACCTCCCATCCAATTTTTCTCGNCCTCCAGTGAAAGTAAAGTTCGCTCAGTCGTGTCTGACTCTTTGAGACCCCATGGACTATACAGTCCCCAGAATTCTCCAGACCAGGATACTGGAGTGGGTAGCCTTTCCCTTCTCCAGGGCATCTTCCCAACCCAGAGATCAAACGCAGGTCTCCTTGCATTGCAGGCGGATTCTTTACCAGCTGAGCCACGAGGGTAGACCCTCCAGTTTGCTTCAAGTAACGTATAACAAAGGACACTTGGGCGGAGAGCTGTTAGCGCTCACCTCCCATCCAATTTTTCTCGCTAACCTCTTCTTCCATATAGTCTGAGAGTCACCACCAGCCAAAGGAAAATGTTTAGGAACCTTGGGGACTCCAAGAAGATAAACAAGAGAAAAGTCAGGTGAAGAAGGAGGTAGGTCCCAGCAGCACACAGTAGGCCAGGGCCTGAAGTTAGGGCAACAATGTAAATTCCGCGCAGTGGGGAGCTGGCTGAAGGCCTCTGAGAACGGCGAGGCCTGACATTCAACTTGAAGTTGTTCTCTGAACCATGCTATGCTGTAGCCCTCCTCTGTTATTCCAGACCTTCAGCAAAGTGTTCAAACATACAGTGGTCTAGCAGAGATCAAATGGATGCAGAAAGGTATTAACAGATATAATCAAAGAACAAAAATCCTCAAATCAAAGATTTGAATCTTCAGAACTCTAAAATACACATTCTACTTTAAGAAAGTTAATATCAGTGTGTTTAACTCTAGGGTAAGTGAATGAACTTTAAAGATAAAATTCTTTAAGCATCCAGGCAGAAAAAAAGTCACCTACAAAAGATAGAAGTTAAACTGCCCTCAGATTTCTCTGTAGCATTATTAACTGTCCAGACATAATGGACATAAAATTTGGAAATAAAATTTGACTCAAGGATGTTAGACCGAAGTAACCGGTCTTGAATTCAAAGTCTGAGACAAACATCTCCAGACATGAAGGAACTCAGTGTATGTGGCATTCACAATCTCACTTGGAAAAACAAAAATCTAAAGATAATTCAGTAACGAAATCCAGCCAAGATAATGCAAATGGTGAAAATGTGATAAAAAAGGATTAATGTAAAGTTCAGTTACAAACAATAATGTCTCCTGGTCCTGAACAAAACCAAATATANCCCTACTCTTTGCGACCCCATGGACTGCAGCACGCCAGGCCCCCCTGTCCTTCACCAGCTCCCGGAGTCCACTCACACTGATGTCCATCGAGTCGGTGATGCCATCCAACCATCTCATCTTCTGTCGTCCCCTTCTCCTCCCGCCTTCAATCTCTTCCAGCATCAGGGTCTTATGTGAACTGCTGCTAAGTCGCTTCAGTCGTGTCCGACTCTGTGGCAACCCCACAGACGGCAGCCCGTTAGGCTCCGCCATCCCTGGGAAGATGTGTATAAGAGACAGGACATATAGCATGTAGACATCAAGAGTTAGATTTTGAGTATTAGAAATACTGCGGAATCATGGGGAGTTTCATATTTTTAGTGGAGCTTAAATTAGTAAAATTGTTATATGTAATAATTTTCAAAATAGATCTGAATATTTATATCCTCTGTTCCAATAATTCACTTCTAGTCATTTATTCTGATGACATTATTAAGGATTTGAAAAAATATATCTGATGAAAGACAGCAATGTCAACACCACTCGTGAAAAGGTAAAATTCTCTTTGGATCTTCTAAGATAAGAATAGTTACAGAACACCTACAGTATTACACAAAAAATTTCTGAAAATGTATGCCTTGCAATTTTTTATTAGTGTAAATTATGTTCTTTCTGGATATAGAAATAGTCTCAGGGGCTTTCCAGGTGGTGCAGTGGTTAAGAATCTGCCATGCAGTGCAAGGGCCATAGGCCCGACTCCTGGCCCAGGAAGATCCCACATGCCAGGGGCCAACTAAGCCCAAGCTCCGAGCTACTGAGCCTGTATTCTAGAGCCCGCGAGCCGCAGCTGCTGCGCCCACGTGGAGCAACTGCTGAAGCCCGTGTGCCCTAGAGCTCATCTTTCATAACAAGAACCACTGCAATGAGAAGCCTGCACACAGCTAGAGAAAGCCCCGCTCAGCAATGAAGACCAGCAGAGAAAAAAATAAATATTAAAAACAAAAGAAATAGTCTCATACTGGATAGGTAGATAGGTAGATAGATTGACTGATCTCAGAAACCCAGACATGTAGATGAGACCCTCCCAAACTGACTATCACACACTCAACAATTAGGTGTATAGGGTAATAAAATACAGTAGTCTTTGAAATTTGAAATAGCGAAATTAAAATAATTTTTCTACCCTGATGAATTCTTTTAGATATTTTATGTAAGTAATATAAATCTGCGTGTAGTATAGTTGTTAGCCCAAATTTGTCGGCAGTTTGGGTTGCTGGAATGAAATAAACAGCTAAGGAAATTTATGAGTAAATTTAGTTTTAACATATTTTCAAAAACCGCAGTAGCAATGTATTTTGTGTTTATAAAATATGCCAAAGGGCGAAAAAGGAACCTGTGAGTAAGTTTAGATGCTGTGTGAACTTTCTCATTGCTGTTCAGGCGCTCAGTCGTGCCCTACTCTTTGCGACCCCATGGACTGCAGCACGCCAGGCCCCCCTGTCCTTCACCAGCTCCCGGAGTCCACTCACACTGATGTCCATCGAGTCGGTGATGCCATCCAACCATCTCATCTTCTGTCGTCCCCTTCTCCTTCCGCCTTCAATCTCTTCCAGCATCAGGGTCTTATGTGAACTGCTGCTAAGTCGCTTCAGTCGTGTCCGACTCTGTGGCAACCCCACAGACGGCAGCCCGTTAGGCTCCGCCATCCCTGGGATTCTCCAGGTACGGACACTGGAGGGGGTTGCCATTTCCTTCTCCAATGCATGAAAGTGAAAAGTGAAAGGGAAGTCGCTCAGTCGTGTCTGACTCAGAGACCCCATGGACTGCAGCCTACGAGGCTCCCCCGTCCATGCAATTTTCCAGGCAAGAGTGCTGGAGTGGGGTGCCATTGCTTTCTCCGCTTATGTGAACTAGTTGACTTAATAAAAAGGCTGACAAATAAAACATTTGGAAATAAATAAAATACAGATGTCTCGTGTTACGGCTGGATGGCATCACTGACTGGATGGACGCGAGTCTGAGTGGACTCCGAGAGTTGGTGATGGACAGGGAGGCCTGGCGTGCTGCGATTCATGGGGCTGCAAAGAGTCAGACATGACTGAGCGACTGAACTGAACTGAACTGAGTGTTAATAGCACTTGGGGAAAGTTTGGAAGAGGGGTGGGGTCCCCCGAAGGGAGGAGTGATGGGAGCAAGACCTGAAGCTGCGGGAGGTGAGAGGAGGAGCAGGACTTCAGCAGAGCCACTCGGGGGAGACCACTGAAGACCAGAGGCTGGGGCCCCCGCTCTCGCGGCCCCGCGGCTCTGACCCTCGTCACACACCCCAGCCCCTCATGCATGCGTTACAGCAGGAACACTTAACATGTGACTCTAACAGAAGTAAATATACGAGAGGTGACTTGGGTCTCGAGGGTCTTTTTATCTGGTTTGTTCTGAGTCAGCTGAAGAAAAATGAACAACGTAAAAGTTATGAGTTAAATTTTACCTGGGGCCTTAACTGAAGACTATAGTCTAGGAGACAGGCTCTCAGATGGCTCTGAAGAACTGTTCTGAAGAGATAAGGGAGGAGCCAGCATACATAGGAGTTTTACTGAAAAGAAAAAAAAATGTAGTTAAACATCAAAAGATTACTGCTAATCACAAAAAAGCAGACATCTCAAGTTAATGATTTCAGGGCTTCTCTATGCATGGGAAGATGCGAGAGTCTGGGCTCACTGGGCTCATTGAATGATTCCTTAGCAAAGCATCTTAATGATTTGGGGCCAGTGTCCAGAGCCCAGAATGTTCCCTGGCTTTCTCCTTCCTGAGTTCCCCTCACGGCACACCATCAGGAGGCAGCTGCCATGGCTGATGACTTGCTGACGGGCAACACGTGTTGTTTCTTTGGGATGGCAGGGACATTCCATCTCCACATCTGTTAGCTTCCATGACAACCGCAAGCTAGAGAAAGATTCAAACCCTCTGTCTGTACTCTTACCGTCCTTGCAAAAACCAAGTTTAAAGGACAAGACCATGGAGCCGTTCCGTGAACCAGAACATTCTTTGGTTATCCACGAACATATGTGAGCAAATGCCCTTTGGGCGTGAGGAGTATAAGTGTCACAATAGGGGAGGAAAATTATATTAGTCACTGATGCAAGTCTGCCTCCCGGGGAGAGCTTGCTTTTTCCTTTAGGAAAAGGCCATTCTTGCCTGAAGTAAAAGCTGGGTCTAGGGTGGTGGGGATTTGTCTTGCTTTTCTGCAAGAAGCTCCTTGGGAGGGGTGTGGGGAGAAGCACAGAGACAAAGTGGAAGGAGGGTGCTGCGCCACGATGAGGACCTCCTGAGTCCTCAGAAAGCTGAAAGAAACCCCCACACAGAAGGCTTGGTGTGGTTGCATTTTTCGTGGAAACTCTGGGTGGGACTGAGACGCCAGCCAGCTGGCACCCAGGCAGTCACCGTCAGAGCCCCCTGAGCAGGTGACAGACAGGGCCAGCCTGCGTGGGGTGGGGGAGGCGGAGGAAGCTTGGAGAACAGAAGGGGAGGCCCGCGGCGGGCGTGACTTCTCAGGACACAAGCTGAGATGGCTGGTGAAAAGACACACAGAACAGAAGGAGGAAATGCCACAATTTTGAGGGAAGAAAGGCGTGAGTGGGAGAGCTCGTCCTGTCCAGCAGGAACGGAGGAGCCCAGTCCTTAGAGGAAGAAGAAGAATATGCCCACTGTCTGCTCTTAAGTGGAACGCAGGCGTTCCTGGAAACTGTGGCATAAAGTGGAATACTACGAAATAGCATCTATTTTCCCCTTAGGAAAATTATTATAATAGAGGAGCATTCTCACTGAGAACTCAGCATTATATAAACCATACAACCAACACACATCACGAACAGATACACATACATTTACTTGAGCTTTAAAAATTGCAATGTTATTCTTGAGTTCATTAAAACAGGCATAAATGTAAGATACACAGAATTTTATAAAAGACTCCAATAAGCTATTACATGAATAGCTGTAAAAACAACTAGTGTAACCAATTTAACATAACATGTACTGGTTATACAGGAGGGCATGGCAACCCACTCCAGAATTCTTGCCTGGAGAATCCCATGAACAGCGGAGCCTGCAGGGCTACAGTCCGTGGGGTTGCACAGAGTTGGACATGACTGAAGCAACTTAGCATGCATGCACACACTGGTTATNGGCATAAATGTAAGATACACAGAATTTTATAAAAGACTCCAATAAGCTATTACATGAATAGCTGTAAAAACAACTAGTGTAGCCAATTTAACATAACATGTACTGGTTATACAGGAGGGCATGGCAACCCACTCCAGTATTCTTGCCTGGAGAATCCCATGAACAGAGGAGCCTGCAGGGCTACAGTCCATGGGGTTGCACAGAGTTGGACATGACTGAAGCAACTTAGCATGCATGCACACACTGGTTATAATAAAAACTAAGCAATTAATACTATTGTGTTTGCCTTCTTAGCACTGAAAAGTAGTTTTATGGAAAATTGTAAGCCTTAAAGAGGTTATTCAAGAAAGTTTGAGCTCGTGCCTTCTTTTCTCTGTTAAATATCCCTGAATTAAGCGATGCTGCTGGCAGCCAGTTAATCAAAAGTTGCTTAAGGAAAAGTGTTGATACTCACCACTTATTTACTGAGGGGCTCCCCAGGGGGCACAGGGGTAAAGAATCCACCTGCCAATGCAGAAGATGCAAGAGACACAGGTTCCATCCCTGGGTCAGGAAGATCCCCTGGAGGAGAAATGGCAAGCCACTCCAGCCTTCTTTCCTGGAGAACTACACGGACACAGGCGCCTGCTGGGCCTCATACAGTCCATAGTGGCGCAAAGTCAGACATGACTGACCACACACGCTTGTTCGCTATTCTTTCCTGTGAGGGTTATGCTGATGACAATCTCTTGTCAAAAAAAACACCGAATAGAATGTTTAGAAGCAAGAAGAAGGTGTAAGAGGACGATTCTCCATTATGTCAATGAGTTGACTGGGCTGCAGGTGGTTCCAGACACTTGCAGGAGGAAGAGATTACGGAGGGTATGGACTGAAATTCCTCCTATGGTTTAGTGTGGGCTGACCGGGAAGAAGTTTAGGGGGTGTTTTATCAGCAGCCTTGCATTAGGTTGCAGGTAATGGATAAAGTAAATATAAGTGTTAATCGCTCAGTCATGCCTGACTCTTTGTGACCCCATGGACTGCAGCCCACCAGGCTCCTCTGTCCATGAGATTTTCCAGGCAAGGATACTGGAGTGGGTGGCCATTTCCTTCTCCAGGGGATCTTCCCAACCCAGGGATCAAATTGGGTCTCCTGCATTGCAGGCAGATTCTTTATCGACTAAGCTACAAGGGAAACCCACATGTAATGGATGCTTATCTACAAATTGGGGTTTCTAGTTCCCAGTAACGAGCAGTAGCAGCAGGCCTGGGCTGACCTAACTGCTTGAGATAGTCATCAAGGACCCCAGTCTTCTGTACTCCTCTGCTCTGCAGCCCCATGCTTGAACTCAGGATGTTTTCAACATCTCCAGGTATCATGACCACACTCCACACAGAAAGAGGGAAAGGGCAAAAGGTGTGCTAGTTCAGTTTATCCCTTTTAATGAGAAAATCAATGGCTTCTCAGAAGCACTACTTAATGGACTAGTCTCTCATAGGCCACCGTGAAACAGGGCTACATGCACCATGGAAGCTGAACGTATTCTCTCCCGTATGAAACCAGTGTTCCATAGTAAGGAAGGAAAGGAGAATGGATATTCCATAGGCAGCCAGTGAGTTCTTCAAAAGGTTGATTTCTTTGGGGTAGGAATTTAGGACTTTGTGATGGCATATTTCACATTATAGGTTGTGTTCAAATGTCAAGGCCATTAACATCTTTCACACATATGATGAGAATTCAGATCAGTGTGCTTCTTATAAACCTGCCCACCTGCCCTCTCAAGATGGTGGTTGTTTAGTCTCTAAGTCATGTCCAGCTCTTTGTGACCCATGAGCTGCAGCACACCAGGCTTCCTGTCCTTCCCTGTCTCTAAGAGATTGCTCAAACTCATGTCCATTGAGTCAGTGATGTCATCCAACCATCTCATCCTCTGTCGTCCCCTTCTCCTCCTGCCCTCAATCTTTCCCAGCATCAGGGTCTTCTCCGGTGAGTCAGCTCTTCTCAGCAAGTGGCCAAAGTAGTGGAGCTTCCGCTTCAGCATCAGTCTTTTCAATGAATATTCAGGACTGATTTCCTTTAGGATGGACTGGTTGGATCTCCTTGCAGTCCAGGGGTCTCTCAAGAGCCTTCTCCAGCACCACAGTTTGAAANAATTCAGTAACGAAATCCAGCCAAGATAATGCAAATGGTGAAAATGTGATAAAAAAGGATTAATGTAAAGTTCAGTTACAAACAATAATGTCTCCTGGTCCTGAACAAAACCAAATATAATTCAGTAATTTTGTATGTAGTCAGACTTTTCTTGAGTCTAAACAGAACGAATATTATAAAACATAGAAGCAATCAAGCAATGGATCATTCGTGAGACTTTTCTGGAAAGTACAATTTGCTAATGGAATTAATTCAGCTGAGAGACATATAGCATGTAGACATCAAGAGTTAGATTTTGAGTATTAGAAATACTGCGGAATCATGGGGAGTTTCATATTTTTAGTGGAGCTTAAATTAGTAAAATTGTTATATGTAATAATTTTCAAAATAGATCTGAATATTTATATCCTCTGTTCCAATAATTCACTTCTAGTCATTTATTCTGATGACATTATTAAGGATTTGAAAAAATATATCTGATGAAAGACAGCAATGTCAACACCACTCGTGAAAAGGTAAAATTCTCTTTGGATCTTCTAAGATAAGAATAGTTACAGAACACCTACAGTATTACACAAAAAATTTCTGAAAATGTATGCCTTGCAATTTTTTATTAGTGTAAATTATGTTCTTTCTGGATATAGAAATAGTCTCAGGGGCTTTCCAGGTGGTGCAGTGGTTAAGAATCTGCCATGCAGTGCAAGGGCCATAGGCCCGACTCCTGGCCCAGGAAGATCCCACATGCCAGGGGCCAACTAAGCCCAAGCTCCGAGCTACTGAGCCTGTATTCTAGAGCCCGCGAGCCGCAGCTGCTGCGCCCACGTGGAGCAACTGCTGAAGCCCGTGTGCCCTAGAGCTCATCTTTCATAACAAGAACCACTGCAATGAGAAGCCTGCACACAGCTAGAGAAAGCCCCGCTCAGCAATGAAGACCAGCAGAGAAAAAAATAAATATTAAAAACAAAAGAAATAGTCTCATACTGGATAGGTAGATAGGTAGATAGATTGACTGATCTCAGAAACCCAGACATGTAGATGAGACCCTCCCAAACTGACTATCACACACTCAACAATTAGGTGTATAGGGTAATAAAATACAGTAGTCTTTGAAATTTGAAATAGCGAAATTAAAATAATTTTTCTACCCTGATGAATTCTTTTAGATATTTTATGTAAGTAATATAAATCTGCGTGTAGTATAGTTGTTAGCCCAAATTTGTCGGCAGTTTGGGTTGCTGGAATGAAATAAACAGCTAAGGAAATTTATGAGTAAATTTAGTTTTAACATATTTTCAAAAACCACAGTAGCAATGTATTTTGTGTTTATAAAATATGCCAAAGGGCGAAAAAGGAACCTGTGAGTAAGTTTAGATGCTGTGTGAACTTTCTCATTGTTGTTCAGGCGCTCAGTCGTGTCCTACTCTTTGCGACCCCATGGACTGCAGCACGCCAGGCCCCCCTGTCCTTCACCAGCTCCCGGAGTCCACTCACACTGATGTCCATCGAGTCGGTGATGCCATCCAACCATCTCATCTTCTGTCGTCCCCTTCTCCTTCCGCCTTCAATCTCTTCCAGCATCAGGGTCTTATGTGAACTGCTGCTAAGTCGCTTCAGTCGTGTCCGACTCTGTGGCAACCCCACAGACGGCAGCCCGTTAGGCTCCGCCATCCCTGGGATTCTCCAGGTACGGACACTGGAGGGGGTTGCCATTTCCTTCTCCAATGCATGAAAGTGAAAAGTGAAAGGGAAGTCGCTCAGTCGTGTCTGACTCAGAGACCCCATGGACTGCAGCCTACGAGGCTCCCCCGTCCATGCAATTTTCCAGGCAAGAGTGCTGGAGTGGGGTGCCATTGCTTTCTCCGCTTATGTGAACTAGTTGACTTAATAAAAAGGCTGACAAATAAAACATTTGGAAATAAATAAAATACAGATGTCTCGTGTTACGGCTGGATGGCATCACTGACTGGATGGACGCGAGTCTGAGTGGACTCCGAGAGTTGGTGATGGACAGGGAGGCCTGGCGTGCTGCGATTCATGGGGCTGCAAAGAGTCAGACATGACTGAGCGACTGAACTGAACTGAACTGAGTGTTAATAGCACTTGGGGAAAGTTTGGAAGAGGGGTGGGGTCCCCCGAAGGGAGGAGTGATGGGAGCAAGACCTGAAGCTGCGGGAGGTGAGAGGAGGAGCAGGACTTCAGCAGAGCCACTCGGGGGAGACCACTGAAGACCAGAGGCTGGGGCCCCCGCTCTCGCGGCCCCGCGGCTCTGACCCTCGTCACACACCCCAGCCCCTCATGCATGCGTTACAGCAGGAACACTTAACATGTGACTCTAACAGAAGTAAATATACGAGAGGTGACTTGGGTCTCGAGGGTCTTTTTATCTGGTTTGTTCTGAGTCAGCTGAAGAAAAATGAACAACGTAAAAGTTATGAGTTAAATTTTACCTGGGGCCTTTACTGAAGACTATAGTCTAGGAGACAGGCTCTCAGATGGCTCTGAAGAACTGTTCTGAAGAGATAAGGGAGGAGCCAGCATACATAGGAGTTTTACTGAAAAGAAAAAAAAATGTAGTTAAACATCAAAAGATTACTGCTAATCACAAAAAAGCAGACATCTCAAGTTAATGATTTCAGGGCTTCTCTATGCATGGGAAGATGCGAGAGTCTGGGCTCACTGGGCTAATTGAATGATTCCTTAGCAAAGCATCTTAATGATTTGGGGCCAGTGTCCAGAGCCCAGAATGTTCCCTGGCTTTCTCCTTCCTGAGTTCCCCTCACGGCACACCATCAGGAGGCAGCTGCCATGGCTGATGACTTGCTGACGGGCAACACGTGTTGTTTCTTTGGGATGGCAGGGACATTCCATCTCCACATCTGTTAGCTTCCATGACAACCGCAAGCTAGAGAAAGATTCAAACCCTCTGTCTGTACTCTTACCGTCCTTGCAAAAACCAAGTTTAAAGGACAAGACCATGGAGCCGTTCCGTGAACCAGAACATTCTTTGGTTATCCACGAACATATGTGAGCAAATGCCCTTTGGGCGTGAGGAGTATAAGTGTCACAATAGGGGAGGAAAATTATATTAGTCACTGATGCAAGTCTGCCTCCCGGGGAGAGCTTGCTTTTTCCTTTAGGAAAAGGCCATTCTTGCCTGAAGTAAAAGCTGGGTCTAGGGTGGTGGGGATTTGTCTTGCTTTTCTGCAAGAAGCTCCTTGGGAGGGGTGTGGGGAGAAGCACAGAGACAAANACAGTGGGTGGGGAGCTTCCCAAGAATCTGCCTGCCAACGCAAGGGAGATGCAGGCTTGATCCCTGGGTTGAGAAGATTCCGTTGAGGAGGTAATGGCAACCCACTCCAGTATTCTTGCCTGGATAATCTTGTGGACAGATGAGCCTGGCAGGGTACAGCGCATGGGGTCGCAGAAGAGCTGGACATGACTGAGCACGCACAGTGGGCTGGTGTTACAGAAATGGACAGAAGACTGCAGGTCTAGCAGAGAATTAAGCACGTGACCACGAAGCTTCAATCATGCGATGTGAGCACAGGAGTCAACAATACAGGAAAACCCGAGCGCACTCTTGTGTACCTAACCAAAGTAAAATAATACTGTGCAAAACTACTTCAAATGTCTTTTCTCTGCCTTAATTTATCAGCAGATGAGCCAACTGACCTGTTTTTTGAAATTTCCACTTATAAACATTCACATGAATATTAACTTCTCATATGTGGAATGAGAGTTGTTATTTTTTTCATAAGTTTCTGAGTAGGTGGCTTTATAAATCCAGGCTGGTACGTTTACTTATCTCCGAGCCTTTCAGAAAGGCATCTCTGTACACTGACCCTTAAGAAAGCAGAGTTTCAGATCCTCAACTGATTAGCCTCCCCTCTTTCTCCTCAGTCATCCTCAAGGTTCCAGTAACGCTTTTAAAGGATTTGAGTTCAGCAATGGCTGGGGACACAGATCCAGTAGTATATTCCTAAATGCTATTTCACAAAATACATACTAAATCAAACAGGAAAGAGAAACACTAAATGCTTTATTCTATGTTTTCAATTTGGTAATATAAACAATATTTACATAGCAATACATTTAAGCATTTACACAGCATTAACCAGAAGGCAGAAAGAAATGTTGCTTTGGGCATTAATGACCATTATACTTGAATAAGGTGACTTTCAAGTTCATAGTATACAATGAAAAGGATTATTAAAGAGTACCTTGAAAAAAAATGATATCATGGAGAATTATTGGCTACGTGGCTCAGGCCTAAGTTCACTTTCAATAAACCACTTTCATATAACATGATAACTTACAGTTCATTTGTTATTTATAATCTTTAAACACAATTGAAGAGCAAACATTTGGAAGTGCTTTTAAAATGTTGAGTAATTAAAATGTATAAAAAACTATCATGGAAAATGTCACATATTACAGTTCAATAATATAAGTGATATTTATATATTATAGATATAAATATACTTCATGGAAACAGCATATTGATTTAATAATGCTGGGAAACAAAGGAATGAGAATGTACCATTTCACAAACCGCCTATTAATCCAATAGTGAACCAGTTCACTGCCAGAGTGAGCAACTGAGTCAGCCCACATACAATTTCAAATATCTAAGTAAACTTGAAAATATTTTCAACATTTATTTAACCGTAAAATATGCAAAACAAAATGACCTGAAAACTAGGCTTGAACTGGAATCAATTTTTTTTCAATGTGAGAAAATATACACAAATCTAGTTATAAAATAATCTTATAGACACAAATGATGGGGAGTGTTTTGATTATCATTTAAAAAATGTTATGCTGAAAGCAATTTAGACTTTTTTTTGGTCCCATTGTCAGAGCTATCTAGTTTACGAGCTGGTGAGTTAAATACCATGCATAACAGGAAAACAATATTTTTCACTGNAACAAAATGACCTGAAAACTAGGCTTGAACTGGAATCAATTTTTTTCAATGTGAGAAAATATACACAAATCTAGTTATAAAATAATCTTATAGACACAAATGATGGGGACTGTTTTGATTATCATTTAAAAAATGTTATGCTGAAAGCAATTTAGACTTTTTTTTGGTCCCACTGTCAGAGCTATCTAGTTTTCGAGCTGGTGAGTTAAATACCATGCATAACAGGAAAACAATATTTTTCATTGTATCATATTACATATTCACAAAGCAAGTTTATGTTTCTATGAGTTACAAAAATAAATCTTCCTGTAGATTAAAAAACAAAAATAGAATAATTTGTATTACAAGTTTTTAAAAATATGGCAAACTAACTTGATAATCATGACCTTTTTTTTTGGCCATGATTATAATGCCTTTATGTATTCAATAAATTAAATCAGGAATCTTTGATCCACCAGTGTTTTGGATGCCAAATTCTTCTGTCCTACTGCATTACGAATAAATCTAAAAATCTGAAAAAAAAAAAGTAAAAACAATTCAGAGGAAAAGTACATATAAAGGAAATTAAATGTGCATGTCAGTTAAAATATCTAAATTAAACTAGCCAATTCTTGCAGCTATTTATTTTCATGTAGCAGATACCTGAATTCCATGGTGATATACAAAACTATTTCAAGACTATCATCTTTCATAATACTGAAGCAGCATATGTCCCTATTCAGAATGTTTTAATAAATTAATACAAATTCCCTTATGTTCATAGGAATATACTTTGAAATATTTGGCAAGACAAATTTCCCCTAGCTCTAGAATCTATGGAAATATCAAAAGAACTGTTAGGGACAAAATTTGTTCCTAATTCTAGATCTCTATCAAGAACTTACTCATCATACCACTAACTCATACACTACTTTGACCTAAGTGGGGAATATGTGGGTGATATGAATGCTAACATTTCTAGAACAAACTTGGCTTTTCTTGAAGTCTCCATTTCAGGTTCCACATTGATCCATGCAACTGTTTTTTCACCCAAGCAGGTAGGTGATGTGTGAATTGAAAGTCACGTTGGCTGAGCCCTGAGCAAGATCTCAGAGTTTGCCTTTTGTAATGGTAACATCTGGTGCAGATGGTAAATGGGATTCTAATTCTGCTCAATGCTGGCATCTAAGAGAGAAAGGTAACTTAAGTGTCTTCCTACTGGATTTCTTTCACATTTGGTCAAGCAACTTATGCCCTCCACAAGTCCTTGGTATTTCACTGACTCTGAAGGAGAATGTAGAATGAACTTGGTTGAAATGTTTTTCCTTTCTTTGGCAGGGCTAATCAAATTCTAAATCTTTATAAATTCTGAGTGTAAGTAGACATTGATACTCTCTGCAATAAAAATAAATATCCACTTCTGACATATTTCTCTTCAAAGAAATCCACAGAAAATTCTTAAATTTACCTCTTGTTGTAGATATGTAAGGAAGGCTGCTAAAACAAAATTTTGGCAAGCCAAATCCACAACACAGAAGAACATCAGATCATAAATAAGAAGAGTAGTTTCATTTCCATAATACAGAACACTGCTGAAAGAATATCCTTCATCTATTAAAAAAAAAGCAATTTAGAAGACATAAATTAGAAATTTAAAAATAGAATAATAAACATGTGATAAATTTCTGGTGATAAAACTTGAATATTTAAAATAACTAGTTACTATAATACTCCATGGCTATTATATGTCAATTATACTTGAATTTTAAAAAAAGAAAAAATATTTTATGACTTACAAAAAATAAACAAGGGGTATTAAATTTGCTAATCTAAAAGGTTAACCAAGGAAAGTAGTTTTAACATTTGCAGCAAAAGCTTGGTAACCGCTACTAATTTAAGTATACAGTCTATATTTTTCAATGACCAGAAAATGAATGTCCTTTGTCTATTTGTTTATATAACTAAAGGTTAAAGAATCTTAGAAAAATTCTCAAAGATAAGATTAAATTTAAAAAGCAAAACACATTCTCTTGTATAGCAGAGCATTGTAAATAAAAACACAGCCTTGTAAATCAACTCTATGTCAATTTTCTTTTTGTTAGGGCAAAACAAGACCAGCAAGGACTGGAAGAGTGTGCTATAATTCATGCCTCAAACAGTTCCCCAGGGTTCTGCTCTGAGACCTCTTTTCACTCTCCAAGCACGGGTGGGTTCATCCTTTTGGGGATGTGAACAACCTTTTAAAATTCTACTGAAAGGTACAGACCCTTTCACAGGAGGCAGTGGGGAAAGCACACACATATGATTCTCGCACACAGTTTCAGAGAGGGCCAGAGCTTCTTCAGTGATGCAGTGGCCCAGAACACCCAGTTAGGACCCTTGTTTTTATACAAGAGGGCATCTGGCTTGCTTATAATAGTTTATTTTGATCAGGATGCTAGTTACAGGAATATATTCAGTTTGTGAAAATCCACTGAGCATGAAGCTATGTCCTTACAAGATTTGCACTTCTGTGCATATACTTGTATACATATTCTAACAAACAAGCCAGCTCTGTAGACTCTTCCTGGGCAACCTTTCACTGCTGCTGCTCCAGCAATGACCTCCTCTGACGAGACTCCCCAACTTACTGTGCACTTTCCCCTCAGATCCAGTCCCCCAGCCCCTTACATTTAATGGCGGACTGGATATCTCTTCCAAGATGTCCCAAAGGTGCCCCAAGACACCACATACTCAAAACCAAACTCATCCTCTTCCCCTCACAACCTGATCCTCCACCTGCACTCCACTCCGTGAAGGGTGGCACCACCAGCAGCCACCTCGTCAAGCTGGAAGTCCACATCAGTTTTGACTGCTTCTTCTCTCCTACCCCTTCTTTCCCTTAACATTTCTGGTAATCTCTTCCTCTTTATCCCCATTACTAACTGTCTTTGCTCATATTCTCATTTCCCAACAGAGATGAAGATGGTGATGATGACTGTATTATTATTACTAGAAATGGTAACAACATCACTTTACTGAGTGCCTACCCACACCAGGTTCTTTATACAACGATTACACATGTGTAAACGCAACAACCTTTAGAAGGTTATACTTTACAAGAGTTTAATAATTAAAGTTCAGACAGGAAAACAACTTTCTCAAGTTCACAAAACTAGTAGCAGATTTCAAACCCAAGACCAGAAGACTCTGAAAGCTATATTCTTAATGACTATATTATTATAGTCTTGCATCTGTTTAACTCCTGCCAAAATAATTCTTCCAGTTTATGAATCAGATATGAAGGCTTTCTGATGACATCCATGTTCATTAGAAGTGGTTTCCAAATTATTCTGATCATGTATCCCTATCAGAATAAAATGTTGAGCATGCATCTCATAATAAGCATAGTTTATGAATTACTACTACATATAATTTTAAAAATATATAAATTAAGAATGATGGAATTGCAAATATACAAATAGACATTTTAATAGTTTCTTTTCATACCTTCACGGAGCAACCAGTGCATGTCCTGTAGGACAGAACATTTAAAAAAAATGTTTCTGAAAACAAGTGCTCTATGGATAAAATAAAACAAAACTCCTTAAGGTGTCAGACAAAGCCTTTGGATTCAGTCTCTGCCCTCTTTATCATTCATGCACTCTCTCACACCATTCCAGGCTTCAATCATAAAGTTCATAAGTGCATAATGCCCTTTCCCCTTTCTGCACAAATGTCCTCACCTCTCTTCCCTAGACCCCCCTGTTTGGCAACTAACTTATTTTTAAGACCCAGTTCAGACTTCACCATGCTGTCACCTGGCTTCACTCTGCGTCTAGCTAAGTTTCCTTTCCACACCCAGTATAATTCATGTCTGCACACACTTCTATCCCAGATCACTCCACTCATCCATCACATGCCTACCTTCCACAATCTGCTATCAAGATGCCCAAGGGAAGGACCATTGGTCTGTGTATCCCAGGACTGGCACAACATGTGCTTCTCAATAACACCAGGGTGAGTGATATCCAGGCCAGGATACTGGCTATAGCATACCATTTCCATTCTTCCCAAGCCACACAAGAGGTTATTAACATATATATTAAAAGTGACATACATACTTTCTTTTTCATGATAAAAAAACCATTTTAGTCACTATTCCTGTCATACATATGTGCCATATTTAAGAAGTTGGATAAAATGAAAACAAGATAAATCATGACCATTATTCTTTAAATGGTTCATAAGTGGAGCACTGAATGAATATTTCAATACATAGGCTTTTATGTGTTTGTTTTACTATCTCTTCCATGTGTACAACTGATTTTAAAATTCAGCTTCATTTTTTACTTTTTTGTAGAATTATCTTCTATATATGCTTCTTCCTACATGACCTATAATAAAATGGGACATAGAAAACTACTAGAATTCCTTGCAGTTTACTGGTTTCCTATATAAAGGCATAAAACCAAAAGACAGTAACTATGATTAGGTTCCTTCAAGTTTGGGAAATAAATAAAGTTCATCAAAGGCATTTGAAGGATACCATTGTAAAAGATGCTTTTTTCCATTGGTTCCATGAATTCCATTCCAAGAATTCTTTCAAGAAGCAATTTATCTTTTATAAAGTAGTCCATTTCCTTATGAACCTAATACAAAAAATAAGAGTCATTTGAAAATAGCAGTGAAATAAATGCTTCCCAATTTTTATAAAATCAGAAGGAAAGAAAAAGAAAAATGAAAGTACCCAAAGAAAATCTTTGGGTTTGGTTCTTCAAAGATAATTTATTACACTGGACTTTATAACAAAATTCCCTTTAAGAATGTTTTAAATTTTAAAGTCTGATAGTAGTACTTAGGGCTAAATGTACTGAAAATCAGTTTATAACGAGCTTTTCATGAATACAACCAAGCATATTTCTACAATAAATAATTGATAATATTCGGTAACTAACAAAATTCCAGTATAGACATATTTTAAGGTAATCATCGTGCTAACAGACATGTAAAAATCTCATTTTACTTTTACATAACCTAACTCCATCCACAAAGTATTAATTTTTTCAGCCAAAACAGTATTGGTTTTTACAGCAAAAACAACCAACCAATCAACCCCACAAGGGTTCTAAGTTCACTGACTTGGTTGACAGAAGAAATAACTGACATTCCTGGTTACCCTTTTTTTTTTTTAATTATTTTTTTTAATTTAATACTTTATTTTATTTTACAGTACTGTATTGGTTTTGCCGTACATTGACATGAATCAGCCACAGGTGTACACGATCTCCCAAAGCCTAAGCCCCCTCCCACCTCCCTTCCCACTCCATCTCCCCGACTCATCCCGTACACCAGCCCCAAGCATCCCGAATCCTGTTTTGAACACAGACTGCCACTGGTTACCCTTTTAAATACTGCATTTTGACTCTAGCTTAAAAATAAATGACGATACATACATGATCGATGAAAGAGCCAAGAAATTTATTCATAGTGTGATATGCTTTTATACTCTGCTCAAAAGTACTTCCTGAGGAACTCAGTAGTCTAGCAGGGCCGTTTTTCTGATGTAAGAAAGAGACAAGGGTAAATGAGACTTGCCTTACGTGCTCGGTCTCTAAATAACATGAAATACTGAGAAAACATATCTGAACTGTAGTTATACAAACCCTTGTTAGTGTCTCATGAATTCTGTCATAGTGTTGTCTCATCTGGCTAGAAATTGCAATCTGAAAAGTCTGACCATCTGTATTAGGAACCAAACCTCTTTGGCTACATAAATTTTCCTGAAAAGNTAGCAGGGCCGTTTTTCTGATGTAAGAAAGAGACAAGGGTAAATGAGACTTGCCTTACGTGCTCGGTCTCTAAATAACATGAAATACTGAGAAAACATATCTGAACTGTAGTTATACAAACCCTTGTTAGTGTCTCATGAATTCTGTCATAGTGTTGTCTCATCTGGCTAGAAATTGCAATCTGAAAAGTCTGACCATCTGTATTAGGAACCAAACCTCTTTGGCTACATAAATTTTCCTGAAAAGTTAAAAAAAATGATGTTAAGATCAAGATAATGAAAATTCTGCCTATCTTAAAAAGAAGATGCAATATTTAATAAGACTTGGAAGCCAACTGAAGTTGTGCTGAAACTCTATTTGAGACAAAGCAATTTTAATAGTATCGAAGGTTGCCACTACCCTCCAGGTCTTCCTAATTTCTACATCATACCTCTGTGCAGGTGGCTTTATTCCTCCCTACTTTAAAAAAAAACAAAAAACAAAAAACAAACTCATACTAAGTTTACCATATATTGACAGTCTTAGCTTTCTTTATAATCAATTTATTGCTCTTTCAGTTCAGTTCAGTCACTTAGTTGTGTCCGATTCTCTGCGACCCCATGAATCGCAGCACGCCAGGCCTCCCTGTCCATTACCAACTCCTGGAGTTTACNTCCTCTTCCCCTCACAACCTGATCCTCCACCTGCACTCCACTCCGTGAAGGGTGGCACCACCAGCAGCCACCTCGTCAAGCTGGAAGTCCACATCAGTTTTGACTGCTTCTTCTCTCCTACCCCTTCTTTCCCTTAACATTTCTGGTAATCTCTTCCTCTTTATCCCCATTACTAACTGTCTTTGCTCATATTCTCATTTCCCAACAGAGATGAAGATGGTGATGATGACTGTATTATTATTACTAGAAATGGTAACAACATCACTTTACTGAGTGCCTACCCACACCAGGTTCTTTATACAACGATTACACATGTGTAAACGCAACAACCTTTAGAAGGTTATACTTTACAAGAGTTTAATAATTAAAGTTCAGACAGGAAAACAACTTTCTCAAGTTCACAAAACTAGTAGCAGATTTCAAACCCAAGACCAGAAGACTCTGAAAGCTATATTCTTAATGACTATATTATTATAGTCTTGCATCTGTTTAACTCCTGCCAAAATAATTCTTCCAGTTTATGAATCAGATATGAAGGCTTTCTGATGACATCCATGTTCATTAGAAGTGGTTTCCAAATTATTCTGATCATGTATCCCTATCAGAATAAAATGTTGAGCATGCATCTCATAATAAGCATAGTTTATGAATTACTACTACATATAATTTTAAAAATATATAAATTAAGAATGATGGAATTGCAAATATACAAATAGACATTTTAATAGTTTCTTTTCATACCTTCACGGAGCAACCAGTGCATGTCCTGTAGGACAGAACATTTAAAAAAAATGTTTCTGAAAACAAGTGCTCTATGGATAAAATAAAACAAAACTCCTTAAGGTGTCAGACAAAGCCTTTGGATTCAGTCTCTGCCCTCTTTATCATTCATGCACTCTCTCACACCATTCCAGGCTTCAATCATAAAGTTCATAAGTGCATAATGCCCTTTCCCCTTTCTGCACAAATGTCCTCACCTCTCTTCCCTAGACCCCCCTGTTTGGCAACTAACTTATTTTTAAGACCCAGTTCAGACTTCACCATGCTGTCACCTGGCTTCACTCTGCGTCTAGCTAAGTTTCCTTTCCACACCCAGTATAATTCATGTCTGCACACACTTCTATCCCAGATCACTCCACTCATCCATCACATGCCTACCTTCCACAATCTGCTATCAAGATGCCCAAGGGAAGGACCATTGGTCTGTGTATCCCAGGACTGGCACAACATGTGCTTCTCAATAACACCAGGGTGAGTGATATCCAGGCCAGGATACTGGCTATAGCATACCATTTCCATTCTTCCCAAGCCACACAAGAGGTTATTAACATATATATTAAAAGTGACATACATACTTTCTTTTTAATGATAAAAAAACCATTTTAGTCACTATTCCTGTCATACTATGTGCCATTTTTAAGAAGTTGGATAAAATGAAAACAAGATAAATCATGACCATTATTCTTTAAATGGTTCATAAGTGGAGCACTGAATGAATATTTCAATACATAGGCTTTTATGTGTTTGTTTTACTATCTCTTCCATGTGTACAACTGATTTTAAAATTCAGCTTCATTTTTTACTTTTTTGTAGAATTATCTTCTATATATGCTTCTTCCTACATGACCTATAATAAAATGGGACATAGAAAACTACTAGAATTCCTTGCAGTTTACTGGTTTCCTATATAAAGGCATAAAACCAAAAGACAGTAACTATGATTAGGTTCCTTCAAGTTTGGGAAATAAATAAAGTTCATCAAAGGCATTTGAAGGATACCATTGTAAAAGATGCTTTTTTCCATTGGTTCCATGAATTCCATTCCAAGAATTCTTTCAAGAAGCAATTTATCTTTTATAAAGTAGTCCATTTCCTTATGAACCTAATACAAAAAATAAGAGTCATTTGAAAATAGCAGTGAAATAAATGCTTCCCAATTTTTATAAAATCAGAAGGAAAGAAAAAGAAAAATGAAAGTACCCAAAGAAAATCTTTGGGTTTGGTTCTTCAAAGATAATTTATTACACTGGACTTTATAACAAAATTCCCTTTAAGAATGTTTTAAATTTTAAAGTCTGATAGTAGTACTTAGGGCTAAATGTACTGAAAATCAGTTTATAACGAGCTTTTCATGAATACAACCAAGCATATTTCTACAATAAATAATTGATAATATTCGGTAACTAACAAAATTCCAGTATAGACATATTTTAAGGTAATCATCGTGCTAACAGACATGTAAAAATCTCATTTTACTTTTACATAACCTAACTCCATCCACAAAGTATTAATTTTTTCAGCCAAAACAGTATTGGTTTTTACAGCAAAAACAACCAACCAATCAACCCCACAAGGGTTCTAAGTTCACTGACTTGGTTGACAGAAGAAATAACTGACATTCCTGGTTACCCTTTTTTTTTAAAATTATTTTTTTTAATTTAATACTTTATTCTATTTTACAGTACTGTATTGGTTTTGCCATACATTGACATGAATCAGCCACAGGTGTACACGATCTCCCAAAGCCTAAGCCCCCTCCCACCTCCCTTCCCACTCCATCTCCCCGACTCATCCCGTACACCAGCCCCAAGCATCCCGAATCCTGTTTTGAACACAGACTGCCACTGGTTACCCTTTTAAATACTGCATTTTGACTCTAGCTTAAAAATAAATGACGATACATACATGATCGATGAAAGAGCCAAGAAATTTATTCATAGTGTGATATGCTTTTATACTCTGCTCAAAAGTACTTCCTGAGGAACTCAGTAGTCT
>SJYW01013170.1:55892-70110 GCA_006410735.1 Raphicerus campestris | reverse complement strand
TTTTTTTTTTTTTTTTTTTTTGCTTGTTTGCTTTTTCTTTTTCTTGGCTGTGCTCATTCGACAAGCAGAATCTTAAGTTTCCCAACCAGGGTCAAACCAGTCCCCCTGCAAAGGAAGCATGAAGTCTTAACCACTGGGTTGCCAGGGAATTCCCTCTATTAAGCTTTTAACTTAGTTTGCTTATTGATTTATAGGTTTTCAGTACTGTGATCAATATCTTTGTCATATTTACTATGGAAATTTTACCCTACATCTCTTATCTATATAATTGTGGCTTATTATATGAATGTTCTATACATTAATAAATATTCTATACAATAAATGATACCTTCTCTATTTTATGCTTTGTCATCTCCCAAACTGAAATATTCTTTTCTAGGTTTTCAGTTTCATTTTTAAAATTTAACTCTTCAATCCAGGTATGATTTCTCATAGTTAACCAATTGATTCAGTTCAATGTATTAAATACATTGTTCCTCTAAAAGATGCTTACTCCTTGGAAGGAAAGTTATGACCAACCTAAACAGCATATTAAAAAGCAGAGATATTACTTTGCCAACAAAGGTCCATCTAGTCAAGGCTATGGTTTTTCCAGGAGTCATGTATGGATGTGAGAGTTGGACTATAAAGAAAGTTAAAGAATTGATGCTTTTGAACTGTGGTGCTGGAGAAGACTCTTGAGAGTCCGTTGGACTGCAAGGAGATCCAACCAGTCCATCCGAAAGGAGATCAGTCCTGGGTGTTCAATGGAAGGACTGATGTTGGAGCTGAAACTCCAATACTTTGTCTACCTGATGTGAAGAACTGATTCATTGGAAAAGACCCTGATGCTGGGAAAGACTGAGGGCAGGAGAAGGGGACGACAGAAGATGAGATGGCTGTATGGCATCCCCGACGCAATGGACATGGGTTTGGGTAGACTCTGGCAGTTGGTGATGGAGCCTGGTGTGCTGCGGTTCATGGGGTTGCAAAGAGTCGGACACGACTGAGCGACTGAACTGAACTGAGATGTTATGACCATGTTTTAAATTCTTCCAAGTCACAAGTATAGCCCCTTAATCAATAAATCCTCTTGGTTTTTCCTCTTAGGTACATATTGTTCTTTTTTAAATTTTCTTATGGAAGTTTTCTAAAATATATAGTAGAGAGAACAATGAACCATCCATCACTCAACTTCAACAATTACTGTTTTACCAATTTTGTTTCATCTATCTTCCCAACTTTTTTTTAAAGCAAACTCCAGATACTCCAGATACTAATTTGCAAATTAGTATCTCTAACCAATAATACCCTGAAAAAATGCCATTTTCACACCTAATAAAATTGATCTTTCCTTAACGTAATTTAATATTTAGCCCATTAAATCACCAAGATTTTTTCCAAAGGTTTTTTTTTTTAATTTGATCGTTGGTTCTTTGAATCAGGATCCAAAGGCTATAACGTTGTATTTGATTTTTTTTTTCCTTAAAATTAGCATCTAACAACTTTCTTCTACCACAACCATCACTTTTCCTTTTCTTTTCATGCCTCTAATTTGTTGGGGACATTGGGTCATTTGTCTTATGAAACATCCTAACATTCTTCATCTAGCTAAATATTCTGTGGTATTACTTATTTTGTCTCTCTATCCCCTCTATTTACTGTAAACTAGAGACTTGATTTCCTGTTAAGAGTTAGAGGCTTGATTACATTCAGCCTCAATTTTCTTAGGCAAGAGTATTTCATGGGTGATATTATGTATTTCCTCACTACATCATAACAGGAAGTACATAATGTCAGTCTTCCTAATTTTTACATGTTGTAGATTGAGCCAGTATGTTCAGATAATGTCAACCTGATTATAAAGTTCCCTGTTACCCTTAATTGTTTTAGCATCCATTGATGATTGTAGCCTATATGCATTAATTCATTAGTCAATACAAAATGGTAATTTTCTAATTTAGAATTCTTTTACTTGCTTCCTTTAGGAAGGTCTTTCCCTAGTGAATAATTCAGTTTACCCTGAAATACACTCCATAAAGGAACTGCAGGATATGTGACTCGTTTCCTTTTAATGTTCCGGGTAATGAGTTGATATTCTAGCAACTTTTAAAAGTAATCAATGAGGTTTTTTTAAAAATACCACTACAAATCCCAGATTACGAGAACCTCTAAGCTTAAAAAAACAAAAAGATGTAAAATATACCGCTTCTCTTTTAAGATTCATATTCATTTCTTCCATATTAGTATCAGCATGCCCATGTACTGATCTACCATGGATGTAGTAGCCAAAACATCTGTGGGATAACAGAAACACTGATATCTATAAAAAGAGAAGGACCAGTTAGCAATTCATCTGCAAAACAATAAAAATTAAATTCTTCTTGAAATTGCTTCCTTTCTCTCAAAATAATGAGAATTGAATTCTTAGACAACATATAAAGGGAATAATAAGGTAATAAAGGATAATGAGGTTATTTTAAAAAGTAGATGAAAAAGAGACTGAAGACACTACCAAGAAAAGAACAAACAGGATTGATACATGAAAACCTTTCAGGGATTTCAGGCTGAGTCAACTATTTGGTAGCATAAGGGATTTATAATTAAGAAGTTGCAAATAGAGAAGGAAAATTTAAGGCAGTAAATATTAAACTTGTAGCTCATTATAACCATCTCTGGAATTAACCACCAGTGGAAATCAGACTAAAAATCCAATCATAGCAAATCACTTTTAAAGCCTCTTTTAATGTACTCATGACCTTTAAAAAGAGAGAAATAACAGTTGCAAGATAAAGTCAGAAAGTACTTACATTACTCATACAGCACAAATCAACAAACTGTCGAATTTTATCTTCTATAAATCTCTCATAGAAGACACCAAAGAACACAATCTGAAACATTAAGCCAAGTTCATGCTTATTAGATTTTAGGATTTAATTTTCTTTTATAGCCGCAGTATAGTATATTAAGAAAAACTAAGTTCCAAACAAGTACATAGGGGCCAATAATGATTCCTGTGGGATAAAATCGTACTTAGCATTTCCTATTCTTCTGTCAAAGGAAGACTGGTTTGGAATTCTGTTAAGATTCACTGAGGGGGCTTATTTTGAATTTAAAAACTTTTCTGTGTCATTAAAATAAGATAGGACAAACACAGGGAGAGGAAGTAAGGGGATTTGAAAACCTTAGGATAAACCAATGCATTATGGCCAGTTTAGGTCTCGTTCTGCAATTCTGCTCATCTCCTAAACTCCAAAGTCTACTAGAGAAATTGCTCATTTTTCAAATTAATCTCTGATAGAGTAGCATGCTGCTGCTGCTGCTGCTGCATTGCTTCAGTCGTGTCCGACTCTGTGCGACCCCATCAGGCTCCCCAGTCCCTGGGATTCTCCAGGCAAGAACACTGGAGTGGGTTGCCGTTTCCTTCTCCAATGCATGAAAGTGAAAAGTGAAAGTGAAGTTGCTCAGTTGTGTCCGACTCTTCGCGACCCCATCGACTGCAGCACACCAGACTTCTCCATCCAAAAAGCATATGTCAAGTATTGTGTTTCAACTACAGATAATGTGTTAAACATTCAGATGGAATGGTTTCAAGTGTTTTCTTAGATTTAATAAGCCTGCAAAGGGAAGTCATATAAATCAAAGGAGAAGAGTTTACACTGTAGAGCTTAGATATCCTTCAGAGAAAGACAACACTTCCTAACCACCCTATTCAAAGCTGTCCCCACTCCTAACTTTCCTCCCCCTTACCTCTCTCTACTTGCTGTCTCATCTGCCTGCTGACGCTCTTCACAGCACTTGTCACACTTGTAACTTGTTCCTGTTACAGCGTATCTTTGGGCTGGCCAGTGCCTCCCACATAAAATATACTCAGATATCGGAATTAATACATAAATGAATCTACAGTAGCTGAATACTGAAAACCCTCTCCTAAATACACTACGTACATATTTTAAAGCTCCTTTCAATGACATGAAAAACAGTAACAAAGCTTAAAAACTAAGAGATACTACTTAAAAACTGAAGAAGCCGGGCTGGGAGTGAATAATAAAACCTAACCTTATGAGAATCAAGAAGCGTTTGTACAGACAAATTTATGGAACTGCTAAAAGTTAACTCCTCTCACCTTTAAAGGAACTCTTAAGGATGCATACACACTGATAGCCTGAGGATGGACCATGGAGAGACATACGTCTCTATCAAACGACAGCAGAGTGAAAAACGAAAAACGAGGTTGGATGGCAGTGCCCAGGACGGCCAGCTGCTGCTCCAGTGAGCCTTTCCTCTCTCCTCGGGAGAGACCCCCGTGTGGGCATGCTGCTGCCCAGCGGACAGTGGGGAGGAGGGGCCATGTGACCAAGTTCTGGCCAAGGAGAGGTCGAACACACTCCTGAAAAGGGTCTCAAGGAGCAGGGGCTGAGTGGTCATCACACTGCCCGGCTCAGCCGGCCCTCCTGTCTGCAGGGAGGACCAGCCCCTGGCCCGCACTGCCCCCAAGCTGGGGCCCTTGCCCCATTCCCGCCCGCTCACCCCATCATGCCAGAGCACCTGGACTCATTGCTCACACTCAAGGATTACAAGGGCCGGACACTAGCTGAACACATGTTTCAGGATCTGACTTTTCTATAGCACTTGGATTTATCTGTGGGTATGTGGCTAAACAGTCTGGGTGGGCTACATAGCTATGGCAAGATCTGCCTTGGTGCATTTGCTGATGTTTACTTCACGGCCCATTTATCACCGACACTTCAAGGGATTACCTGTTTGAGACTCCAGCACACAAGACAAGAAATCAGAGGGGAAAAACAATCAAGAGGCATGCTAAAAATAACTGATAGGGGTTTTCACGGCTAAGCTTCACTACTTCACCTGCTTGTTTCATGTGAAATGAGCTGAACAGTTTTCACGCCCAAAATCCGAGCTAAAAACCACCTACGCTCAGCTATACACAGATTCTGTTCTGCCTGTGTTTTACTTCTCAATTAGGTTTTGATTTATAAAACTTTTAGACTTTCTTTTCACAATCTTCCTCTGAAATGGAGAAAACACAAGTACGCAAAGTTTCTGCAAGTCTATAAAATAAGGAGGAATAAATGCCTCATAAATGATAATAGTAATTTAACTACTAAAGTTTCATAATTCATTATGGGTAGTTAAGCTGTTGTAATGTTTTCAATTAAAATTCATAGTGGAAAAAAAAAAGAGGAAAGGGTGTGAGGTCTTCTCCCCTGGTTCACACTTGCAACCCCATCAGACATTATGGACCATGAGGTGACCTGAGAGGTGAAGTCCTGAGGGGCAAAGCAGAACAACAGGCNGTGGAAAAAAAAAAGAGGAAAGGGTGTGAGGTCTTCTCCCCTGGTTCACACTTGCAACCCCATCAGACATTATGGACCATGAGGTGACCTGAGAGGTGAAGTCCTGAGGGGCAAAGCAGAACAACAGGCCTCCAGGTCTGACGGCAGCCACCCTGCTGGCCCTGCACTGCTGACCCCTACCCTTCTTTCGCATAAGACAGAGAAAAGCTACTTTCATTTCAGGCCATCAGTCTGGGTTTTTTTTCTTAGTTGTTGTACTCAACCAATATGAAAAGCTTCAGATGGTATTCCTTTAAATTCTCTGCTGCTGCTGATAAGTCACTTCAGTCGTGTCCAACTCTGTGTGACCCCATAGATGGCAGCCCGCCAGGCTCCCTTGTCCCTGGGATTCTCCAGGCAAGAACACTAGAGTGGGTTGCTATTTCCTTCTCCAATGCATGAAAGTGAAAAGTGAAAGTGAAGTTGCTCAGTCGTGTCCAAGTCTTCTCGACCCCATGGACTGCGGCACACAAGGCTCCTCCATCCATGGGATTTTCCAGGCAAGAGTACTGGAGTGGGGTGCCATTGCCTTCTCCACATCCAGAAAAATCTGATCTGTTCACAAAAAATGCATTAGTGACAAACAACAGTCACTGTCACTGCTGTATGTCACCAGGGATTCCCTGGTGGCTCAGCTGGTAAAGAATCTGCCTGCAATGTGGGAGACCTGGGTTCGATTCCTGGGTTGGGAAGATCCCCTGGAGAGGGGAATGGCTACCCACTCCAGTGTTCTGGCCTACAGAATTCCTTGGACTGTATAGTCCATGGAGTCACAAAAAATCAGACACTACTGAGTAACTTTCACGTAAGTTATACCTCAATAAAACTGAAAGGGAAAAAAAAATCAAACCCCATATTACTGTAATCTAATTTTATTTCAAATCCTAATTTGTTTGTCTTTCTTCTATGATTGTCAAACTATCCCTCACTAGCTCTATTCTGCAGCTTTAAGTTTGAACAACTCTTAACAATGACACCTAGATCCAATTCTGTAGGAATTTGGGGACTTCAACTCCAAAATCTTTTTAAAATTTAGTTTTTAAGGCAAATATAAGCTCTCCAGTTTATAGGAAGTCTCACCTTCCTTTCCTTATTTAAAAGTTCAAGAAATCTCAATCAAACTGAAAGGCTTTTCCCACTCATTGGAGGGTCTGTAAGCAAGAAAAAGAAATGCAGAGACTAGAATAATTAAGTGCTGTAGCTCCTGCTTCTCCCTTTTTCCTTTCATTCTTTTTATTTTTATTTTTTAGCTAGAAGAAGATAAAGGAAATAAGCATAGCAAAGATCCTCTGCTAGAGCCGTGGGTCCTCAGATTTATTTTTAGTTTCAGCTATTTCAATTAATATTTCAAAGAAAATTTCAGCAGGGGTACTGGTAATTTGAGTGAGATTTAATAAATGAATGTAAACAAAATGTTAGTTTTCAAAAGCAAAGATTGAGGGTACCTTAGCAATTCCTATCATTATACATAAACTAAATTCTGCAGACTCTGAAAGACCCTTCAGAGCCCCACTACTGATAAGAAATGAAATCTGAAATCAGATTGCCTGAGTTCAAATTTCTGCTCTGCTGGTTTTTATTTTTTTTTTTGTTCTGCTGATTTCTAATTGTTCTGGGTTCAAATTCCAGTTCTGCTCATTTCTAATCGATTTCTAATATAATATTTGGGCAAATATTTAACCTTTCGGTGCCACCACATCATCTATAAAATGAGGATATTTAAAAGAATCATCTCTGAGGGCTACTATAAAGGTTAAGTTCATTTGTGTAATGCAATTAACACAGTGCCTAGATTAGCATACTATGTAAGAATTAGCTATTTGCTATCTTTATTATTAATACATCGACCCAATGGACTATAGCCTGCCAGGTTCCTCCGTCCATGAGATTTTCCAGGCAAGAATACTGGAGTGGATTGCCATTTCCTTCTCCAGGGCATCTTCCCAGGGATTGAACTTGGGTCTCCTGAATTACAGGCAGACTCTTTGCCATCTGAGCCACCAGGGAATCTTTATTACTGTTCTTGTCACCTTCTATATACTATAGAAATCCTGTTGTGGTCAATAGCTGACGATCAGTATATAAACAGAGTTAAAAATATAGAGAGGTTATGTTGCTTAAAAGTATAATCTCCTGTTACCTGTATAATTCCAATGACCAGCCAAAGAGCAGAAGACACCGCATATCTCAAAATGCGGCTGTACGGAGCTATGTAGCTAGGTGGGCTTCTGGAAAGACTAGAGGATGAGTCCATTAATGCTAAGTTCTTGAATCCCACAACCTTAAATAAAAAGAACAAAATAATTTTTAAATATATGGAAAAAGAAAACTCCTGTAGTCTGAAAATTAGACACCTCTCTCTACTCCTTCCCTTGAAAAACTAAGTATTTAAGTTTGTACAAACAGTAGAAAATCTAGATAAAAATAATTAGCAAGTATTTTAATTATAAAGTATTTAATACAAAATTTTAGCTAGTCCATTAGTAGTCTCTTTGATATGACTCAAGGCCAGTTCAGTTCAGTTGCTCAGTCATGTCCAATTCTTTGAGACCCCGTGGACTGCAGCACACCAGGCCTCCCTGTTCATCACCAACTCCTACAGCTTGCTCAAACTCATGTCCATCGAGTTGGTGATGCCATCCAACCATCTCATCCTCTGTCATCCCCTTCGACTCAAGGCCAAATATAACCTTATTATCATATACACTGACAAAGCTNCAGGCCTCCTTGTTCATCACCAACTCCTACAGCTTGCTCAAACTCATGTCCATCGAGTTGGTGATGCCATCCAACCATCTCATCCTCTGTCATCCCCTTCGACTCAAGGCCAAATATAACCTTATTATCATATACACTGACAAAGCTTAAAAATTTCTGTCAAAAAAATAAAGCTGTGGCTCAGCTGGTAAAGAATCCGCCTGCAGTGTGGCAGACCTGGGTTCGATCCCTGGGTTGGGAAGATCCCCTGGAGAAGGGAAAGGCTAGCCACTCCAGGATGCTGGCCTAGAGAATTCCATAAACTAGTCCATATGGTCGCAAAGAGTCGCACACAACTGAGCCACTTTCACTTTCAGTAAACTACCAATGAGCAACCAGCAATCCATGCCAGGCACTAGGCAAAATACTTTTTATACTTTATAACACTACTTTCCAAAATGCCTTTTGAGGAAGATATCATGTACTACTCACCTCTATGCTTTCTACTCTCGTAGATTAAAGGCTCTGGAAAGTTTTATGGTAAAGGAAGTTACATGACTTTATGGAATTCAGTATTTTCCAAACTTACTTGATTGTAAAATGACTTTCTCACACAATCCCTTTTAAGCTTTAAAAAACAGGACTATAAGTAAGTTTTTGAGATGGTGTTCTTATGTCCCAGAGATACACACGTTCTTCTAGGTTCAAAAAAGGGAAGGAAGGAGAAAAGCAAGAAAGAAGGAAAAAGGAAGGCAGACAAACAAAGGAGTTCAACAAAATTTCTATCAAACCTTACGTAAGCAGCTAATTCTAGAGAAAGTCCGCTACTTATGCAGTTTCCATAGTTGAGTCTCCTGTTCAGTTCTGAATACTCCCTTTGATAATTCTACCCAGGTCCATCAAATAACTGCAAAGGGGCCAGAAGCATGCACCCATTCAGTGTGTCCTGTTAGGCTATAGCCCCAAATCCTAACACAGGACATGGTCCTTAGTAGGTGTTCAAGGACAGAAAGTAGAATGGTGGTTCCAGGTCTGGGGAGAGGGAAAAAGACGAGCACAGAGTTTTAGTTTTGCAAGATGAAGGGTTCTAGAGATGGACTATATGACAATACGCGTGTACTTAATAGTACTGAACTGTACATTTAAAATGATAAATTTCATGTTATGCATATTTTTTAAAGGCTTGATAATAATAATATTTTAAACTTTAGAAAACTCTCTGACAGGAAAACTTAGCTGGAATTACACTAAATTAACATTTATGAGGTACCCATAAATTGCATATAATTATATCAACTAGTTTATACCTCCAAAAGGAAGAGGACAGTAAGTACTTGAAAGAGTGGGTTAATTTTTCTCACAGTCTGAATTTCGTTCCATTCATTTGCCACAAAATAAGTTCTCCATATGCTTACAGGAACAGTAGCACTCCGGACACCACCCTCACCTGGTTGGGGAGGTAAAATGAGCAAAACGTTTCGCCTTCTTTGCTTTACAATGGTGGCAAAAGAGACTTGGTACAAATGGTTACTTTCATTACCTTCAACAGCTTTAAGAACCTTTCCTTTAGGCCGCTCCCAATCGATAAAGAATATGTCGATGGTAATCTGGGAGATGAGCTTATGCAAAAATTGCAGAGCCTGAGAATGACAAAGAAAACACTTAAAGTATTGGCATTAAGTCTGCTTATGAAACCAACACTGATTCTTTAAGAAACAAACATCTGCAATCACAAGAAGATATATGGGGCTTCCCTGGAGGCTCAAATGGTGAACAATTTGCCTGCAATGGGGGAGACTCAGGGTCAACCCCTGGGTCAGGAAGGTTCCCTGGAGAAGGGAATGGCAACCCACTCCAGTATTCTTGCAGAGAATCCCATGGACAGAGGAGCCTGGTGGGCTACAGTCCATGGGGTCACAAAGAGTCAGAGGGACTAACATTTTCACTGTAAGTTTCACAAGTGACAAAGCTGTCATGCCATCAGGGGCTCACCAGAAACTCATCATATTATAGTCACCAAATCCACAGACTTTTTACACACATATTAATTTCATCTTTCCTTCTTCTGTCTTTCTTAGAAATCGTTATAAGAAAGTAGACATACTGCCTCCCTCCTCACACAGGGATCTTGCCTAAATGACTCTCTTTCCCAAGGTTTCCAAAAGCCTTTAGCTTCTTTATAAGAAAGGTATCTCCAACTGTAACTTTTTTGTCCTAATGAAAGTTTTAGGATGCTCTTACTGCCTTTTTCTCTATTTCTACTATTAAGATTCCTGATGAAAAAAAAATCCTTTTCATTTACAGAATATGGTTAAACTGAGGCTTCTTCCGAGAAGGTGCATTATTGATCAAACAAAGGTTAAAAATCTAAGTATGGGATGATTCCTCTCTTCCTGGGGCTCACAGATCAGTGGGAACAGTAGTCACTTAATAATCACAACTGGATGAGATGTACGGCAGAGGCATGTGAAGAGTGTCACATCCACTGAAAGAACTGTGAAGCAAGGAGGGGGGCTCCCATGGGAAGAGGAGGAAAGGGTTGTGGAGGCAGAGAGAACCAATGCTAAGAGCTCAGCGCTTTATCCAGAGTGGTACCGTTCACTCTTGACTAACAGTCTACATTAAATAATAAAAAATTATTTAAGGCAGATCTTCAGAATGAGATGCCTATTATAAATAAATGCCGACTTCCTAGTAAAAAAGAACAATTCATACTTTCTTAAATTAGGAACAATTCATACTTTCTAAAATTAAACTAAATTTTACACCAAAGATTTTGAAAGCATTTTAACTCTGAAGACTTATGTGCTTATTAGCAGACTTTTTTTTTTTATGCAGACTTTTAAAATTCAGTAACCTGTGCTTTGAAACTTACCTTCAGAGCAAAACCACATCCCACATAAGTAACAAAACGTTCTTCTTGAGCTGGCACGGGTAGCAAAACAGAGACAGACTTCTGTGCCTGTGATGAAAATTACACTGCTAAGTATGACCACACAAGGTTTTTACTAGGCACAATTTATAACCCAAAGAAAGCATAAAATAAACACAACACACTCAGGGGACGGTGAGTTTAGCACTTGCCCCAATACTCCTGATTAGAAACACCCTCAAGTAAAAACAGTTGCTTTATAAAGAGAGCTTACAAGTTATTCAGGTTGTGGCACTAAGGTTAAATTCAGAAAATCACTTACTTTAAAGAAAATAAGCCAGTAAAGACCTGTTCCTACAGTGATGATAAAGAAAACATTGGCCAGATCACCAGCATAGTAAACCAAGAATTTCGTAACTGTCTGCAATTTAAAAAGAGAATCACAGCTGTTATAGACTCAATCTATATATACTACTTTAATAACATACTATTATTAATAACATTATTATCAACCCAGTTTCTCAAGCTTGAAGTCTTCTTTCATGTATCCTTGGATCAGTCAGGACTGACTGCAGCCACTTCCTAGATACCTTTTGATCCATTTCCAATAACTTGTATCTTATTCAACCCTTCTCATCTTTCACCAGCTAAGAACTTTAGAACCACTTTCTAATTTCCATCAAGTTTGGAATCCTTCTCCCCAACGTACCCTCCATACTACCATCAGAATTGGCTTTCTAAAATGTAAATTGGATTGTGTCACTCTCTTTCTTAAAAGTGTACAGTGATGCCTCATTAAAATGTAAATTCCTGATCCATAAGGTCCTTTACAACCTAGGCCAAAATTAAATTTTAGCCTCATCTGTCAATTCTAACAACTTGCTCAATAATTAACCACTCCACACATTAATCCCAAATGTTTTGGGGAATGAAATGAGTATTATTTCAACAGATATTCTTCTCTTCTTCTCTCTGGCAAACTCTCTGGAGCTCTGAGGGCAGAGACCATGTCTCCCTTTGCCCATTATCACAACCCCCAGCACCTCGTAGAGCCTCTCAGAGAGCAGGCCATCAGTGACTATTTGTGGAATGCAAAGACTGCTGCTGCTGTGCAGCTCCTAAGTTGTGTCTGACATTTTGCAACCCCATGAACTGCAGCATGGCAGGCTTCCCTGTCCTTCACTATCTCCAACAGTTTGTTCAAACTCAGATAATGCACAGATAACCCAGCTTAAAATTCACTTCTTTTGGATGCCTTTCTTGACTCCCCAAACAGTAAATCAAGCTCCCTTCCTCTGATTTCCAGGCACATTAGCTCTGGAGAGAGGAAGATAACCCAGCACAAACCGGTTTACTATGTTGCCTTTCTCATGTTCTTAACCAGCTAAATGGAAATACCACCTATTACTTTGATATGGTAAAAGTAAATGAATAGGAAATTTATTTAATCTCTATAATTTCAGCACATATAAAATGGGAATGACCATCATACCTAACTTCATAGAGCTATTGTGAGGACTAAATGAATTACACGTGTCAAGGTTTAAAAAGTACCTGGCTTATAGTAATACTCAATACATGACCGATGAAAATAAAAATGAGAACAAATGTAAAAACAATTAAATGAGAAGTGAAACCATAAAGTTAATAGAATAAAATATGGGAGAATATCTTTTTGATCTTGACATAGGGGAGGATATCTTAAACAAGATCCTAAAAGCACACATCATAATATGAAAACCTACTCAGATTTGACAGTATTAAAATCAAGAGTTTCTACTAAACAAAGTAACAGACAGATAAAATAACAGATGGATTTACTCTTGGAGAAGAAACTTCAATGTCAAAAACCAAAAGAAGATTTACATTTAGAAAATAAAAAAAACTAAAATAAAATATAAAAAACTTGTTTAAATAAACCAGAAAAATTGGAAACAGTAGAAAAATGAGCAAGTGGTATAAATAAGTTCACAGAAGGGGAAGCCCAAACAATTAATAAAGTACATGAACAGTAATCAAAGAAATGGAAATTAAATCCCAGCAGATCGGCAAAAAATGGGAAAGGGTGGGAAAACAGCAAGTGCTGGTGAGGATGCGAGGAAACAAGGAGACCACTGCTGGTGAGTGCAGACTGGCCACAGCCGTGGTGCACACTGGACGGCAAACAAGGGTCCGATTTCTAGTCATGCGCGTCTCCTAGTCATATACCCCAGAGAAACGCAGGGCAACTTCTTACTCATTCGCTAGCTGTGTCTTATTAGAAGGATATAAAAGAGTCAAAAGATTAAAATATACTTTAAAAAGCCCTGTGATTATACCTGTAAATCAATCATGGGACTCCCAATGCGTCTCTTCCAACCTGCTGTCTTCAAAAGGGATGATAAAACAGCTAGTCCACCCAAAACACCTAAAGCAATCTAAAGTAAAAAAAAAAATTGGGATTTATGTAATTTCATAATGCAATTTCATCAGTGTTCAAAGATACTGTAAATAAAAAGTAACAAAGTACTCAAAAACAGGCTCAAAAATTAGAAGGTACACTAAAAGGACATAGGCGCCAAACTGAAGAAACTCCTAATGGACAAATCTGGGACAATCTGAGCAACAAAACAGAAGGTAATGAATTAAAATTACTAGAATAAATAAATGTTCATGAGCCCATAGTGATTTAATAATAAATGAACAAATAAATCCACGTGGACAAAGGGATAATTCCTTTTTACAGAATTCTAATCAATACAGAAGAGATGATGGAAAAACACCACCACCAGCAGACAAATAGCACAGTAATATTTTTTACTGGCCAAGAATTATCAACGGATGCTAAAATCAGAGAGCAAAAGAATAATAAGGAGCAGGAGATGTGCATAATCTCAAGTATCTCCCTACAAGACACTTATTAATTATCAGTGGAAAAATACAATGGAGAACTCTGTAGATACTGTCTTAGCCATACAGTCAAAGTTGACATCAATGTTAATAAGATAGGTGTGTGTTAAGTAGCTTCAGCGGTGTCTGACTCTTTGCAATCCTATGGACCGTAGCCTCCCAGACTTCTCTGTCCATGGGATTCTCTAGGCAAGAATACTGGAGTGAGTTGCCCTGTCCTCTTTGAGGGGATCTTCCTGACCCAGGGATGGGACCCAGGTCTCTTATCTCTCCTGCATTGGCAGGAGCGTCTTTCCCACTAGCACCACCTGGGAAGTCCATTAATAAGATATACTGACACCAAGTATCTTCTGATATGACTCAGTGAGAAGGGTATAACATCCCTTTCATGGTATGTATGCTGACACTACATTTAATCATGGGA
>SJYW01013170.1:20777-55866 GCA_006410735.1 Raphicerus campestris | reverse complement strand
AGAAAAATGAGCAAGTGGTATAAATAAGAAGTTCACAGAAGGGGAAGCCCAAACAATTAATAAAGTACATGAACAGTAATCAAAGAAATGGAAATTAAATCCCAGCAGATCGGCAAAAAATGGGAAAGGGTGGGAAAACAGCAAGTGCTGGTGAGGATTCGAGGAAACAAGGAGACCACTGCTGGTGAGTGCAGACTGGCCACAGCCGTGGTGCACACTGGACGGCAAACAAGGGTCCGATTTCTAGTCATGTGCGTCTCCTAGTCATATACCCCAGAGAAACGCAGGGCAACTTCTTACTCATTCGCTAGCTGTGTCTTATTAGAAGGATATAAAAGAGTCAAAAGATTAAAATATACTTTAAAAAGCCCTGTGATTATACCTGTAAATCAATCATGGGACTCCCAATGCGTCTCTTCCAACCTGCTGTCTTCAAAAGGGATGATAAAACAGCTAGTCCACCCAAAACACCTAAAGCAATCTAAAGTAAAAAAAAAAATTGGGATTTATGTAATTTCATAATGCAATTTCATCAGTGTTCAAAGATACTGTAAATAAAAAGTAACAAAGTACTCAAAAACAGGCTCAAAAATTAGAAGGTACACTAAAAGGACATAGGCGCCAAACTGAAGAAACTCCTAATGGACAAATCTGGGACAATCTGAGCAACAAAACAGAAGGTAATGAATTAAAATTACTAGAATAAATAAATGTTCATGAGCCCATAGTGATTTAATAATAAATGAACAAATAAATCCACGTGGACAAAGGGATAATTCCTTTTTACAGAATTCTAATCAATACAGAAGAGATGATGGAAAAACACCACCACCAGCAGACAAATAGCACAGTAATAGTTTTACTGGCCAAGAATTGTCAACGGATGCTAAAATCAGAGAGCAAAGAATAATAAGGAGCAGGAGATGTGCATAATCTCAAGTATCTCCCTACAAGACACTTATTAATTATAAGTGGAAAAATAACAATGGAGAACTCTGTAGATACCGTCTTAGCCATACAGTCAAAGTTGACATCAATGTTAATAAGATAGGTGTGTGTTAAGTAGCTTCAGCGGTGTCTGACTCTTTGCAATCCTATGGACCGTAGCCTCCCAGACTTCTCTGTCCATGGGATTCTCTAGGCAAGAATACTGGAGTGAGTTGCCCTGTCCTCTTTGAGGGGATCTTCCTGACCCAGGGATGGGACCCAGGTCTCTTATCTCTCCTGCATTGGCAGGAGCGTCCTTCCCACTAGCACCACCTGGGAAGTCCATTAATAAGATATACTGACACCAAGTATCTTCTGATATGACGCAGTGAGAAGGGTATAACATCCCTTTCATGGTATGTATGCTAACACTACATTTAATCATGGGAAAATACCAGACAAAACCAACTGAAGGACAAAATACCAGTGTCAGGGTCAGTCATGAGACAAAGAATGACTGATGACCTGTCACAGACCTAAGGAGACTAAGGAGANTCTTCCAACCTGCTGTCTTCAAAAGGGATGATAAAACAGCTAGTCCACCCAAAACACCTAAAGCAATCTAAATTAAAAAAAGAAAAATTGGGATTTATGTAATTTCATAATGCAATTTCATCAGTGTTCAAAGATACTGTAAATAAAAAGTAACAAAGTACTCAAAAACAGGCTCAAAAATTAGAAGGTACACTAAAAGGACATAGGCGCCAAACTGAAGAAACTCCTAATGGACAAATCTGGGACAATCTGAGCAACAAAACAGAAGGTAATGAATTAAAATTACTAGAATAAATAAATGTTCATGAGCCCATAGTGATTTAATAATAAATGAACAAATAAATCCACGTGGACAAAGGGATAATTCCTTTTTACAGAATTCTAATCAATACAGAAGAGATGATGGAAAAACACCACCACCAGCAGACAAATAGCACAGTAATAGTTTTACTGGCCAAGAATTGTCAACGGATGCTAAAATCAGAGAGCAAAGAATAATAAGGAGCAGGAGATGTGCATAATCTCAAGTATCTCCCTACAAGACACTTATTAATTATAAGTGGAAAAATAACAATGGAGAACTCTGTAGATACCGTCTTAGCCATACAGTCAAAGTTGACATCAATGTTAATAAGATAGGTGTGTGTTAAGTAGCTTCAGCGGTGTCTGACTCTTTGCAATCCTATGGACCGTAGCCTCCCAGACTTCTCTGTCCATGGGATTCTCTAGGCAAGAATACTGGAGTGAGTTGCCCTGTCCTCTTTGAGGGGATCTTCCTGACCCAGGGATGGGACCCAGGTCTCTTATCTCTCCTGCATTGGCAGGAGCGTCCTTCCCACTAGCACCACCTGGGAAGTCCATTAATAAGATATACTGACACCAAGTATCTTCTGATATGACGCAGTGAGAAGGGTATAACATCCCTTTCATGGTATGTATGCTAACACTACATTTAATCATGGGAAAATACCAGACAAAACCAACTGAAGGACAAAATACCAGTGTCAGGGTCAGTCATGAGACAAAGAATGACTGATGACCTGTCACAGACCTAAGGAGACTAAGGAGATACACGACGGTTGGGTCCTGAATCAGAAAAAGGATAGTGAAAAAAATCTGTAAAATACAAAGAGTATTTACATTAGTTAATTTGCTGTTGTTTAGTCACTAAATAGTGTCCATCTCTTCGTGACCCCATGGACTGAAGCCTGCCAGGCTCCTCTGTCCATGGGATTTCCCAGGTAAGAATACTAGAGGGGGTTGTCATTACCTTCTCCAAAGGATCTTCCCAACCCAGGAATCAAACCTGCGACTCTGCATTGGCAGGTGAGATCTTTACCACTGAGCCACCAGGAAAGCCTGGATTAGTCAACAGGACTACATCAGTATTAGCTTCCTGATTATGGCCACTGTGCCGCAGTCTGCAGCCTGGCGTGCTGCAGTCCACAGGGTCACAAAGAACCCGATACGACTACTCACTGCGCAACAATAACTAGTTCCGTAGGATGTTAACGCCAAGGCAGACTTGGTGAGGGACATGTGGCAATCTCTTTATTTTGACAACTTTCCTCAACATGTAAAAAGTTTTGTTTTAATTTAAGAATCTACTGTAAGTATTTTGACAGGTTAAAAGAAACTCACATCTGTCTGGACATGTGCTTCTCCTTGATCCATTTCATATGTGACTGAGAAAGAAACCTGATGTTTAAAAGAAAGCAAATTAGCCATACTGAAGTTATATGATACAAACCTATTTTTACTATAAAAATACATTCACAGCTGCATTTTACCAAAAATATCATACTTTTAAACTATCAATATTACTAGAGTTGACCTTTACTTATACATAAATAAATACACTTTGGGGAATTAGCCACACTACTTTAAATATCCGTTTAGAGCATATATTAAAGAAAGAGGGTTTCATTAGAAGGCAGATTAGGTTCATTAACAGCAGTCAAGTCAAATTAATCATATTTCATTTTCTGATAGGGTTTCTGTAACTGAGGCATGTGACCTATCTTGTGTATCAAGAGTTCAGCAACTGGCTAAACAATCACATAGGAAGAAGGCAGATTAATCAAAGATGTAAACAAGAATCTTAGGGACACAATTATACAGAGACAAGAGAGAGAAGAATCATAAAGGATTCAGAGAAAACAGTAGCATGAGAAATAGGAGAGGGAAGACACCTAAGTCTTACCAGGTTCACACAACAGGGTCAAGGACAGGAGGTCATGAGTAGAGTAAACTGTTGTATGACTGACCCTTGAACAATATAGGGGTTAGGGGTACCAATTCTGATGCAGTCAAAAATTCAGACAGAACTTTAGAGTTGGTCCTCCACATCCGTGAATTGGACCAACTTTGAGGAGTGCTGCAGTACATATTTAGTTATTAAAAAAAAAAAGTCCACATATAAGCAGAACCATGCANTCATGAGTAGAGTAAACTGTTGTACGACTGACCCTTGAACAATATAGGGGTTAGGGGCACCAATTCTGATGCAGTCAAAAATTCAGACAGAACTTTAGAGTTGGTCCTCCACATCCGTGAATTGGACCAACTTTGAGGAGTGCTGCAGTACATATTTAGTTATTAAAAAAAAAAAGTCCACATATAAGCAGAACCATGCAGTTCAAATCTGTGTTGTTCAAGGGTCAACTGTATAAGTGCAAAGTTAAAGAAATAAAGCCAGCGTATGTGGAATACCTTGCCGACTTCAAGTAAGAGGTTTTCAAAGAAGCAAAGTGGCAGGACCCAAACTGCAAATGACGAAAGAATAAATGGTTGGGAAATCAAGGAAAGACACATGATAACAAGCTGAACTGCTGGCAGAGCTGACAGAAGATTTTATGGTTTGGTTGTGCTAATTTGTTTTTAGGGTGGGGCAATCTGAAAGGCAAAGAAAAGGAACCAGCAGAGAAGCTGGCCGAATAAAAGGTCGGGGGCGAAACAGGAGAAAATACACATTAATATATTATAATAAAATACATAAAATTAAATAGAAGAAAATATCCTAAACAAGTAAGGGTTGAAAATTCACTTAAGAAAGTGGGAAGGGTCCTTTATTCTTAGAAATAGGAACCGGAGTCAAGAAAGATAATGAAACAGGGATACTGAAGTATTAAAGAGGAAATCTGAGGGAATTCATATTGGATGGTTTTGATCTGCTCAGAAAAACAGGAAGATAGGTTATTTGCAGAGATGGTAAGAGAGCAGAAATACAGCTTGATACTCAAAATGAATGCAGAACTTTTACAATAGCTGTCATGAGAAATTAAGAAATGATGAAAACTGTGCATTCTATAATTAGAATGATTGAGGTGGGCTTCCTCAGTATAGTTTTATGATTTGCTCAACGTTTTTCCTATCACTTATTTTCCAATTTGTCAAAACAGTTTAGATATATTTTCGACAAGAAAAATATTTAAAGAAAACACCTGGAAGTGTTTTATATTAAGATAAATATACTCTTAACTACCCAAAAATGACATTCCAGGAAAATTTAAACAAGGCAGTCTTTTGTTGTTACTAAGCATGTTCCTGGATTTTCTCCTCTCATTACAGTATATATAAATTCAGGCAACAGAAACGAATTTTAACATCAAATCAGGTAATAAAAATGAGGATGGGAAACCTCGAAAAGTCATACTGTGTGCCTACTTTTCGCTGTAGGAAAGCCTGAACCCAACAGTAGCAGAGTAGAAGTACAAGCTCAACAGAGAGGCCAGAAACACCGGCTGAGGAGCCCATTCAGAAAAGTGAAACGGTGGAAATTAAAAGCTACGAGTGAGTCTGGGAGGCAAGGAATGTTCACCTTCCAACTGTCATGCTTCTGGAGGAGACAGGGGATGAGGAAGACGTCTAGAGGATTAGCTCTGGGCCCGACCTCCATCCTCTCTTTCTGCCCCTCCTCAGGCAGGGGCGCTTCAATCGCAGGGCGAGGCGGAGCTCGGCCTTTACCGGGCTCCTTCTTTGGGACAGCCTGCTTTTAGTGTGCGCGTGGTCTCACTTCCACACACAGGCCCTTCCAGGCAGGGGAGGACTCGGGTTCTGGGGTTAAGTTTAACTGAGCTGGGAAACAGTCAGAAGACTGGTTGTAGGTCCAAACTGCATTCTCTATTTCACTTTAGTGCTACTAGTTACAAAGCTGAAAATTAGATTCTCTTTCTGCCTGTTTAAGTATGTCTCTATCAAGTGGGCAAGACTGGTGAGAAGAGAAACACACATGCCCACATAAGGTTTGAGTTCCTGGTTTAGTTAGACAAGGAGACAAAATCTTAACAGAGCAAGGTGGCCAAAGAGAATGAGAGGAGATGCCATATGGCTCAGCAGGTCCTGGCATCCAGAACAGGGAGGCCCAGCGGCTGGTGACACTACCCGCTGACAAACTTAATTCTTGCCTTTTTATATGCAGAATCCATAAGAACTCACCTCTTACCACAATTAGAAAGAAATAACTGTCTTGACTATATAAAGTTTATCTAAATTTAATGTTTATTTAAAACTCTGAAAAGGACCAATAGTCTTTTGACCATAATGCAAACTCTCTCAGTTTTACACTAACACATAGAGAGGCAATGACCGAGAAGGAACTCACCTTCACAGCCTGGCTGTCGGGATCTTTGATGTCGACGTCACTGTAGGCAATGGTAATTAAGGGAGGGTAAATGTTCCCATTTTTTGTGTTGGGTACAAGGTGGATGCTGTTTACAAGAAAATTCATTTTTAGTTAAAAATACACTGAGGCCCTTAAACATACATTTAACTTACTGTTTCTTCTGAATGTGATATGAATAGTCTTTGTGATCTCAGAACCAGCAGTTCTTAAAAACTAGAGAAGGTTACATGTAAACTAATGGTACTAACACAGGCTATCTGAAGTGGTCAAAACTTTATATTAAAATATACCCTCAAAAAACGCTTCTTGATCTAGGTCCTACAAAGTTTACATATAAAATCAATGAAGAACTGTGTACCACTTTTGAGGACTTAATGCCTAGAGAAAGGCAGATAATATCCTGATTTTGAAAAAAAGATGAATTCTTGGTGACTTCCCTGGTGGTCCAGTGGCTAAGATTCCACACACCCAACGCCAGGGCCAGAATCAATCCCTGATTACAGAACTAGATCCCACATGCCCCAACTAATGATTCCAAGCGCTACAACTAAGATCCGGCACAGCCAAATAAATAAATAAAGTAAAAATAAATATTAAAAAAAGATGAATTCTTAAAGATAATGTGTCATATCTAGTACTATTTATGGCATATAATAGGGTACATTTTGCTGAATTCAATGCATTAGTAACATACCATCTGTAAACTCAGAAAGTAAAATGCCAAGTACCAGTGGACAACATGGTTTCATCAGTATAAAGGCAGACCTGACTAGTTTCAACTTCATTTTCACTGGGGAATCTACATTGGCAGATTGAGGGAATGCTAAAAACAGCTCAGGTAGATTTCAGAAAGGTATATGACAAAGCTTCTGTACTGCCTATATCATGAAGATTGTGGTGAAAATCAAAATGAAAAAACAATGAAAAAGCAGTGTATGTTAAAACACCTTAAAGATGATGGTGTGGCTTTCATCAGTATATTCTAGGTGCACATCATGAGATATTGGAGTGGGAAAGCCGGATAAGGTTAGAGATAGGAATCTCACAGCAGAGAAGAGATGGTGAGGGCTGCATGGCACTATCCTAAGGCAGGGCCATCACCCAAGTATCCAAGGAAGAGCGAGGTGTTGGTAACTAATGAGGGCCAACCTGGAGCAGCGGGTGCTGAAGGAGATGGAGCCACAGGAGGCCCGCCTGCTGCATTCATCCAGCGGGCTCTAACTCACCCGCATTGGCCCGTGGATCTTCACCACTCCTCACCTCTCAACTCGTTCTAACTTGGCAAGTCTAGAGTGGGGCTTAGGATATGGATTTTGGCAAACTCTTGAAGCCCATCTGAAGTAATTATCCCCTCTATTAGTCTATCCCAATCTATATAGACATCTAAGAACACATTATGTGTCATTCCAGTTCAGGTGTTCAGGTGTTCTTACTGTTTTCATCTGACAATTACAGGTCAACACTTTCACTATGACATTTTTCCATATATTCCAAGCCTCATTCAGTAAATTAGACATTTGCTTACCTCAGTGATATTTGGGTGGCGACTCTAATTAATCTTGGCTGGCTTCCTAAGTCATTTTCCCGTCCACTTAGTGTATCCACTAAGAAAATGCGCCGAGTCAGAAGCCACTTGCCCGAACTACTGTCTTTTATCAATTAAAAAAAAAAAGATGGGCTTAAAAAAATACTTTCAATTGTTCAAGATGGCACTCAAGATGAAGATTATTGGACAAATTTAAAACATAAAATTAGTGCACTTTGTTTTAATAAAATGGTTGCAAAAACAACTCCTGCTGTGAGAAATTCCTACTAATAGCGTTCCCCATCTGCACTTGAATGTCTTCTGATTGTCTGGACTTTTCATCAGTTTGGAAGGATTTTCCCTGCAAATTACCTGAATAAATAGGATTTTATAAAATGAGAAACAACAAAAGAAACTAATTTGTCCAAAAAACAGCTCAAGGATGGTTTGAAGAAGTCCTGATGTTACAGTTCTACTGTTTTTCTCAGGATAAACTTTCAGGAATGATAAAATTTCTTAATAAAAAGCCTGATATATTTAGTAAATAAGGCTTCCTTGGTGGTTTAGACAGTAAAGACTCTGCCTATAATGCAGGAGACACAGATTTGATCCCTGGATCGGGAAGATCCCCTGGAGAAGGGAAGAGCAACCCACTCCAGTATTCTTGCTTGGAGAATCCCATGGACAGGGGAACCTGGCAGGCTACAGTCCCCGGGGTCACAAGCAGTCGGGTACGACTGAGCGACTGAGCACACTGAGTAAGTACACCAGCAGCCTTACTGCTTTACCGGGGGGCATGCTATCCAAAGCCTCACAGTCAGGGGCTTCCCTGGTGGTCCCGCGGCTGAGGCACTGTGCTCCCAGGGCAGGGGCCCAGGTTCGACCCCTGGTCAGGGAACTTAGATCCCACGTGCTGCAGCTAAGGCCTGGTGCAGCCAAATAGATTAAAAAAAAAAAAAAAAAAAAGCTTACCATCATAGAGAATCCATGACTTTTCTTACAATCTGTGGTTTATTAAGCTATGTTGGTTAACTTATTTATTGATTTCAGCTCAGAGAAAGAGTGGTGTGTATGGATGCCTTACCTTGGTTCACAAACATTTTCTTGTGCTGAAGATTTAAGTTTAACACAGGCACAGCCCAAATGTATTGGTGTTGATTCTCATCAGTATATTCAAGGTACACATCATAAAATGTAGGAGTGGGAAAGTCAGTTAAGATCTTAGGGACAGGAATCTCACACTGAAAAGTAAAATTAAAAATAAAAGTACCCAAATTGAAAGCTAGAAAGCATATTTATTATCTTTAAAAGATTTGTAATTGTAAAAGAAAGTATCTTTCAATTATACTGTTTATACACATTTTCATACGTCTTTTAAAACATGAATACTATATATGATTCTTTTATAAGAGCCAAAATAACAATAAAGAACCACCTGAATCTTGTCCTACAACCCAGCTGGAGAGGCTATACATTCATTCTCAGCTGTAACTGCACAGCAATAAAAAGGTTTAAAAACTCCTATCCTGTGGGGTGAGGTCCCAGCTCTTCCTCCTGATAAACACTGGTTATGATTTGGCTCCCCTTAACAGTGCCAGGTGTATCTCCCACTGCTTCCTCTTTGTCTCTGGTTCAGAAACACCAACCTACTTATAGTCTCTAGATATGCTCTGCTACTCTACATCTCTCTGCCACTGCAAACGGTGCTCCTGCCTGGTACTCCCTTCCCCACTGTGCTCCCTGGTAAACTCACATTCATTCTGCAGGCTCAAGTGTCGCTCACTGTGTAAAGCCTTTCTGAACTTCCCTAGGAACTATTAAGGACGATTCTTTGAACCAGCACAGTTCCTTGTTCATATCTATAGACCAACACATCACATTCTTTTCAATTCTTTGTCTATATAGCTGTTTTCTCTACTAGGCTGTGAACTCCCTGAGAGGCAACTGGATTTGATGGAAAAACCAGTTTTCAAGCCTAACAGAACATTTACTTGATGAAAGAATTTGAACAAATTACCTAATATTCCTGAGCAACATTTCATCATCCACAAAACACAACTAGTATGTATTTTACAAAGCTATTTCATGGATTAGATGAGATAAAAATGATAAAATGCTGAGGACAGAGCAGTGGCATTTAAAAAGTATTCATTATTCTGGCCTAAAGTAGACACATAATAGTTTTTTAAAGTAACACAACTCATTTCTGATAATAAAAGCAAATTCAAGTTCATGATAGAAAATCTGGAAAATGTAGAAAAGAAAGAAAATAATCTGTAATCCCACCATCCAGAGATAACCACAAAAATGTTTCTTTTTCTCATCTGTTTTCCCCAATGGTGCTTTCTGTTGTTTTAACAAAGCTGGAATCACAGTTTTGTTCTGTGGTGTGTGTATAAGCATTTTATCAAGTGTTTTTGTAGACTACTGAAGGTCTTTCAAATGTTTAACAGCTCATAATATTGCTTTGTCCCATACTGTAGTTTTAAAATGCATTACCAAAGGAAGGAAGGTCAGGGAGGGAGGGAGGTGAGCATGGAGGGAGAGAAAAGGAAGCATTTTGTTACTGGAGGGTGGAGGGAGGAGGCAATGATAACACTTTATTGTTTATTAAAAATGAAGTGCTTCTACTTCATTCTAAAATGCTCAAAAGTAGAGATTATTTTTAAGACCTATATGCCAGAAGCAAATACACAGTTATGATGTTTAAGACTCTATGGATGACAAGGTACTGTTTTCATGCTGATTATATTAATAAAAATCATTCATAAATTATTCATTAGCCCACAATACAGGAGTCCCAGGTTCGATCCTTGGGTCAGGAAGATCCCCTGGAGAAGGAAATGGCAACCCACTCTAGTACTCTTGCCTAGAAAATTCCATGGATGGAGGAGCCTGGTGGGCTACAGTCCATGGGGTTGCAAAGAGTCAGAAATGACTGATCGACTTCACTTTCACTTTCTTTTCGCAAAAAATTACTAATTTCAAAAATTCAATAATTATTCCAGTTGTTGCTGATGTGAAAAATGAAGCCAAAATGTAGACTGCCTAAAATGGTTCCAACTTACACTTTGTTGATAAGTTGTTCCAAAGGAATAAGCAGCATTTAGTCTCGTCTCTGTGTCTGGACAAAGCTACAACAAAAGAACACAAGTGATAAATATGTCTCATGAATCTTCTTTTTGCTTATAGTTAAGGGTTCTCAAGACTTAACATGGATATATACTTTATATAATATTTAATGTTATCAAGGGAGTGAAAGGGGGCATCTCTGTTATAACTTAGTTTTAAGAAATTCCAATTTAAAACAAAACAAGAAACATCAACTCTAGCAAGCAAACTGATGCTCTGTTCAAGCAATAATCTAGTTTTTTCCTCCTCTTTGCCTCAGTCAAAAATAAGAATGTTAGAGATTCTCTCGAGAATCATACTCACCTGTAAAACCCCTCCTTCTAAAGTTTGCCACTGGAGAAAATTTCCTCTCACATCATAGGAAGCAGCAACAAACTTCAGTTTTGTATTCTGCTTAAAGAAAAACAAGAATGAAATAATGTTACATACTCTGAAAGTCCAGGAATATATATAACGGTCTATAAAAACTTTCATCAGAGTTCAGACTTTCAGAGTATATAATAATAGTCTATACAAATTTTTTCATTGCCAAATGATCTTTTCTTTTTCTGCTGCTGCTGCTGCTAAGTCACTTCAGTCATGTCCGACTCTGTGTGACCCCACAGACGGCAGCCCACCAGGCTCCCCCGTCCCTGGGACTCTCCTGGCAAGAACACGGAGTGGGTTGCCACTTCCTTCTCCAATGCATGAAAGTGAAAAGTGAAAGTGAAGTTGCTCAGTCATGTCTGACTCCCAGCGACTCCATGGACTGCAGCCCAAATACTGAATTCATCAATCATTACTTTGAGGAAAAATTGATCAGTGTATCTCTCTGATTAAACACACTTGATATAAATGGACTGGGTTTTTGCACAAAAATTATTACTTCAGAATTGAGAGGCAGTGACAGATAACTTCTTTCAAACCTGTTAAATGAGTGTGTGTGTGCGTGAATGGGGGATGAATAGAGGAGGAAATAATCTATTCTTTCATTCTAGAAGGTCAAAAAAATGAAGGTAAGAATTTGGACCTGTGACATGCTGAGGAAATGCATAGAATCCCACTCAATCTTTGGCAGCCCTTTTGAAAAATGTGGAGATATAGGACAGAAAAGGCTTTGTGTTTGGTGACGAAACCCCTCCCAACCCACAGGTACTTCTTGCTGCCATCACACACAATCCAGAGGCATCCACACACTCAAGTAAGAAAACTAGACTCTCCATTGTTTAGTTCCTCAGTAGCTAATATTTAGATTTAGTCACTAAAATTTTTACAATCAAGAATTATGTCTAGTAATATTCTTAATACCTTTCAAAATTATAAATCAAAATGTAGTTAACCTTCAATAATATAGAGATTTGTACCTGGTTTTCCCCTTTAAAACTGAAATTTGTAGGAAGAGGTGTAGTACTAAGTATTTGAGGTGCTAATCCTAGCTGGTCTCCATAGAATAGCCATGGAAGATTCTGTCTCCTGTAAACAATCACAATTGTTTTAATAATGGGGGAACGGTCTTAGTACGTATTTGTGAAAGTAATTGCACTGAATTTGGTCACAATGATCAAATTTGCAAATTTGGCTCATTAATTAGAATAACCTTACCAAAAGGAAACAGAATGAACAGTGCCCAGTGCAGCAGTATTTTCAAAGATAACCTGAAACAATCCACATGCATCAAATGTAGACGAGTCATAATAATTCATGTTCATTACACACATATTTCCGAGAGCTTGGCAAGATGTTAGATTGCCATACACCTACAGGAAAACAATGACAAAGAAATATATGGACTTTAATATCCTGAACAAAAGTTGATACAAAAATTATGCTTCGTTTTAATTTAATTATGCTTAGAATTTGAATTCTGCAAATTCTTTTTTTGGATATTCTTTTGCTTTTAATACCTTTCCTCTAATTAAAGTAGAAAAGAACTTTCCATATGGCAGGTTAATAATTTATAAATTTTACCTGAAATTTTAGGTGAAAATATAAAGACAAGCAACTGAACGAAGAAGAACCAACTAAAACTTAACAGCAGGACATTTAAAAAAACTATTACATGAAATAATTATATTTGAAAGAATAACTGGTTCCTAATATTAGAATAGAAATCTAACCTATTTGTATTTTATTTAATCTATTTTATATCTATTGCATATAAATCTAATCTATTTTAAGTAATTTGTTTTATGAACAACAAAATCTGTTGAGTTTGACTCTCAAACTTCTTTCTCAATTTTCTCTTTCAGGAAAAGACCACTTCATTTTTACAGTTATTCAAATAAAAATCATTGCCGTAATCTTCTTTCTCTCCTTTCTCATATCCAACTAATCACTAAACCTTGTTGGCTCAATTTTAAACATACATATCTGGAAGCTTAACACTTCTTTCACTTCCATGGAACCACCCTTATCCAAAGGTCCATTTTCTCTCACTTGGATTACTCTAATAACCTCCTAATTGGTCCCCCTGCTTGTCTTTGCCTTAACAAAACCTACTTTCCATGTTAGAATGATCTTTTGCAAAACCTGAGGCCAACCACTGTTCACCTCTGCACAAAATCTATATCCCTTCCAGCAAACTCTAGGTCTTATAGTCACTCCCTTCATCCTTCAACTCATTTCTCCACTTTCCCTGCTCACTGCTCTGGCCACTTAGGTCTCCCTCCTGTTTCTTTAGCATGAATATACCAGAGAACCCCTGCTTTGGTACCCCTGCACTTGCTGTGGTCTCTGCTTAGAATTCTCTTCCCCTAGATATTTTCATGGCTCACTTCTACTTCCAAGTCTTGGCTCAAATATCATACTCTCAGAGACGCCTGTCTTGACCATCCTGCATAAGTTAGGACCACCTTCTACTCTCTATGCTCTTTATCCCTATTTGCTTGTCTTTATAGCATTTGGCCTGACAATTACTTACAATTCCACATGGGATTTTTCTCTGTCTTTTCCTAAAATAGATAACTTAAAAGATTTCAGAACAGGGCCCGGCATACAGGAGGTCGTCAACAAACATTTACTAAATGATAGTATGAATCAGTTTCCCCTAACATTCAATCTCAGCTAATTAAGTCTGGACATATTTAATTTATGTATAATAAGTGTGAAATGAATAACATATTCTTTATTAGTCTCTTTCAGTCCACTTAGAAAGGATTTTAATAAAATATGACCAAGGAGATATATCTACTTAGAAAAGTTTTATTAACTGGGGGAAAAAAATGGTTCCACAGTTTCTTTGAAATAAAATAAAAACTATTTTCTAGAAATTCAAACATACCCAACAAGCAGCTGCTGCTGACTGCAAATACTTTGCAAACCATTCTGAAGTGAAAGATGTGCCCTATAAACAAAAAGATGAATTTTAGCTTTATGTTTAAATAGAAATTCCTTAACCCTACACACTTAGAAAGACATTACTGTGCACATTGCTGAGTGGGAAATAACTAATATTACTTTCTCAGTGTTATCAGAAAAATAGACTCTAATAAGAATAAAAGAATTAATTCAACCAATGTCAGTAATTACAAGTAGGACTGAATTACAAAATCACATCACTCAGAAAAGATACAAGGAAATAAAGTATGTTTATAATAATAATAAAACAACCTATTATACCCATTTCACTAAAATGAAAATCGAAGTGCAAAAGAATAAAAGAAAAATTAGATCTTGACTTAGATTTGGTTAATATTTGGTGATTTAGGATTATTACACTGTATTAAATTGCAAGTAATAAAAAAGAAATATTTGTGAATGATTCCTAAACAACAGGAGATTGGGGATACACAGAGAAACTAACATTTAAAATCTCCAAAGTGGTGATTCTCAAATAATGATGAATACCAGAATCAACTGTGGAGTTTCCTGAAAACAGAAAATGCCTGGCTTCATTCTAAACCAAATGAATCACAATCTCTAGAATGAGACCAAGGCACGCACATCCTCTGAAAACTGCAGATACAGGCCTCCCTCTAGTAAAGAACCACTGCTGTAAAGCTCATCTGCATATCTTGCTTTAAAAATGAGACACTGAGAAACACTATTTGTAGTAAATTCTCTGAACATGGACAAAGATGATTAAACCAAATTATATGAAATATGGCACCATAACTGTCCAAGAAATCTAAAATAAAATTATTATGAGTCATTATTTTCATCTTCTCAACAAGCAAAAATTCTCATTTTGTAAGAAAAAACATATGTGTAGAACGTTGGCTAACACAAAAAAGAAATCTAGTAAAAATGGGAAGTATTGACAACAGTACTGGCAAATGCATGCAAAATGAAGCCACAGACAAATGCCAGGGATAAAGCTGCATGATCCTTTATAAAACAATATCCACATACTTTAACCCAGGAATTTAAAAACACTTAGGACATGTGCCTTAAGTCAATAATCTCTCCAAAAGGAAAAACACATCTATGTGCATAAAATGGTTGACAGCAATATTAATAACAAAAAACCTAAATATTCAATAGACATACAGTTACATGAATTTCAATGCATAAACTAGAGTATTATGTGACAATTTAAAATTATAATTATTGGTTGAGCCTGGAACATGGTATAGAGAAACCAAGGTAGTGCCTGAAGACTGAAGGAGACATGTTAAAATAACATAGAAGCTATACCAAAGGGAAGTCCAAATTTGGGACAATTTGAGCTTTGAAAATTGACTATTCCAAAGCCTTTGAGTGTGTGGATCACAACAAACTGTGGAAAATTCTTAAAGAGATGGGACTACCAGACCACCTGACCTGCCTCTTAAGAAACCTATATGCAGGTCAAGAAGCAACAGTTAGAACCGGATATGGAACAAAGGAATGGTTCCAAATTGGGAAAGGAGTATGTCAAGGCTGTATATTGTCACCCTGCTTATTTAACTTCTATGCAGAAGAAGTTATGAGAAACGCTGGATAGATGAAGCACAAGCTGGAATCAAGATTGCCAGGAGAAATATCAATAACCTCAAATACGCAGATGACACCACCCTTATTGAATAAAGCGAAGAACTAAAGAGCTCTTCATGAAAGTCAAAGACAGTGGAGAAGCTGGCTTAAAACTCAACATTCATAAAAAGAAGATCATGGTATCTGGTCCCATTTCTTCATGGCAAATAGTTGGGGAAACAATGGAACTGTTGGAAATAAATGGAAATAAAAATAAAGTGACAGACTTTAATTTGGGGGCTCTAAAATCATTGCAGATGATGACTGCAGCCATGAAATTAAAAGACACTTGCTTCTTGGAAGAAATGTTATGACCAACCTAGACAGCACATTACTTTGCCAACAAAGGACCATCTACTCAAAGCTATGGTTTTTCCAGTAGTCATGTATGGATGGAAGAGTTGGACTATAAGGAAAACTGAGTGCCAAAGAACTGATGCTTTTGAGCTGTGGTGTTGGAGAAGACTCTTGATAGTCCCTTGGACCTCAAGGACATCAGATCAATCAATCCTAAAAGAAATCAGTCCTAAATATTCATTGGAAGGGCCTATGCTGAAGTGCAAGCTCCAATATTTTGGCCACCTGATGCAAAGAACTGACTCACTGGAAAAGACCCTGATGCTGAGAAAGACTGAAGGCAGGAGAAGGGGACGACAGAGGATGAGATGGCTGGATGGCATCACCAACTCAATGGACATGAGTGTGAACAAGCTCCGCGAGTTGGTGATGGACAGGGAGGCCTAGCGTGCTGGAGTCCACAGGGTCGCAAAGAGTTGGACACAACTGAGCAACTGAACTGAACTGAACCAAACTGAGCTTTTAAAGGAGAATAACAGTGATAGTTCATAACATACTAGTGATGCCAGGGGTTTACAGTAAAGCTAAAGAGAAAAAAAAGCACAGAGAGAAAAGAAAGCACTCTATAGAGGATTGCTAACTTAAAAATATAAAAAGGAACAATAAAATTGTGAAACCATTTTGATATAACCAATTTAATAACTGATTCAGATAAGATTAATCAATGACTGCTAAAAAGAATATATATAGTCTCACAGTAAAATCTCAGACTAACTTATTAGTCACAGTAAAGGCAGACAGCACCATGCCCAGCCAGTCAAATTTAGCATCAGCAATAACTGGATATCTTGACATTATGTGCTCCATGTTATGATACAATGGGCTATACACAGCACCCATGTCATATTTTTTCAAAAAGATGTTCCACAGAGTCTAACCATAAGAAAAAAATGAGAAAAATGCAGACTCTGGGATGCTCTACAGGAAAGCTGGCCTTGACTCTGCAAGAGTCAATGACCATAAAAGAAAAAAAATAAATAAATAAAATAATCCAAAAAGCAAAACAGGATAAAGATCTCTGTTCTAAATTAAAGGAGACTGAAGAGATTTAATTTCAATGTGAGATCTTTCGCTGATCCTGGGTCCCTTTGCCAAAAAAGAGGGCAGGGATAAAAGACTTTATTGAAACAAGTAGGCAAATTTGGATATGAATAGTATATCAAATAATTATATTAATCTTCTTAGGTGTGATACCAGAAAAATGCTGTTTTCCTTAAGGGCTACAAAATATTTAGGAGTAAAATGTTACACAGCTACAACCTATTTTCAAGTGGTTCAGAAAAAAATATGAATGTATGTGTGTGTATGCATGTTTACATACACAGAGAGAAAGCAAATTTGGCAAAACATTAATAATTGGTTAAACTAGTAAAAGATCCATGCACAGTCATTGTCTGTTTTTTTTTTAAAACTTTTCTGCAATAAAATTTTTTCAAAATTAAAGTTGGGAAAACAAACCAAGATGTAAGCTCACTGTCTTTGGGGAAAGGGAATGTGAAGACACTGACTCGAATATTTGGAAATTCTTTATTGACTGTCTGATATATTACTATAGAGGACTGGATGTTTCTCTTAGAAATTACATAAAACAATAAGATAAACACAGAAATAATAGATCTGCGTAGGTATACGCATGGGCTTCCCAGGTGGTACAGTGGTAAAGAATCCGCCTGCCAGTGTGGCAGACACAAGAGCAGTGGGTTCAATTCCTAGGTCAGGAAGATCCCATGGAGTAAGAAATGGCAACCCAATTCAGTATTCTTGCTTGGAAAATTCCATGAACAGAGGAACCTAGTGGGCTTAAGTCTATGGGGTCTCAAAGAGTCAGACACGACTGAGCAACTGAGCACACACTCACACACATGTTTATACATAATGTGTGTATATATTTTCTAGCTACGTCTGCTAATGAGGACATACTAAGCATGGTAATCTTTGTTTCTAAATATTATCCTTAAGAGCTTCTTAGAGAAATAGCTGTTTCTAGGATTGAAGCAGGAAAAGTATAAGACAAGCCTGGAAATCTTGTTGTGCAGACAGGAAATGCTCCAAGAAAGATACAGTTATGTCCAAAAGACAAAGGAACAAACTCAAAGGGCTTCTAATGGCCAAAACTATGACAATTTGGGCAACAATGGACTGAAGCTCATTTTAGCCCCAAATTAATTACCAAAGGAAGAAAAGCACAAATATCCTTAACACTAACAAAAAAACTGAAGCATACTCACAAGCTCTCCATAACGTGCAGTTGAAATCATACGTAGAGGAAAATTGCCTGTGCTGCTGAAACACAATCCCCCTGTCTTCATAAATAAATAATAAAAAAAAGTTTATGTAAGAATATCAGCAATTCAATCTAAAAAAATATATATATATTATCAATGTAATTAGCCTTACTAAAATGTTAGGTTCTGAACATGCACAGGACCTGCTGGTATTAATGAATGTTGGTTCACATCGGACACACCTGTCAATACAACAAAAATTATTTTTAAAACGTTAATGAACTAGCTCTAATTTAATTGAGGGCTTGTCTTTCTAACTTAATATGTTAGATTCATTCAACTAAGCAATTACTTGCAATAAAGTAAACATATCCAAAGTATACACTACTCTGTATTATAAGGCAAGGTATAAATAAAATCAATAATATATATAAATACAGTACCTAGAAAATACTAAGTAGATTGCAAATAAAAGTTATTATATACTATATATTATAGATTATGTACAAATTACATAACATCAATAATAACGCATTGGGAGATCGTGTACACCTGTGGCTGATTCATGTCAATGTATGGCAAAACCAATACAGTATTGTAAAGTAGAATAAAGTATTAAAAAAAAATCAATAATAAAACAAAAATAGCTAAAAATAGCTACCTTTTACTGAGCACTTACTCTATAGTACTTAGCTAAAAACTTTAGGTATGTAAAGTATGTTTTTGAGCTGTGGTAATAGCCGATGAAGTGGATGGTATATCCCGTTTCTGAAGACAAGAACACTGGCTTAACAAAGGTCCAACAACCAGCAAGAGACAGAAACAAGATTGAAATCTTCCTTGCGACTCCATGGACTATATATTCCATGGAATTCTCCAGGCCAGAATACTTGAGTGGGTGGCCTTTCCCTTCTCCAGGGGATCCTCCCAACCCAGGGACTGAACCCAGGTCTCCCACAATGCAGGCAGATTCTCAACCAGCTGAGCCACCTAGGAAGCCCATTTAAACCCTATTCTGTCTCATTCTCGGACCTCAGCTTCTTTACCTGTTAATGCCTATTTCTAGCCTAAGGAATATGATACGACAGATACAAATTCTATGTAAATAAGATATTAATGAAGACAGCACCCAGCATACTGCTTACCTGTTTCCTAAAGCATTTGCTACTGTAAAAGAGTTTTCACTTTCATCACAGAGCTCACAAGTTGCTTGAGACAACAATGTTCCATTAACATTTCTTTCCACTAAACAATTTAGAAACAATAAGATGTAATTCATAATTAATATATAAACTTCTATACACTTAGTAAAACCCACTTGTAATTATTCTAATAATTCTCAAAACGACTTGTTAGAACAAAACGTATGTCAACACCCTACATAAAGTATTGAAAAGTGAAGCCTTCCCCATTCCCACATTAAAAAAAATAATACAGAAATTTCCAAATCATCATCATCATAAATTAATATATTTTCCTTAAAAAAATTTCTTTCCTCTTACCTGCATACTCCTGTTACACTGGGTTTGGGGAAACAAGTATTTTCACAGACTTCTGGTAAATTTCTCAACTTAAGGGGGCTTTGGTGGTATGTATTATAAATTCACACACTCTACAATACTAAAACTTAATTTTCAGATACCTAACCTACAGAAACACTTGACTATGTACATAAGAATATTCATCAAAACATTACTAATTAGAAAACAATCTAAATATTTAAAATAGCAAAAAGTTACAAAATACCATGGAGTGGATTCAAAAGAATGAGGTAGATCTAAATGGTATGATCTTAGTCATACCATTAAATGAAAAGAGTATGCTAGAGAACATTCTTTGCCTATGAAATAGCTACATAAAAAATACCACTTATATTTCCTGTGGTTACAATGTATACATTAAAAACAGAAGAAAAAAAAAAGAGTCTAAAAGGACACATTCTAGAATCTACTTCTCACCTAAAATATGGCCAGTGGGACAGTGGCATTTTCCTTCTGCAGTTAAACCACCAGGGCAAGAAATACAGTTCCAGCCATCTTCAGTAACACCTTTCTAAATTTAAAAAAAAAAAATTATTTCCCCTTTCTTAATTAATGTTCTCCTTCTTAATTGATCATGTGAATTTAAAAAGTCACAGTGGGGTATAATTTGTAGGCAATATGTAAATAAATTGTACACATATGAGCTACATAAAAATTTCCTGGAAAGACAATTTGTGTTTATATTCAAACCTTAAGCTATACATTATAACTGTGTACTGACTACTATTAACTACTAAGAACTAAAGGCAATAGTTCTTCGTTGCGATTTTCAATTCAAATGAGCTTTTATTACCATGACTAATACTGTCATCCAGTTTTTCAACTTACTAAGATAAAATGCAATAAAATTCAACAGTATTGAATCTACAAATAGGTAATTAATAGTTTAGCCTTACCTGTTCTAAAATAATTATTCTAATTTTTAAAAATTCAAATAATTAGCTTTTAGCAATTAAGTTATGATATAAAAATGGATGAATCTTATGGTAAATAAATATACTTAAAGTTGTTTAAATTATGAGATCTTTTTTTAATCCACTAATAGTTTGTACTAGTAAAGATTTCTGATAAAATATGACATCATTCAAAACTGGACTTACATGATTTAGAAAAAAATCTGGGGTAAAAATACAGTAATTTTATTACAAACATGGATATAAACAAAATAAACAGAAAACAATGGTAATAACAAAACAATGACACAAATTATGCTAAGTTTTGGTTGAAAAGAATGGATATATCAAGAAATGCCCCTGTATTTGTTAATACATTTATACATATAGAACTATTTAAAAATTATGATAGCTTAGCTGTGTGTGTGTGCGTGCTTCGTCATATCTGATTCTTTGTGACTCAGTGGACTGTAGTCCGCCAGGCTCCTCCATCCATGGGATTTTCCAGGCAAGAATACTGGACAGAGTTTCCATTTCTTACTCCAGGGATCCTCCCAACCCAGGGACAGAACCTGCATCTCCTGTGTCTCTTGTATTGTAGGTGAGTTCTTTACCACTTGAGTCGTCAGGGAAGCCCCACAAGCTTAGTAACATCACTGAAAAATTAGTCTTCTTTGGCACCATTTCATATTAGTAGATTTTACTCATCATAATTCAGCTAGGGTCAATATTTCCAAAAACTTCAAGTATGAAAATGATAAACCTGTAAGTACTAGTCATAAACCAGGACACATGGTAAATATTGAATTTCCAGATTAATTTTAAAATACAATAATGAGAAGAGGTAATATTGCACTTTGAAAAAAAAATGAGAAGAAATATTACTATGAAAGTTAGAAATGTCACACTAAGACTCTTTATTATTCAAAATGATTGGAAGATACATTTCTGTTAATCAAGAATCATCATATATAGTAACTATTAATACATTAATTTTCCAAAAATTATGATATAATGAAATGATTAATAAAACAGCATCAGATATTATTTAATTTATTTAGTGATGAAACTGGCATTTGATGAACTTATCACTCAGGTATCATTATGAACATGAATCATTATGTGAAACTGTTGACTAAGTTTAAACACTGAACTCACTCTATATATTATTCATTCATCTATTTTCCTTTATAAAGTAGTTTCTCTATGAAATAGAAATAAACAAATTATCATGGCTTTTTTTTTAATATCAGATTTTAAAAATACCTATTTTTCTCCAAGTATGCAAAACTTCACTGATCTCCCAAAATTTACTCTAGTAAAAACAAAGCTGGCTTAATAATTTTAAATCTGTGGGAAAATATTACAGTACAGCATTAAATTACATTTTTAAAAATAATTATATTTNCTTTTTTTTTTTAATTTCAGATTTTAAAAATACCTATTTTTCTCCAAGTATGCAAAATTTCACTGATCTCCCAAAATTTACTCTAGTAAAAACAAAGCTGGCGTAATAATTTTAACGTCTGTGGGAAAATATTACAGTACAGCATTAAATTACATTTTAAAAAATAATGATATTTGCTATTTTTTACATTAAGAATTAAAAAAAAAATACTCCATACCATGTGTTCTGGGCACTTTTTACAAGTAATATCAGGTCCTCCGTTATTAGAAATCATCTGAAATCCTGGTGAACACACACATGAAGTTCCTAAAAAGAAGAGCCAATTTTGACCTTGATCAATAAAATTCCAAGATAGGAAAATTTTAATAACTCTTAAGATCTTGAGAAGCAGGAGCTAAGAGCAAGACAGTGGAGCCAGGACTGCCTGGGTTCTGATCTTGATTCTGCTGCTTAGTTTTGTGACCCTGAGCAAGGAACTGTTCTGTGCCTTGGCTTCCAACTAGAAACAGTATGTACCTTGTGGGATTAATGTTAAATTAGTCATTATTACCATATAAAACTGTTATGTTTACATCTTACAATGTGTCTGGCATACACTAGGTATTGTGTTTGCTATAATTTTAAGTGCAAGCATAAATAAATTCTTAAATTATAAATATTAAACTAATAACCAAACTACTGACTAACCGCTATGGGAGATTTTACATGTCTATTTCACCCAACCATACACATATACTCACTGAATTCAAATTTTGTCAAAACAAAATCGCATTAGGAAAGTAGTCAAGATAAATCACTGTTTTCCTCAGTTTGGAAAGATTAAAGTAAACTTTATAAGATAATTACTATTCAACTTGCTGGCTAGGTAAGGACAGTATTCTCTAAGAAGGCATTAGTGGATACTTAATAGGAATCCATGTAGTAGAATGCTTATGGTAACAGGGTGCATGACTATGAACCTTACATTTTATAGAATGAGTCTGGGAAATGCTGTCTTCTTACTTCCTTACCTGAGAAGCCTGACTTGTCCTACACAATGACTTAAAGACAAATCAAATTTCAAGATGGCAGAAAGTTAATACCATGGGTGACCAAACTGAGATTAAAAACATCCTAGATTTTAGAATACGGGAACGTCTTATCCTGAGCAGTTTCAAAGGACAACTAGGACCAATGGTGAACACCTCAAGGAAAAAAAAGTTTAATATAAAGAGACTTTGGAGGGAATTAGTAATATTCAACAGTGAAAGGGCTAAGTACTAAGGAAATCTATACTATTATGGACATTTTGTAGAGTGGAATAAAAAGGTCGAGGCAGAAGGCAAAGAGATATAGGAGTTCTTCCCGTCTCCAATTTACAGGACAAAGAAGACTTGACAACCTCACCTGGACTTCCATTTTTTAATCCATAAATTGAGAAGGCTGGACCATAAATGGTTAAGGTCCCTTCCAGCTCTACATTTCTAGATTTGAGATTAAAAAAGAAAAAAAAAAAAAAAACCACACAAAAAAAACACTACCAAAGTTTACAAGCGCTAATTTGCATTCCTCCCCAAACAGGTCCTGTCACCTGCTCTCAGCACCTCAGACTGTCCCGGTTGTTGTTCAGTCGCTCAGTCGTGTCCGACTCTCTTGCGACCCCAAAGATTCTCCTTTTCGCTTTCTTAGGTAGTCAGCTTTCCAGGGGCCTCCCTAAAGGCCCCCTGATGAGGAGGAGGGGACTGGAGCCAAGAAATTCATTACGAGGCCTAGCGGGTAGCTGACTCAAGGTTTCCCCAACCTCCTCCGTTGTGTGATTAAGCCTCAACCCTTCAAGGAGACCCTCCTCTCAGGCGCTGGTAGTTAACCTTTCTGAAACATTCTTTCCGCAGGAAAAAAAAAAAAAAAAGATGTTTTAGCGACGCCGGGATCTGGGCACAGCGTCAAGGCGGGGCCGCGCCTTTGGCCAGGGCCCGTCCCGAGCCGTCTCACCTCGGGCGTCCTGCCTCTGATTGGCGCCACACGCCACACAGGAGAGCGCCGAGATATCGAAGTACTGGTGGTGGCCGCACGTCTCCGGCTGCCGGAAAGGGAAAAAGAAGGTCNCCCGAGCCGTCTCACCTCGGGCGTCCTGCCTCTGATTGGCGCCACACGCCACACAGGAGAGCGCCGAGATATCGAAGTACTGGTGGTGGCCGCACGTCTCCGGCTGCCGGAAAGGGAAAAAGAAGGTCTGAGCTTGTGAGACGCGAGGGAGGACCAGCAAGAGGAACAGAGCCACACTCGCAGCCGACAGGGTGGACCCAGCNTTTGAGTAATTACCACATTGTTAGAGTTTATAATTTGAAGTAGAAGTTACTTATCTGAAATAATTTTTGAAAAACATATGACTGTGCAAATGTTAATAGGAGCTCAGAAAGGGTATGGTCAGAATAGTTGAGATTAATCTACAAAAGCTTCTTATAGGTGAATTTTAACGCGTCTATTTTAATGCTCTGTGAGAGGCTCAGGGTGGTGATATTTACTCATTGTCTACTATATAACTGAAGCAGTAAAAGAGGTTATTTGTGTTCCACACTGTGCACTATGCTAGGCCCTTGGCAGCATTAATGATAACTCTTCATAATAACCTTTTGCAGGAATATTAACCCCCCCCCTTTTGGATACTTTATAATCAAAGAAACTGAAGATCAAAAAAGTTACATTTTAGGAAGTGGTGAAACCAAACTTTATCTCCATCTGTCCAACTCCAAACCCTGTTACCTTTTCAATCTACTAAGTGGCTTCTTTATGGAATAGAGAAAAAAAAATCTGGCATATTGTATATGTAGGCAAGCCTGTTGTCTTTAGTTAACAAGATGATACTGCCATTTTACACCACAGGCAGGGGAACTATGGATGTCTAAGACCTTCGGGCATTTCACCTAAAAAATGTCTTTCCCAAAGAGCTAAATAGAGAGTTTATTTGTAGCAGAAGTATTCAAAATAGATGTAGTTAAATTTGAAATAACTGTGGATACTCTGGGTTCATCTTTATAAACTGCCTAGAAGGATAACAGAAAGACTGTTGGCTAAAACTGTGAAGCTAAATTGGGACTGTATAATTAGGAATATTTTCACTGCAAGTAATATAAAATCACATAGTTTAAGCCAGTTCACAATGGCTTAACAAAAGCAAACATGAAAATTCTGACATAGGGGCTGCTGATATTTATTCAACGATTCAGATGGTCATCTCTGCAGTTCTCTTGGTTTTTCTCTCCTAGTTGCCATGTGATTGCCTTATACCAGAAATCAACATTCAGATTTAAGACAAGAAGGAAAGTTACTGAATTAGAGATGTTTTCTTTGTCTCTTTAGTCAGGAAAGCCAGTGTTTTCTGAATGCCAGATGTTATGCTAAAGTTAAACTTCTTATATGCATCATTTCAATCTTTTATGAATAAGTAATAATCTCCATTTATCAGACTTAAAGACACGCCCAATATCACCCAGCTAAGAAATTAAAGAGTTATACACAGAAGTGGATGAGAAGAAGAAGATGGTTTAAATAAGCTTAGGAAGAACTTTACACCAAAAAAATGAAAGGGTGTGTTCAAACACAGTTGTGAACGCTTATTGAACATCTATAATGAGATAGGCACTGCAACATGCCTTACCAAAATTATCATCCACTCAACAACCTTATGAAACCTATACCGTTATTCTCATCTCTTTTTATAGAAGATTAATGGATGGAGAAGCTTGGTGGGTTACAGTCCATGGGATCGCAAAGAGTCAGACACGACTGAGCGACTTCACTCACTCAGTGGAGCAACAAGGAGGTTCTTCAAACTTACCAAAATACAAAGATTTCAGTCTACAGAGGTAACTTTAAATTATGGCAGTTTAACTCTCAGGGCTGCTTAACCACAATGCTATGTGTCCAATATAAATGCTACAGAAAGGCAAGGGGCTGTGGATGGAGAAAAAGTCTTTGGATCTGGCAATTAGGGGATCATTAGTTGTCTTTTACAGTGCAGCTCTATTACAGCGATAAGGGTCAAAGAAAGTCAAAGAGCAGTACTAAGAAAGAGTAACCAACAGATGTAGATTATTTTGACAATGAAAGGAAAGCAAAAGAAGGGACTGAGTGAAAACAATTTTAATTTTTGCTTAGGATAAGAAGAGTATGTCTATAAGTGGAGAGGAAAGGAAAGGAGTAGTAGAAGAGAGATTTAAAATAAAGAAGGAGTAATTGACTCTCTCGAGCTTCTGGGAAGGGGTCAAAGACTTGGATGTAAGACTGGGAGAAGGACCACCTAATCGGAAGAGAGTCATTCTTTCCCAGACTAGAAGAAAAGAGAAAGGTGAGTGAAGCCATCCAGAAATCTAGGACTAAGGATTAGAGAAGTTGAGTAAGATCAGTTATCTAAGTAAAGAACATAGATAAAAGTAAGAAATTTTTTGAAAAGATAGAGTAGATAATTGGAAGATAAATCATCTAGAGTTGAAAGTTGGCAGATCTTACCTACAAAGCTGAATCATGTTGGAGTGGGAGCAGATAGAGGGTAGGTTAGGAAGGTTCTAGGGTCAAAATGAATAGTTTATGGAGAAGATGAGTGTAGTTTGATTATGTTGATCAAGTTGCCTACTCAGGTAGAGAGGTGTAACAAAAATGGATGTGACAGTCTTGGACTTGATGAAGAGTTTGGAACCAGAAATGGAAATCATTTTGAGTATCCCAAAGACTATTGTGTATTTGAATCCCTAAACGGAGTTAAGAGAGGCAGAATCGCAAGGGAAAAGAGCCTGAGGTGAGAAGTCAGAAGGCAGCTCATCTTTGGTGGAGAATTTTCCAAACATGTATTGAGTCCTTCTTGGATCCCTGGGTCAGGAAGATCTCCTGGAGGAGGAGATAGCTACTAACTCCAGTATACTTGCCTGGAAAAAGTCTATGGACAGAGGGGCCTGTTGGGCTACAGTCCATAGGATCACATAGAGTCCGGACCCAGCTAAGTGACTGAGCGAACACATACATGAGTAGACATGTGTTGGGGACAAGAGCTGTCCCTGGTGCTTTCACTCAGCAGCTCACAATCTTGTGGAGAAGCAGACACAGAAACAATTACTTTGAGATAAATGCTGTCTTTGAGACTGCAACTGGCAGATGTTATTACCCCTTCCTTGCTGGGAAGGAGGGAGATCCGTGAAGATACAAAGGACAGGGCAGGTTGTGGCTCCACCAGAGCAGAATCAGAGGCACCAGTGAGCAGGCACATCGGCAAATGACACGTATCTCAGCATGCGTGGCGGGGGGTTGGGGGCGGGGGTCAGTGGCAGGAGATGAAGCTAGAAAGGCAAGAAGAAATAAAAATGACGGTTCTTAAATGCTTGTTGTCTTCTACTGTTGATCAGATTTGCATTTTAGAAAATATCCTAGAGAAAAAGCATATGGAAACCTCTAGAGATAGAGATGCCTTGGAAGGTTAAAGCAGAAATCTAGGGTCTAAGGGCAGGAGAAGAAGGGAGAAGCAGGAAAAGATAAATGAAAAAGCTGTTTTAGGAGGAATTAGCCCTTGGACTGCAAGGAGATCCAATCAGTCCATTCTGAAGGAGCTCAACCCTGGGATTTCTTTGGAAGGAATGATGTTAAAGCTGAAGCTCTAGTACTTTGGCCACCTCACACGAAGAGTTGACTCATTGGAAAAGACTTTGATGCTGGGAGGGATTGGGGGCAGGAGGAGAAGGGGACGACAGAGGATGAGATGGCAGGATGGCATCACCGACTCAATGGACGAGAGTCTGAGTGAACTCCAGGTGTTGGTGATGGACAGGGAGGCCTGGCGTGCTGCGATTCATGGGGTCGTAAAGAGTCGGACACAACTGAGTGACTGAACTGATTGTGAGAATTTTAGGCTTGGATGGAGGAAGTAAAGAAACAGGAACAAGGATCATTCCCAGCTTTCCTGATTTAGGTGGCTGGGTGGATAGTGACATTAAAGAAACATTGAAAATACTTGGGGCAGATAAAGGCTTTTCACCAAATTAAAAAAAAAATTAAAGTAGAAATTCAATTTACTGGAATTTTCTAGTATGTTGGTGGGAATTAGGACCATGGATAGTAATTGAAATAATTGATGGAGTCAGAGAGCAGATAAAGGCTTGCTTTCAATGTGCTAGGAACTGCAGTATCTCATTTAACACTAAATTGGAACCATTATCATTACCGTTACTTTACAGGTGAGAAAACCAAGGCATAGAAACATCTGTGATTTTCTAGGGTCACACATCATGATTCTAACCCTGGCAATTGACACCAGAGCCCATGCTTTTAACCCTGACTCTTCACTTGTGCTCCTGAATACCTGGATGTGCTTTCCTGGGCATTAATAAATAAAAGGAAAAGGCAAGTGAGCCCATAAGAGGATTAATGAATTAAAATATTGCAAAGAATGTGAAGGCCAAATTCAAAGCGCAAAAGTGGAGGTTGTGGTCCAAAGAGGAATTAGGTCAAGATCCTTCAGTTGGGACACCTTATGTGGCGAGTCCTGTACTCTTTCCCAATCTCCAGACTCTTACTTATAAACAACTGCTGCTTCGCATTCAGTATGTTCTAAATGGAACTTGACTTCCATGATAGAACACTCTTCTGGTTTTCCTCCAGGTTATTCCTAGAACAAACTTTCTCGTTATTCCTGCTCTCTGACTCCATTACCAAGCCATTAGATATGGAATCCCTAAGGGTCTCAGCCGTAGACTTTTGACTCCTCTCATTCTTTGATTTTCCCCTCCTGGGGAAAGCTTTGTCCAAGATTTCAGTGACTACTTTTTGCAGATGACTAACATATGTTTGTAAATTCAGGACAAATAACTTTTCTGAGCTCTGAATCAGTATTTCCACTGTTTTTTTGAAAAACTCCATTTGGGTGGAATGAAGTGTTTTTAAACCCAGATGTCCAAAAACAGCTCGTGATCTCCACCCCTTTCCCCAGTCCCCAAACGTTCCCTCTTCTAAGTGTACTCCATCTCAGTTGATGGCAATCATCAAATTATAAAAAACGCCAACAATCTAGGGGTAGCTTTTGATGCTTTACTTTCCTTTAACTTACCATATCGGCTCACTGGCAAGTCTTCTTGGTTTTTATCTTCTAAATATCTCTTGAATTTACTGTCCAAATAGCCTTTGAAATCTTACTTTTCTTAATCTCTGTCGTCACTGTCACCCTAAGTGCAACCTTCCCCTCCTCTAAATTACTGCAGCAGCCTATTTTAAACTTAATTTTTCAGCCATAGGCATTCTCCATTGTCTGCCTGCTATGAAAGATGAAGATTTACTTTCTATCACGTTTTCTGAACCTCTCCATCTTTCTAATACATACTATTTATTTTGCATTTTCACATGGAGTAGCGATTACTTTTTACACTACTGTTACTAGTTAACTGCTATTCACATTTGAGTCATGTACCATCCAGGGCTTCCCTGGTGGCTCAGACAGTAAAGCCTCTGCCTGCAATGCAAGAGACCCAGGTTCAATCCCTGTGTCAGGGAGATCCCCTGGAGAAGGAAATGGAAACCCACTCCAGTATTCTTGCCTGGAAAATCCCATGACGGAGGAGCTTGGTGGGCTACAGTCCATGGGGTCACGAAGAGTCAGACACGACTGACTTCACCTCAGCCACCATACCATAATGTTTATCATTCTCTTATTTGAATAAGTGTCTTCTCTGCTTCTTTAATTATCTTTTGCCTCATTAAAAAGTCCTCAGTTCTTCCTCGGGACTATGATTCTCCTTTAAGTATATTCAGTAGCTTTTCTATGTGCCACATTCTCCTCCAGTGGTTTTGATCTTTATTAGTAGCCCTTTGAAGTAGGTCTTGTTAGCCCCAGTTTACAAATGAGGAAATTTAGGAACAGAGCAAGGCAATATCCAGGCATCTATATTCTTTTTCTTTTTTTAGGAAAATAATTTACTTTATTTATTTTTATTAAGGTATAACTGACACATAGCCTTTAGATTAGTTTCAGGTGTACAACAAAAGATTCAATATTCATATATATTACAAAATGATCACCATAATAAGTTTAGTTAACATCTGTCACCACACAAAGGTACAATTTTTCTCTTGTGATGAGAACTTTTAAGATCTAGTCTCTTTAGCAACTTTCAAATATGCAATACAGTATTATTAATTCTATTCACAATGCTATTGGAGAAGGGAATGGCAACCACTGTTCTTACCTGGAGAATCCCATGGACAGAGGAGCTTCGTGGGCTGCAGTCCATGGGGTCACAAAGAGTTGGACACAACTGAGTGACTAACACACACGTAAAAAATGCTGTATATTATATCCCCACGACTTATTTTATAACTGCAAGTTTGTACCTTTTGAAGCCTTCCACCCTTTTTTCTCACCTCCTGCCTCTGGCAACTGCCTATTTGTTCTGTGTATCTATGATCTCTGTTTTTTTTTTTTTTTAAGATTCCACACATAAGTGAAATCATATATGATATTCTCTGTCAGACTTATTATTTAGTATAATGCCTTCAAGATCCATTCATGTTATTGCAGATGGCAAGATTTCAGTCTTTTTGATGGCTGAGTGATATTCCATTATGAATAAATAAATATGTATATCTCCCAATTTCTTTATCCATTCATCTATTGATGAATGCTTAGGTCATTTTTTTGTATCTTAGCTATTGTAAATTCTACAATGAACACAGAGGTGCATACATTTTTTTGAACTAGTATTTTTATTTTCTTCAGGTAAGTACCCAGAAGTAGAACTGCTGGATCATATGACAGTTCTATTTTTAATTTTTAAGGAACCTCCATGCTGCTTTCCATAATGGCTCACCAATTTACATTTCCACCAACAGTGCATTAGCGTTCTCTTTTCTCTATATGCTGGCTAATGCTTCCTTCTTGTCTTATTGATAATAACCATTCTCACAGATATTAGATGTTATCCCATTGTGATTTTGATTTTGATTTCCTGAATAATTAGTGATGCTGAACTCCATTTCATGTGTCTGTTGGCCACCTGTATGTCTTCTTTGGGAAAATGTCTATTCAGATCTTATATTCATTTTTAAATCAGATTATGGCGGGGGGGAGTTTTCCTATTGAATTGTATGAGTGGTTTATATATTTTATATACTCTTATTAGATATTTGTTGTTGTTCAGTTGCTGAGTCATGTCCGACTCTGAGACCCTACAGACTGCAGCATGCCAGGCTTCTCTGTCCTTCACCATCTCCTGTAGCTTGCTCAAACTCATGCCCATTGAGTCAGTGATGCCATCCAACCATCTCATCCTCTGTCATCCCCTTCTCCTCCTGCCTTCAATCTTTCCCAGCATCAGGGTCTTTTCTAATGATTCAGTTCTTTGCTTCAGATGGCCAAAGTACTGGAGCTTCTACTTCAGCATCAGTCCTTCCAATGAATAGTCAGGACTGATTTCTTTTAGGATTGACTGGTTTGATCTCCTTGCTGTCCAAGGGACTCTTAAGACTCAAGACTCCCAAGAGTCAACACCACAGCTCAAAAGCATCAGTTCTTCCACCCTCAGCCTACTTTATAGTCCAACTCACAACCATACATGACTACTGGAAAAACCATAGCTTTGACAAGACAGAACTTTGTTGGCAAAGTAATGTCTCTGCTTTTTAATATGCTCTCTAGGTTTGTCATAGCTTTTCTTCCAAGGAGCAAGCTTATTAGATATATGATTTGCAAATATTTTCTCCCATTTAGTAGGCTGCCTCTTCATTTTATTTTATTGATGGTTCCCTTTGTTTTGCAGAAAACCTTTTAGTTTTATCTAGTCTCACTAGTTTATTTTTGCTTTTAGTGCCTCAGGCATCCCATGTTCTCAACCACTGTGTTATTTGATTCCTCCTCAAGGGAGTAAACCAAGACTAAAGAGAATATGCCATCTATTAGGCTGGAAAAGNAAAGGAGCACGCAGGCCACCAAAGCAACATATAAGACTTCATGTTATATGCTTTTCTTGGTGCTTTTATTTAGACAGCTACTCTACCCATTTTTATTGCCGTCTTCATTTGATGGGTGAAGAAACTAGAGAAGTTTAGCAACTTAAATGATACAGTTAGCAAGTGTTGGATTTAGGCTTTGAACTATGGTATTCTGATTTCTGAGCCTACCTTCTTGATATGTAAGTTATAGAGTTGGCCCTTTGGATCCACGGGTTTCACATCCATTGATTCAACCAACTGCAGACTGAAAATAATTGGGGGGAAATTCCAGAAAGTTCCCAAAAGCNTAGGCTTTGAACTATGGTATTCTGATTTCTGAGCCTACCTTCTTGATATGTAAGTTATAGAGTTAGCCCTTTGGATCCATGGGTTTCACATCCATTGATTCAACCAACTGCAGACTGAAAATAATTGGGAGGAAATTCCAGAAAGTTCCCCAAAGCAAAACTTTAATTTGCCACATATTGGCAACTATTTAGCTTCCCTGGTGGTTCAGTGGTAAAGAATCTGCCAGCAAGGCAGAAGATGCAGGAGACTCAGACTTGATGCCTGGGTTGGGAAGGTCCCCTGGAGGAGAAAATGGCAACTCCGATATGCTTGCCTGGAGAATCCTAGGGACAGAGGAGCCTAGCGGGCTATAGTGACATGGGGTTGCAAAGAGTGGGACATGACTGAACTACTGAATACATAAGCATGGCAACTATTTACATAGCATTTATACCGTATTAAGTATTTTGAAGAAATATCAGTAACCTCAGATATGCAGGTGATACCAACCTTATGGCAGAAAGTGAAGAAGAACTAAAGAGCCTCTTGGTGAAAGTGAAAGAGGAGAGTGAAAAAGTTGGCTTAAAACTCAACATTCAAAAAACTAAGGTTATGGCATTTGGTCCCATCACTTCATGGCAAATAGATGGGCATACAATGGAAACAGTGAGAAACTTTATTTTGGAGGGCCCCCAAAATCACTGCAGATGGTGACTGCAGCCATGAAATTAAAAGATGCTTACTCCGTGGAAGAAAACCTATTACAAACCTAGACAGCATATTAAAAAGCAGAGACATTACTTTGCCAACAAAGGTCTGTCTACTCAAAGCTATGGTTTTTCCAGTAGTCATGTATGGATGTGAGAATTGGACTATAAAAAAAGCTGAGTGCTGAAGAATTGATGCTTTTGAAACTGTAATGTTGGAGAACACTGTTAAGAGTCCCTTGGACTGCAAAGAGATCCAACCACTCAATCCTAAAGGAAATCCATCCTGAATAGTCATTGGAAGGACTGGATGCTGAAGCTGAAACTCCAATACTTTGGCCACCTAACTCGAAGAGCTGACTCATTGGAAAAGACCCTGATGCTGGGAAAGATTGAAGGCAGGAGGAGAAAGGGACAACAGAGGATGAGATGGTTGGATGGCATCACCGACTCAATGGACATGAGTTTGAGTAAACTCCGGGAGCTGGTGATGGACAGGGAGGCTTGGCATGCTGCAGTCCATGGAGTCGCAAAGAGTCAGACACAACTGAGAGTCTGAACTGAACAGATGATTTAAAGTATACAGAAGGATGTGCATAGGTTATACACAAATACTATGCTATTTCATATAAGAGACTTGACTATCACTGTATTAGGGCCTGGAACTAGTCCCCTGAGGATACTGAGGGACAACTGTACTACAGTTTATTGTGTGTTAGGGACTGTTCTCGGAGAAGGCAACTGCCCTCCACTCCAGTACTCTTGCTTGGAAATCCCATGGATGGGGGAGCCTGGTAGGCTGCAGTGCATGGGGTTGCAAAGAGTTGGACACGACTGAGAGACTTTACTTTGACTTTTCACTTTCATGCATTGGAGAAGAAAATGGCAACCCATTCCAGTGTTATTGCCTGGAGAATCCCAGGGACGGGCGAGCCTGGTGGGTCGCTGTCTATGGAGTCGCACAGAGTCGGACATGACTGACGGGACTTAGCAGCAGCAGCAGCAGCAGGACTGTTCTAAGTGCTGTACAAGGGTTATTTCATTCATTATTTAATAATGACCTTGCATGGTCAGTACTATTAGCTTTCTCTACAAATGGAGAAGCTGAAGAATAAGGAATTTGTCCACAGTCTTGAAGCGGCAGAGCTGGGATTTTAACTTGGATCTGCATCATCCAAGAACCATGGCCTTGATAGTCCTATGCTCTCCATGTCCTCCTGTATGTGACGACAGGCTGCCCGTGTGGGCTTCCCTCTCCTGCTACAGTAAGAGCTTCTTGAGAAAAGAGGACGATGATTTATTCAGCTTTGTCTTTCAGGAACCGTGGCAATATTCCTAACACACAGTCCATACTCAATAAATGTTGGTTGAATTGCACGGAAGTCAGAATTTGCAAGAGTGTCCTTAGAGTTTAGAAAATGGAGGAACTCTGAGACCAGATAATGCAAGGCTGATCTTGTGGATGTTGAGAGCTAGGAGGGACAACTGTAAACTGTCTGATACTAAAACCATGCAGGAGGGTAGGGAGGGCAGTCGTGGTGGCAACATGCTTAGCAAAGCTGACTAGTTGGCCAGGCAGCGCCCCAGAATGGCCATGCTTCAGTGTGCTTCGCATGTTTCAGGAGATAATTTCTTCCATTTTGTTGTTTCAGAACCATCCTCTCTGTTCTCAAAAATGATTAAGTTTTCATGTTCATACACTAAAGGCTCTAGGAACTGTTCAATAACCAGAGTCCCATATCAGTCAGCCAGTTCAGTCACTCAGTCGTGTCCGTCTCTTTGCAACCCCGTGAGTCACAGCACACCAGCCTTCCCTGTCCATCACCAACTCCCGGAGTTCATTCAGACTCATGTCCATTGAGTCAGTGATGCCATCCAGCCATCTCATCCTCTGTCATTCCCCTTCCCCTCTTACCCTCAATCTTTACCAGCATCAGGGTCTTTTCCAATGAGTCAACTCTTCACATGAGGTGGCCAAAGTATTGGAGTTTCAGCCTCAGCATCAGTCCTTCCAATGAACACCCAGGACTGAT
>SJYW01013170.1:0-12435 GCA_006410735.1 Raphicerus campestris | reverse complement strand
TTGAAAGAGACACATGTACCCCAATGTTCATTGCAGCATTGTTTATAATTGCCAGGACATGGAAACAACCTAGATGTCCATCAGCAGATGAATGGATAAGAAAGCTGTGGTACATATACACAATGGAGTATTACTCAGCCCTTAAAAAGAATAAATTTGACTCAGTTCTAATGAGATGGATGAAACTGGAGCCGATTATACAGAGTGAAGTAAGCCAGAAAGAAAGCACCAATACAGTATACTGACACATATATATGGAATTTAGATAGATAGTAATGATGACCCTGTAAGTGAGACAACATAAGAGACACAGAGGTATAGAACAGACTTTTGGCTTCTGAGGGAGAGGGAGAGGGTGGGATGATTTGGGAGAATGGCACTGAAACATGTACACTATCATATAAGGAATGAAGTGCCAGTCTATGTTCAATATAGATACAGGTTGCTTGGGGCTGGTGTACGGGATGATCTGGGGAGATGGTGTGGGGTGGGAGATGGGAGGGGGCTTCGGCATTGGGAGATTGTGTACACCTGTGGCTGACTCATGTCAATATATGGCAAAACCAATACAGTATTGTAAAATAGAATAAAGTACTAAAAAAAAAAAAAGAAAAAAAGAAAAATTACACAGAGAATAAAAAGAGCAGTATTATTTTAAAAATAAATAAATAAATAAAGAGAGTCTGCCTCAGAAGAGAGAATCCTCTCCCAGTGTGAATCAGGGCAGTGTTCTCTGGAAACAAACCACTAGGGTTCAATTCCTGGTTTATACTGTCTCTGTTACCTTAGGCAAACTATGCAGTCCTTTATGCCTCAGTTTCTATTGTTTGTAAGATAGGGAAAATAATAGCACCTACCTCCAGAAGTAGTCATAAGAATAAAATGAGATAATACACAAAGGTTGGCACATAATAAAGCCTCAATAAATGCTGGTTTTTAAGTGCAGATTCTTGAGCTTGCTGGGCTAGGACCGAACCCTGGAGTTTTGGAAATAATCAAGGTAAATGCTGCCTAGTCCTTGAGCCTAACTCTCTGAGGTGATATTTTCTGCTTGTCTATGGGATCCCCTTGACATTTAAAATGAATCACTCATATAGTCTCAGATATTTACATATATTTGTTCATTCCACCTTTCTAGCAACCTTAAGAGAAAGGAACTCATATTTCCATTTTACAGATGAGGAGACTGAGGTGTAGAGAGGCTAAGTAATTTGCCCAAGTAAATGGTGGCTTTCACTCAGAGAATCACCTTTTATTCACGTTAAACTATCTCTTCTTTCTCAAAGAGAATGGCTATTTTTCAGTGAGAGAAATTTTGAAAACTCCTATTTTCCTCTGTGTAACAGTGTTTTAAAGTAACGCTTTCTCAGTAAGCTTTGAACACACTTGTAAATGTGCCATGTAACAATTACATGGGATGGGATGCTTTGTTACTTCCAAATATTAGCACAAGGTTGTTGCCCAGTTCTTACAAAGCAGGCGCCACAGAGCATGCCTGTAATCGTGCTTATCACTTCCCAGTTTTCAAAATTAGCCTGTGTGTTCTCATGTTTCAAAAAAACCCCAAAACCAAAAAAACCCAAAGGTAGAATAACTGTATAAAGGCACTTCTTCAAAAATGTCTATAAAGTTGAAAATGCACATGCTTATTGAGCCCCTTGGGTGCTGGCCTTGTATCTGGAACATCTAAGGCAGTAACATTAATATTTCTCTGGCCTTTTAAGAGTATTTACAAAGAGGCTTTCCAAAGATGCTTAGAACTAATAACTCGAGCAATGAAAAGATACAGTGTTGCCAAAATCTCAGCTTTCTGTGCACCAAGGCCAAACAGAAAAACGGAGGCGGAGTTACGGAGAAGGAAAGAGTGGCTTTATTACTTTGGCAGGCAAAGAGGGAACACGGCAGGCTAGTGCCTCAAGAACCGTGTCCCCCCTTTCTGCTCAGTAGGGGGAGGTTATGCAGACAGGCAGGAGTATGTGATAAGGAACAAGGCAGGAACAGCCTTGTCTCTTCTTCTGCTGATGATGAGATGAGGGTGTGTGCAGGGTCTTTTAATCTTGATGAGCCTCTTTGGTCTTTTAATCTCCAGGTAGTCTAGTTGCTGTTCCTACTTTGACTAAGAACTGATCTGCTGTTTGGAACTGAGAGAATGTCACGGAAGCTGGAGAGCCTATAAGAAGTGAAAGTGAGAGTCACTCAGTCGTGTCCGACACTTTTTGACCCCTATGGACTATACAGCAGTCCGTGGAATTCTCTAGGCCAGGTACTAGAGTGGGTAGCCTTTACCTCCTCCAGAGGATCTTCCCAACACAGGGATTGAACCCAGGTCTCCCGTACTGCAGGCAGATTCTTTACCAGCTGAGCCACCAGGGAAGCCCCTGCATATAAGAAATGAAGGACAAAAAGGCCTCCGTGTCCAGGAGTCCCACAGGGCCATGCTCAGCATCAATCCGGCCTTTTGTCTAACACTCCTCAGTCTTGAGGAGCATAGAATCTTTTCCCTTTTTCTTCAAACTGCTGCTCACACATTGCCCTTTTTCACAGTTTCTGCAGTTCCCAGTCTCCTGCTTTGAAGAGATGTTAGGGAGCATCCAGGAAAGGAGGAAACCCATGGAACACAAACTCATGCATAGTGGTTAACAATTGTCCAATCTGTTGGAATATGCGGCTTAATTGTACCTCCCATGTTAGAAAGGTTTCTCTTCTTTATCCTGAATGTTTTTTATTATTTCTGTTAGCTTTAATCACTTGCTTAAATTAGAATCTTCATCTCTTAAACCTTTTGTGAAAACTAAGAAGTAAGCAATTATGAATTGTCATCTATATTAGTATGTTGTAGATTGGTAAGCAAACCCCAGTGTTAATTTCTAAAAAAAAAAAACCCTAAAACCAAAAAAACCCCAAAACTTGTTTTCTGACTGAGAACATCTCAAAATGGCACCAAACATTAATAATTCTATTTAATAATAATCTACAGTTTCTCTGTACGAGGAAGCCAATGTACAGTCATTTATGTTTCAGTATCTTATTTTCTTTGAGAATGACCCAGCTCCTCAATAAATTTCCTTCACTTGATTTGCAACTCTAAAATTTCAAGTTACTAATATCTGGAGAGACAAACATTTCCAAAACATAAGTATTCGTAACAGTTTATCTAAAAGCTCTCATCTCATTTAGGGATTCCCTGGTAGCTCAGATGGTAGTGTCTGCCTGCAGTGCAGAAGACCCAGGTTCAGGCCCTGGGTCGGGAAGATCCCCTGGAGAAGAAAATGGCAACTCACTCCAGTACTCTTGTCTGGAAAATTCTATGGATGGAGGAGCCTGGTGGGCTACCGTCCATGGGTTCACAAAGAGTCGGACATGACTGAGTGGCTTCACTTTACTCACTTTATCCTTAAAAGTTTCTTTATATCACCACCCACTGGCAGCAGGTTACTTAGCTTGCTGACCTGTTACAAAGAGCAAGGACTAAAGGTGAAGGTGAAGTCGCTCAGTCGTGTGTGCGACTCTTTGCGACCCCATGGACTGTAACCTACTAGGCTTCTCCGTCCATGGGATTCTCCAGGCAAGAATACTGGAGTGGATTGCCATTTCCTTCTTCAGGGTATCTTCCCGACACAGGGATCGAACCCAGGTCTCCTGCACTGGAGGCAAATGCTTTAACCTCTGAGCCACCAGAGAAAGAGTAAACTATTTTGGACCTGTTTGCTTCTAATCCAGTATGTCATGTCCTTAGGCTATGTCATTCCTTCAAAGTTTGTGCCTTCCCCCTTCTCTCTTGCTTCATTTCCCTCTGAAGATATTTGACTCCCATATTCCTATGGGAAGCAGAGGAGTGAACATCCACCTTCTGTAACTGCAGCAAAGCTGAGTAGAGGCATCGATGCTGCCTGTCAGAGAATAAAAGTCTCTGGATACCTGATTTAGGAGCCTGAGGCACAAGACAGCTCTTGAAGATCATGGCATCCGGTCCCATCACTTCACGGCAAATAGATGGGGAAGCAATGGGAACAGAGACTTTATTTTCTTGGGCTCCAAAATCACTGCAGATGGTGACTGCAGCTATGGAATTAAAAGACTCTTGCTCTTTGGAAGAAAAGCAATAACAAACCTAGAAAGCATATTTAAAAGCAGAGACAATACTTTGCTGACAAAGGTCTGTCTAGTCAAAGCTGTGGTTTTTCCAATAGTCATGTACGAATGTGAGAGCTGGACCATAAAGAAAGCTGAGCGCTGAAGAATTAATGCTTTTCAACTGTGATGTTGGAGAAGACTCTTGAGAGTCCCTTGGACTGCAAGGAGATCCAGCCAGTCCATCCTAAAGGAGATCAGTCCTGAATATTCCCTGGAAGGGCTAATGCTGAAGCTGAAACTCCAATACTTTGGCCACCCGATGCAAAGAACTGACTCATTGGAGAAGACCTTGATGCTGGGAAAGACTGGAGGCAAAAGGAGAAGGGGACAACAGAGGAAGAGATGGTTGGATGGCAACACCAACTCGATGGACACGAGTTTGAGCAAGCTCTGGGAGTTGGTGATGGACAGGGAGGCCTGGCGTGCAGCAGTCCATGGGGTCGCAAAGAGTTGAACAAGACGGAACAACTGAACTGAAAAAAGAGGAAGCAGTGACAGATTTTATTTTCTTGGGCTCCCAAATCACTATGGATGGTAACTGCAGCCATANGGGAGGCCTGGCGTGCAGCAGTCCATGGGGTCGCAAAGAGTTGAACAAGACGGAACAACTGAACTGAAAAAAGAGGAAGCAGTGACAGATTTTATTTTCTTGGGCTCCCAAATCACTATGGATGGTAACTGCAGCCATAAAATTAAAAGATGATTGCTCCTTGGAAGGAAAGCTGTGATGAACCTTGCCAGCATATTAAAAAGTACATCACTTTGCTGACAAATGTCTAAGCTATGGTTTTTTCCAATAGCCAAGTATGGATGTGAGAGCTGGACCATAAAGAAGGCTGAGCACTGAAGAACAGATGCTTTCAAACTGTGGTGTTGGAGAAGGTTCTTGAGAGTCGCCTGGACTGCAAGGAAATCGAACCAGTCAATCCTAAAAGAAATCAGCCTTGAATATTTATTGGAAGAACTGATGCTGAAGCTGGAACTTTAATACTTTGGCCATCTGCTCTGAAGAGCTGACTCTATAATAATTCTAGGGAGCCTTCCCCAAAGTTAGCAGGAACTCAAAAGAACGTTAATTAAAATTTGATATTTGCGAAGTTTGTCAAAAAGTTTTAAAACACTTGATCAAGATCAGTCATTGTGTAACAATACCCATTCCTTAACCAAAGTAACTAGGGATCTCAAAAGCAAACATTAATACAAATTCTTTAAAGGCAAAGAAACTCATCTCATATAGCTGTAGTCAACATCTCAAGAATACTAGAGGAAGAAACCAAAACCAGCCTTGATCTTGCCCATTTCTAATAAAATCCATTTACCTAACTAAACAGTCCAATCTTACAAATTCTCATAATGCATAATTCAATCTTTTATTCCTTGCATCTTCTACTGAAAACACATATATTATTTTCCTTAAAATTGTTTTTCTTACATTGAGTTGCTTTTATTGTTAACAAATATGTAACAGATGGAATAAGGTCTTATTTGACCTCTAGCAAATCTAGATTCAACAGAAACACTATCTTTAACACTGAATACTCTAATGACATATCAATATTAATCAAACCAACAAGCCTAAGCCACCTTCAATAGCAGATATCAGTTCAGTACAGAGTATTTCTGGATTGAAATATCATGGGTTCTAAAATTTATCTTGGCCAGTTCTCTATAGATTTAGATTTAATTTATAAGCACTTACTTTCAAGTCAGTTAAATAGTTCTTTTACAAGTTAACTTTTACATAAAGACCAATCCAGAAATCTGTTTTTTTCCACTTGAGTACAAACAATGAAAGATCCTACACGAAGCAATGAAGATCCCACCTGCTACAAGACCTGACATAGCCAAATACATAAACTAAAACAAAAAGATTAGAAGATGGACCCCCTAGGACCCTCAGTTCACTTCAGTTCAGTCGCTCAGTCATGTCTGACTCTTTACGACCCCATGGACTGCAGCACACCAGGCCTCCCTGTCCATCACCAAATCCTGGAGCTTACTTAAACACATGAATTGGAAGGTTGGAAGATTTCTGTGAGGTCAGGCCCTCAGATTCCCCTGCTGTAGGGCTGTGCCAGGGTCACACCCTTTCTGGGCTACAGAACTCCAAGTCTGCTGCAGAGAACAGGGGAGAGGTCCCCTAGGAACCTGCATACACCCTAATCTTGTCAGCAGCCCCACCCTTTTTGAAACTGGAAAGAGTATAATGTTACTGCCTTGATCCTTATCCCATACTCCTGCCTGAGTATTTAAACTTTTCTAACTCACCATGGAGAAGTTCCTGTCTCCCGGCACTAGCTAACCTACTGTGTTCCTCCTTTGCCTGGCAAAGTAACAGAGCCACTCTTTCTCTTCCATAATTCTGTCTCTGTATTTCTGCTTGGCATTGGTGCACAGAGAGCTAAGATTCTGACTACAAACTTTCAGACTCGTCTGGGATCTGATTGTGGGCAGGTCGCCCCGTAGGCCACTCAGCTTGATCGGACACTTTTGGATCTCTCTCCACCCCAGCCTCTCTCCTCTAGGAGAGTTGGAAGGTTGGAAGATTTCTCTGAGGTTAGGCCCTCAGGGTTCCCCTGCTGTAGGGCTGTGCTGGGATCACACACTGTCTTCCATCTGGGCTACAGAACTCCAAGTTTGCTGCAGAGAACAGGGGAGAGGCCGCCCTAGCAGCTGCTCAGGTTTTCTTTGTCTTTCTCTGCAGACTTCTACTCTGAGAAGACATTAACTTTTGGAGGATTAGAAAGAGTGCCTTTGGTACATTGCAACACACCTGCCAGCAACTTGGTAAGTCTCGTGTAGTGTACACCAGGACCTCTTTGACCTTGCCTCTTCTGGGGAACTTTGGTTCCAATTTGGGGAACTTTGGTGCCAATCTGGAGAACTTTGATTTCAACTGAGGGAGTTCTCCCTGTGAAGGGCAACTCCTTTTGTAAGGCACACCTTGGACAAGGTCACAGGTCTAGTGGGAATGGGAAATCATGTTTGGGGCATTGACTCCATTTGGCTTTGACTTTTGAGCATCTCTTTGTCGTCCTCTTGGGGCATTTTTACCATTTGGCTTTTTGATTTCTGGGTATCTCTTTGCCATTTATTTTGAGTATGACTTCCAGTTGGTGAGGTTTCACTTTTGTTTGGTTGCTTTGGTTTGAGCCTGCCAGTTGGCTTGAGTGCACAGACATCTGGTACAAACTGCTTGAGCTAAAACAGGAAGCACTTCCTCTAAGATTCTACCCATCCCCTTATCTGAGAACCCCTTTGGAAAAGTTTTAAATGACTGGTCAACCTACGGGCTTCCCTGATAGCTCAGATGGTAAAGAAATCTGTCAATGATGTGGGAGACCTGGGTCCAATCCCTGGGTTGGGAAGATTCCTTGAAAAAGTGAGGTCTCTGGGTTGGGAAGATCCCCTGGAGAAGGGAATGGCTACCCACTCCAATATTCTGGCCTAGAGAATTCCATGGACAGAGGGGCCTGACAGGCTAGAGTCAGACATGACTGTGAGGTCTGCTGCAGAGAACAAAGAGTCGCAAAGAGTCAGACATGACTGAGCGACTTTCACGCACTTAAAGCCAAAAAATGGGTCTAAAACTAACAATTAGACCTTTACTGGCACAGAATGTGAAATTAGACTGAAGTTTCTCTCCCCTTGTGCCCAGGCCCTTAAGGGAAAAAATGGGGAGCAGGAAAAAGCGTTTAGAACTCAAGCATAAAAAACTGAGATTACTGGTTTGGTCTTTATGTAAAATTTACTTTGTAAATGAACTCTTTTAATTGACTTGAAAGTTGTTCAGTTGCTCAGTCCTGTCCAACTCTTTGTGACCCCATGGGCTGCAGCATGCCAGGCTTCCCTGTCCTTCACTATCTCCTGAAGTTTGCTCAAACTCATGTCCTTTGATTGGGGGATGCCATCCAACCATCTCATCGTCTGATGCCCCTTCTCCTGTTTTCAATCTTTCCTAGCATCAGGTTCTTTTCCAATGAGCTGGCTCTTCGCTTCAGGTAGCCAAAGTATTGAAGCTTCAGCATCAGTCCTTCCAGTGAATATTCAGGGCTGATTTCCTTTACGACTGACAACAACAAGGGCATTTGCCTTCTGCTTCTGTGGAGACTGAACCCTGTGCTGCTGCAGCTGTTGACCTTCAACACCCTCTGAAGGGAGTTCAGGGTGGAGTGAGGCCCTCTGTGCTCCAGGGAATCTGGTGGAACAGGTCTTTAGATATTTTCAGGAACTGATTTCATGATCCTAATCTTTGCACTTCTTCAAATCTAGAAAATCACTTAATCCCTTCCAGGTGACATCAGCTCCTTGTGCCGAAACTTTTGTAAACTAAGCCCTTGATTGCACTGAGCTCTCCCTTCACTAAAATCTTATATATTGACCTTACCTGACTCCCTCTTTGGAGCAATCTCTCAGAGCTATTTGGGTGCTGCCTCCTGGGCTGTGGTCCTCATTTTACCCCAAATAAAACTTAACTTACAAATCTCAAGTTATATATATTTTTAGTTGACAGTGGTATCATCTCCATATCTGAGGCTGTCAACATTTCTCCCAGCAATCTTGATTCCAGCTTGTGCTTCATCCAGCCTGGCATTGTGCACAATGTACTCTGTATCAAAGTTATATAAGCAAGGTGATGATATACAGCCTTGTCATACTCCTTTTCCAGTTTTGAACCAGTCAGTTGTTCCATGTGTGTTTCTAACTGATGCTTCTCAACTCGCATACAGATTTCTCAGGAGGCAGATAAGGTGCTCTGGTATTCCCATCTCTTTAAACATTTTCCAGAATTTGTTTTGATCCACACAGTCAAAGGCTTTAGCGTAGTCAACGAAGCAGGTTTTTCTGGACTTCTCAAGCTTTTTCTATGATCCAGTGGATGTTGGTAATTGGATTGGTTCTTCTGGCTCCTCTGACTTTTCTAAATCCAGCTTGTATATTTGGAAGTTCTTAGTTAACATACTGTTGAAGCCTATCTTGGAGGATTTGGAGCATGACCTTGCTAGCATGTGAAATAAGTGCAATTGTGTGGCAGTTGGAACATTCTTTGGCATTGCGTTCTTTGAGATTGGAATAAAAACTTTTTCCAGTCCTGTGGCCACTGCTGAGTTTTCCAAATTTGCTGGCATATTGAGCACAGCACTTTAATAGCATCATCTTTTAGCTTTTTAAATAGTTCAGCTGGCATTTCATCACCTCCACTGGCTTTAACTTTTTTGCCCACTTAATTTCACACTGTAAGATGTCTGGCTCCAGGTGACAGACTACACCATCCTGGCTATCCAAGTCATAAAGACATTTTTTGTACTGCTCTTCTGTGTGTTCTTTCTATTCTTAATCTCTACTGAGTCTATTAGGTCCTTTCCATTTCTGTCTTTATTTTGCTCATGTTTGCATAAATTATTTCCTTGGTATCTCTAAGTTCTGAATTTTGATACTTGAAAGCAAGTACTGAGAAATTAAATCTATATAAATATAAAATGGGCCAAGATAAATATTAGGACCTATATTCTAGGAAATATTCAGTAAATTGATATCTACTATTGAAGGTGGCTGAAGCTTGTTGGTTTGATTAACATAGACATGTGCTTAGAGTTATCTATGTTAAGTTTAATTCTGTTGTACCTAAGTTTACTAGATGTCAAATAAGATCTTATTCCATCTGTTACAGATTTGTCAACAAGAAAAGTATCTCAACATAAAAAAACCCCACAAAACTTAAGGAAAGCAAAATATGTGTTTTTGTTGCAGTCACTTCAGTCACTCAGTCCTGTCTGACTCTTTGTGACCCCATGGACCACAGCACACCAGGCCTCCCTGTCCATCACCAACTCCCAGAGTCTACCCAAACTCATGTCCCTTGAGTCGGTGATGCCATCCAACCATCTCATCCTCTGTACTCCCCTTCTCCTCCTGCCCTCAATCTTTCCCATCATCAGGGTCTTTTCCAATGAGTCAACTCTTCACATCAGGTGGCCAAGGTACTGGAGTTTCAGTTTCAGCATCTGTCCTTCCAATGACTATTCTGGACTGATTTCCTTTAGAACGGACTGGTTGGATCTCCTTGCAGTCCAAGGGACTCTCAAGAGTCTTCTCCAACACTACAGTTCAAAAGCATCAGTTCTTTGGTGCTCAGCTTTCTTTATAGTCCAACTCTCAAATCCACACATGACTACTGGAAAAATCATAGCTTTAACTAGACAGACCTTTGTTGGCAAAGTAATGTCTCTGCTTTTCAATATGCGGTCTAGGTTGGTCTTAGCTTTTCTTCCAAGGAGCAAGTGTCTTTTAACTTTATGGCTGCAGCCACCATCTGCAGTGATTTTGAAGCCCCCCAAAAGAAAGTCTGTCACTGTTTCCATTGTTTTCCCACCTATTTGCCATGAAGTGATGGGACCAGATGCCATGATTTTAGTTTCCTGAATGTTGAGTTTTAAGCCAACTTTTTCACTCTCCTCTTTCATCAAGAGGTTCTTTAGTTCTTCACTTTCTGTCACAAGGGTGGTGTTATCTGCATATCTGAGGTTATTGATAGTTCTCCTGGCAATCTTGATTCCAGCTTGTGCTTCATCTAGCCCAGCATTTCTCAAGATGTACTCTGCATATCAGTTAAATAAGCAGGATGACAGTATACAGCCTTGACGTACTCCTTTTCCTATTTGGAACCAGTCTGTTGTTCCTTGTCCAGTTCTAACTGTTGCTTCCGGACCTGCATATAGGTTTCTCAGGAGGCAGGTCAGGTGGTCTGGTAGTTCCATATCTTGCAGAATTTTTCAGTTTGTTATGATTTACACAGTCAAAGGCTTTGGCATAATCAGTAAAACAGAAGTAGATGTTTGTCTGGAACTCTCTTGCTTGTTCAATGATCCAGCGGATGTTGGCAATTTGATCTCTGGTTTCTCTGCCTTTCCTAAATCCAGCTTGAACATCTGGAAGTTCACAGTTCACATATTGCTGAAGCCTGGCTTGGAGAATTTTGAGCATTATTTTCCAGCATGTGAGATGAGTACAACTGTGCAGTAGTTTGAACATTCTTTGGCATTGCCTTTCTTTGTGTTTGGAATGAAAACTGACCTTTCCAGTCTTGTGGCCACTGCTGAGCTTTCCACATTTGCTGGCATATTGAGTGCAGCACTTTCACAGCATCATCTTTTAGGATTTGAAATAGCTCAACTGGAATTCCATCACCTCCACTAGCTTTGTTCATAATGATGTTTTCTAAGGCCCATTTGACTTCACACTACAGGATTCACACTACAGGAAGTCTGGCTCTAGGTGAGTTTTTTGTTGTAGGGAAGAAGCCAGTTCTGACTCCATGTTGGAAACTGTTCCTTTGACTTGCTTTTATTATTATAATGATACTTAGTGACTTGCCTGGAAGACGCTGACCCTCTGCTTGACTGTAAGCTAAAGTGCCTTTGTCCAGCTGATGGATAGATAGTTGGTCCCTGCCCACGCGTGAATAGAAGAAATTAACACATCCCTTCTGAAGGCTTGCCATTCTCTTGGAGTTGTTTGTAGAATGAAGACCCTTTCACTTTAGTTGCCCACTGCATCTCTCTCTCTCTATTCTGCCTTTTGTCTTTAGTTCCTCATTGCTTCTTTCTCTCTGATTGATGAAAGAACTTGGCACCCACACCCCGATAAAACAGTTATTTTGAGGTGCTAGCCAGCCATCTTCTTGGTCTGCTGACTCCCCAATTAAAGTCTCTTCGTTGCCTCAACACCTCGTCTTTCGGATTCATTGGCCTGTTGTGTGGTGAGCAGATCAAGCTTGGATTCCATAACATTTTCAGTGGAAGGTATAAGGAATAAAAGATACCGAATTATGCATGATCAGGAGTCTCTAAGACTGAATTGAGTTTAGTTGGTTAAATGGATTTTGTTAAAAATGGGCTGGAACAAGACTGGTTTTGTTACCAAGTTCAAGCTCGTTTCTCTGTTTCTTCTTGTCCCTGTTTTTTATCTCTGTCTTTTGATATTCTGTCTTTCTATACATTTGCTCTGTCTGTATCTTTTTTAGTATTAGAATCAAACTGCAGTACATATTTTACTAATATTTATTACAAACCACTTGCATTTTTCCTCTTAATCTAAAAATCAAATAAATACATTGTATAATTATCTAAAAACTTGCCAAATTATGAGGAAATTTTTCTTATATAACTTACATCAATTGATTATTTTTCTCTGGGTATTGGCCCTCAATATTAAAAAATGTCCTTCGACAAAGGAGGCAAGAACATACAATGGAGTAAAGATAGTCTCTTTAACAGGTGGTGCTGGAAAAACTGGTCAACC